>CM070013.1:36200812-36769000 GCA_036247105.1 Cirrhinus mrigala | reverse complement strand
CACACACACATTATGTAAAAATGCAAGTAACAATTATGTGTATAATCAAGTGACCAGATGATCATATCCTCATTGAATCATATAAAATAAGCAAACTGAAATGAAGGATATAAAACAAATAGCCTTCTTTAAACAGCACTTATTGGCAAAACCCAATATATTAGAATTGTTTATTGTTGTTATTTAATAAAATGTCTTGCGTTACATGTATTGTTAGAATTTGCAGCGTTAAAACTGCAGCATTATTTTATGCTGCTAGTTTAGACCTCATATCACCCCAATACAACAATTGTTTCTTTATCCACCATAGATTCTACTACAGCTACAACTTTAGCAACATCTACAACAGATGCTGGCTCCACAACTACAGAAGGTAATTGTTTCTTAAATCACAACCAACTAAAACGGAATTTCATTTAACAATTTGTTCTATAAGAACAGAGAATTTTTTCCTTACTACATTTATACACACACACAAACACACACACACACACACATATTATGTAAAAATGCAAGTAACAATTACTTGTGAAGTCAAGTGACCAGATGATAATTTCCTTAATGAATCTTAAAGAATAAGCAAACTGAAATGAAGGCTACAAAACAAATAGCCTTCTTTAAACAGCACTTATTCGCAAAACCCAATATGTTAGAATTGTTTATTGTTGTTATTTAATAAAATGTCTTGCGTTACATGTATTGTTAGAATTGGCAGCGTTAAAACTGCGGCATTATTTTATGCTGCCAGTTTAGACCTCATATCACCCCAATACAACAATTGTTTCTTTATCCACCATAGATTCTACTACAGCTACAACTTTAGCAACATCTACAACAGATGCTGGCTCCACAACTACAGAAGGTAATTGTTTTTTAAAATCACAATCAATTAAAACTGAATTTCATTGAAGAATTTGTTCTACAAGAACAGAGAATTTTTTCTTACTACATTTACACACACACACACATTATGTAAAAATGCAAGTAACAATTACTTGTAAAGTCAAGTGACCAGATGATAATTTGCTTAATGAATCTTAAAGAATAAGCAAACTGAAATGAAGGCTATAAAACAAATAGGCTATGAATGTAGACTACACTATACATTTTATGGAAAAAAAGGCTAACATTAAATATATAAGTGCTGCGGTTTTAAGACACTGTGTCAAGTTTACCGAAGTTCAGCATTGCAATTATATATATAAACTTGTAATGCTGAAATTATATAAACTTGACACAGTCTTAAAACTGCAGCACTTATTTGCGAGACCTTTTATGTCAAAATAATGTGCTGTTATTAAAAAAAATGTTTAAATTTGCAAAAAATAAAGTAAAAATAAAAATTAAAAAATTGCTGCTTAATCTTATCACAAATGCAACAAGTGTTTCTTTATCCACCATAGATTCTACTACAGCTACAACTTTAGCAACATCTACAACAGATTCTAGCTCCACAACTACAGAAGGTATTTTATTTTTTTTTTAATTACAACCAACAAATTTTCTTATTATTAAATTTATACACACACATTATATAAAGATGCAACTAACAATTGCTTGTATAATCAAGTGACCAATTGATCATTTCCTCAATGAATCAGATAAAATAAGCAAACTAAAATGAAGGCTATAAAACAAATAGGCTATAAATGCAGACTACACTATACATTTTATGGGGGAAAAAAAGGCTAACATTATATATATATATATATATATATATATATATATATATATATATGAATATATCATTTTTTGTTTGTTTGTTTTTGTTTTATTTTTTGTTTTAAACTTGCAATGTTGAAATTGTAAACCAGACAGTCTTAAAACTGCAGCACTTATTTGCGAGACCTGTTATGTCAGAATTATGTGTTGCTGTTATAAAAAAAATGTCTTGCGTTACATGTGTGGTTTAAATTTGCAAAGAAAAAAAATTGCAGTGCTTTATCTTCAACAACTCTTTCTTTATCCACCATAGATTCTACTACAGCTACAACTTTACCAATATCTACAACAGATTCTGGCTCCACAACTACAGAAGGTAATTTTTTCTTAAATCACAACCAACTAAAACTGAATTTAATTTAACAATTTGTTCTATTTGTTCAATTTTGTTCTTATTACATTTTTATACACACGCAAACACACATTATGTAAAGATGCAAGTAACAATTACGTGTATAATCAAGTGACCAGATGACAATTTCCTTAATTAATCATATAAAATAAGCAAACTGAAATGAAGGCTATAAAACAAATAGCCTTTTTTAAACTTGACGCATCACTTTTTTCGGGAGACCCGATATGTTAGAATTGTTTATTGTTGTTATTTAATAAAATGTCTTGCGTTACATGTATTGTTAGAATTGGCAGCGTTAAAACTGCGGCATTATTTTATGCTGCCAGTTTAGACCTCATATCACCCCAATACAACAATTGTTTCTTTATCCACCATAGATTCTACTACAGCTACAACTTTAGCAACATCTACAACAGATGCTGGCTCCACAACTACAGAAGGTAATTGTTTTTTAAAATCACAATCAATTAAAACTGAATTTCATTGAAGAATTTGTTCTACAAGAACAGAGAATTTTTTCTTACTACATTTACACACACACACACACACACACACATTATGTAAAAATGCAAGTAACAATTATGTGTATAATCAAGTGACCAGATGATCATATCCTCATTGAATCATATAAAATAAGCAAACTGAAATGAAGGCTATAAAACAAATAGCCTTCTTTAAACAGCACTTATTCGCAAAACCCAATATATTAGAATTGTTTATTGTTGTTATTTAATAAAATGTCTTGCGTTACATGTATTGTTAGAATTGGCAGCGTTAAAACTGCAGCATTATTTTATGCTGCCAGTTTAGACCTCATATCACCCCAATACAACAATTGTTTCTTTATCCACCATAGATTCTACTACAGCTACAACTTTAGCAACATCTACAACAGATGCTGGCTCCACAACTACAGAAGGTAATTGTTTCTTAAATCACAACCAACTAAAACGGAATTTCATTTAACAATTTGTTCTATAAGAACAGAGAATTTTTTCCTTACTACATTTATACACACACACAAACACACACACACACACACACACATATTATGTAAAAATGCAAGTAACAATTACTTGTGAAGTCAAGTGACCAGATGATAATTTCCTTAATGAATCTTAAAGAATAAGCAAACTGAAATGAAGGCTACAAAACAAATAGCCTTCTTTAAACAGCACTTATTCGCAAAACCCAATATGTTAGAATTGTTTATTGTTGTTATTTAATAAAATGTCTTGCGTTACATGTATTGTTAGAATTGGCAGCGTTAAAACTGCAGCATTATTTTATGCTGCTAGTTTAGACCTCATATCACCCCAATACAACAATTGTTTCTTTATCCACCATAGATTCTACTACAGCTACAACTTTAGCAACATCTACAACAGATTGGAGCTCCACAACTACAGAAGGTAATTGTTTCTTAAATCACAACCAACTAAAACGGAATTTCATTTAACAATTTGTTCTATAAGAACAGAGAATTTTTTCCTTACTACATTTATACACACACACAAACACACACACACACACATTATGTAAAAATGCAAGTTACAGTTACTTGTGAAGTCAAGTGACCAGATGATAATTTGCTTAATGAATCTTAAAGAATAAGCAAACTGAAATGAAGGCTATAAAACAAATAGGCTATGAATGTAGACTACACTATACATTTTATGGAAAAAAAGGCTAACATTAAATATATAAGTGCTGCGGTTTTAAGACACTGTGTCAAGTTTACCGAAGTTCAGCATTGCAATTATATGTATAAACTTGTAATGCTGAAATTATATAAACTTGACACAGTCTTAAAACTGCAGCACTTATTTGCGAGACGTTTTATGTCAAAATAATGTGCTGTTATTAAAAAAAAATGTTTAAATTTGCAAAAAATAAAGTAAAAATAAAAATTAAAAAATTGCTGTTTAATCTTATCACAAATGCAACAAGTGTTTCTTTATCCACCATAGATTCTACTACAGCTACAACTTTAGCAACATCTACAACAGATGCTGGCTCCACAACTACAGAAGGTAATTGTTTTTTAAAATCACAATCAATTAAAACTGAATTTCATTGAAGAATTTGTTCTACAAGAACAGAGAATTTTTTCTTACTACATTTACACACACACACACACACACACATTATGTAAAAATGCAAGTAACAATTACTTGTATAAGTCAAGTGACCAGATGATCATTTCCTTAATTGAATCATATAAAATAAGCAAACTGAAATGAAGGCTATAAAACAAATAGCCTTCTTTAAACAGCACTTATTTGCAAAACCCAATATGTTAGAATTGTTTATTGTTGTTATTTAATAAAATGTCTTGCGTTACATGTATTGTTAAAATTTGCAGCATTAAAACTGCAGCGCTTAATCTTGATCTGTGATTGCTTTGGAAATTTATTTTTTTTTGCTACTGTACTGAGGTGTTGCTGTCTGTTTTCAGCGTACAGACCCAAATACTGGATAAGGAAATTCGCTGTTGAATTTTCATTATTAATTATGAGCGATTTTAGACTGTCTGCATGTTTGCTTCATAACCAGACTCCCTCTTTATACAGAAAATAATGATTTGTGCATTATTTTATGCTGCCAGTTTAGACCTCATATCACCCCAATACAACAATTGTTTCTTTATCCACCATAGATTCTACTACAGCTACAACTTTAGCAACATCTACAACAGATGCTGGCTCCACAACTACAGAAGGTAATTGTTTTTTAAAATCACAATCAATTAAAACTGAATTTCATTGAAGAATTTGTTCTACAAGAACAGAGAATTTTTTCTTACTACATTTACACACACACACACACACACACACACATATTATGTAAAAATGCAAGTAACAATTACTTGTAAAGTCAAGTGACCAGATGATAATTTCCTTAATGAATCTTAAAGAATAAGCAAACTGAAATGAAGGCTACAAAACAAATAGCCTTCTTTAAACAGCACTTATTCGCAAAACCCAATATGTTAGAATTGTTTATTGTTGTTATTTAATAAAATGTCTTGCGTTACATGTATTGTTAGAATTGGCAGCGTTAAAACTGCGGCATTATTTTATGCTGCCAGTTTAGACCTCATATCACCCCAATACAACAATTGTTTCTTTATCCACCATAGATTCTACTACAGCTACAACTTTAGCAACATCTACAACAGATGCTGGCTCCACAACTACAGAAGGTAATTGTTTCTTAAATCACAACCAACTAAAACTGAATTTCATTTAACAATTTGTTCTATAAGAACAGAGAATTTTTTCCTTACTACATTTATACACACACACAAACACACACACACACACATTATGTAAAAATGCAAGTTACAGTTACTTGTGAAGTCAAGTGACCAGATGATAATTTGCTTAATGAATCTTAAAGAATAAGCAAACTGAAATGAAGGCTATAAAACAAATAGGCTATGAATGTAGACTACACTATACATTTTATGGAAAAAAAGGCTAACATTAAATATATAAGTGCTGCGGTTTTAAGACACTGTGTCAAGTTTACCGAAGTTCAGCATTGCAATTATATGTATAAACTTGTAATGCTGAAATTATATAAACTTGACACAGTCTTAAAACTGCAGCACTTATTTGCGAGACGTTTTATGTCAAAATAATGTGCTGTTATTAAAAAAAATGTTTAAATTTGCAAAAAATAAAGTAAAAATAAAAATTAAAAAATTGCTGTTTAATCTTATCACAAATGCAACAAGTGTTTCTTTATCCACCATAGATTCTACTACAGCTACAACTTTAGCAACATCTACAACAGATGCTGGCTCCACAACTACAGAAGGTAATTGTTTTTTAAAATCACAATCAATTAAAACTGAATTTCATTGAAGAATTTGTTCTACAAGAACAGAGAATTTTTTCTTACTACATTTACACACACACACACACACACATTATGTAAAAATGCAAGTAACAATTACTTGTAAAGTCAAGTGACCAGATGACAATTTCCTTAATTAATCATATAAAATAAGCAAACTGAAATGAAGGCTATAAAACAAATAGCCTTCTTTAAACAGCACTTATTTGCAAAACCTGATATGTTAGAATTGTTTATTGTTGTTATTAACAAAAAAAATTCTTGCGTTACATGTATTGTTAAAATTTGCAGCATTAAAACTGCAGCGCTTAATCTTGATCTGTGATTGCTTTGGAAATTTATTTTTTTTTGCTACTGTACTGAGGTGTTGCTGTCTGTTTTCAGCGTACAGACCCAAATACTGGATAAGGAAATTCGCTGTTGAATTTTCATTATTAATTATGAGCGATTTTAGACTGTCTGCATGTTTGCTTCATAACCAGACTCCCTCTTTATACAGAAAATAATGATTTGTGCATTATTTTATGCTGCCAGTTTAGACCTCATATCACCCCAATACAACAATTGTTTCTTTATCCACCATAGATTCTACTACAGCTACAACTTTAGCAACATCTACAACAGATGCTGGCTCCACAACTACAGAAGGTAATTGTTTTTTAAAATCACAATCAATTAAAACTGAATTTCATTGAAGAATTTGTTCTACAAGAACAGAGAATTTTTTCTTACTACATTTACACACACACACACACACACACACACATTATGTAAAAATGCAAGTAACAATTACTTGTAAAGTCAAGTGACCAGATGATAATTTCCTTAATGAATCTTAAAGAATAAGCAAACTGAAATGAAGGCTACAAAACAAATAGCCTTCTTTAAACAGCACTTATTCGCAAAACCCAATATGTTAGAATTGTTTATTGTTGTTATTTAATAAAATGTCTTGCGTTACATGTATTGTTAGAATTGGCAGCGTTAAAACTGCGGCATTATTTTATGCTGCCAGTTTAGACCTCATATCACCCCAATACAACAATTGTTTCTTTATCCACCATAGATTCTACTACAGCTACAACTTTAGCAACATCTACAACAGATTGGAGCTCCACAACTACAGAAGGTAATTGTTTTTTAAAATCACAATCAATTAAAACTGAATTTCATTGAAGAATTTGTTCTACAAGAACAGAGAATTTTTTCTTACTACATTTACACACACACACACACACACACATTATGTAAAAATGCAAGTAACAATTACTTGTAAAGTCAAGTGACCAGATGATAATTTGCTTAATGAATCTTAAAGAATAAGCAAACTGAAATGAAGGCTATAAAACAAATAGGCTATGAATGTAGACTACACTATACATTTTATGGAAAAAAAGGCTAACATTAAATATATAAGTGCTGCGGTTTTAAGACACTGTGTCAAGTTTACCGAAGTTCAGCATTGCAATTATATATATAAACTTGTAATGCTGAAATTATATAAACTTGACACAGTCTTAAAACTGCAGCACTTATTTGCGAGACCTTTTATGTCAAAATAATGTGCTGTTATTAAAAAAAATGTTTAAATTTGCAAAAAATAAAGTAAAAATAAAAATTAAAAAATTGCTGCTTAATCTTATCACAAATGCAACAAGTGTTTCTTTATCCACCATAGATTCTACTACAGCTACAACTTTAGCAACATCTACAACAGATTCTAGCTCCACAACTACAGAAGGTATTTTTTTTTTTTTAATTACAACCAACAAATTTTCTTATTATTACATTTATACACACACATTATATAAAGATGCAACTAACAATTGCTTGTATAATCAAGTGACCAATTGATCATTTCCTCAATGAATCAGATAAAATAAGCAAACTAAAATGAAGGCTATAAAACAAATAGGCTATAAATGCAGACTACACTATACATTTTATGGGGGAAAAAAAGGCTAACATTATATATATATATATATATATATATATATATATATATATATATATATATGAATATATCATTTTTTGTTTGTTTGTTTTTGTTTTATTTTTTGTTTTAAACTTGCAATGTTGAAATTGTAAACCAGACAGTCTTAAAACTGCAGCACTTATTTGCGAGACCTGTTATGTCAGAATTATGTGTTGCTGTTATAAAAAAAATGTCTTGCGTTACATGTGTGGTTTAAATTTGCAAAGAAAAAAAATTGCAGTGCTTTATCTTCAACAACTCTTTCTTTATCCACAATAGATTCTACTACAGCTACAACTTTACCAATATCTACAACAGATTCTGGCTCCACAACTACAGAAGGTAATTTTTTCTTAAATCACAACCAACTAAAACTGAATTTAATTTAACAATTTGTTCTATTTGTTCAATTTTGTTCTTATTACATTTTTATACACACGCAAACACACATTATGTAAAGATGCAAGTAACAATTACGTGTATAATCAAGTGACCAGATGACAATTTCCTTAATTAATCATATAAAATAAGCAAACTGAAATGAAGGCTATAAAACAAATAGCCTTTTTTAAACTTGACGCATCACTTTTTTCGCGAGACCCGATATGTTAGAATTGTTTATTGTTGTTATTTAATAAAATGTCTTGCGTTACATGTATTGTTAGAATTGGCAGCGTTAAAACTGCGGCATTATTTTATGCTGCCAGTTTAGACCTCATATCACCCCAATACAACAATTGTTTCTTTATCCACCATAGATTCTACTACAGCTACAACTTTAGCAACATCTACAACAGATGCTGGCTCCACAACTACAGAAGGTAATTGTTTTTTAAAATCACAATCAATTAAAACTGAATTTCATTGAAGAATTTGTTCTACAAGAACAGAGAATTTTTTCTTACTACATTTACACACACACACACACACACATTATGTAAAGATGCAAGTAACAATTATGTGTATAATCAAGTGACCAGATGATCATATCCTCATTGAATCATATAAAATAAGCAAACTGAAATGAAGGCTACAAAACAAATAGCCTTCTTTAAACAGCACTTATTCGCAAAACCCAATATATTAGAATTGTTTATTGTTGTTATTTAATAAAATGTCTTGCGTTACATGTATTGTTAATATTTGCAGCGTTAAAACTGCAGCATTATTTTATGCTGCTAGTTTAGACCTCATATCACCCCAATACAACAATTGTTTCTTTATCCACCATAGATTCTACTACAGCTACAACTTTAGCAACATCTACAACAGATGCTGGCTCCACAACTACAGAAGGTAATTGTTTTCTTAAATCACAACCAACTGAAACTGAATTTCATTTAACAATTTGTTCTATAAGTACAGAGAATTTTTTCTTACTACATTTTTACACACATACACACGCAAACACACATTATGTAAAGATGCAAGTAACAATTACGTGTATAATCAAGTGACCAGATGATAATTTCCTTAATGAATCTTAAAGAATAAGCAAACTGAAATGAAGGCTACAAAACAAATAGCCTTCTTTAAACAGCACTTATTCGCAAAACCCAATATGTTAGAATTGTTTATTGTTGTTATTTAATAAAATGTCTTGCGTTACATGTATTGTTAGAATTGGCAGCGTTTAAAACTGCGGCATTATTTTATGCTGCCAGTTTAGACCTCATATCACCCCAATACAACAATTGTTTCTTTATCCACCATAGATTCTACTACAGCTACAACTTTAGCAACATCTACAACAGATGCTGGCTCCACAACTACAGAAGGTAATTGTTTTTTAAAATCACAATCAATTAAAACTGAATTTCATTGAAGAATTTGTTCTACAAGAACAGAGAATTTTTTCTTACTACATTTACACACACACACACAACACACCACACACACACATTATGTAAAAATGCAAGTAACAATTACTTGTAAAGTCAAGTGACCAGATGATAATTTGCTTAATGAATCTTAAAGAATAAGCAAACTGAAATGAAGGCTATAAAACAAATAGGCTATGAATGTAGACTACACTATACATTTTATGGAAAAAAAGGCTAACATTAAATATATAAGTGCTGCGGTTTTAAGACACTGTGTCAAGTTTACCGAAGTTCAGCATTGCAATTATATATATAAACTTGTAATGCTGAAATTATATAAACTTGACACAGTCTTAAAACTGCAGCACTTATTTGCGAGACCTTTTATGTCAAAATAATGTGCTGTTATTAAAAAAAATGTTTAAATTTGCAAAAAATAAAGTAAAAATAAAAATTAAAAAATTGCTGCTTAATCTTATCACAAATGCAACAAGTGTTTCTTTATCCACCATAGATTCTACTACAGCTACAACTTTAGCAACATCTACAACAGATTCTAGCTCCACAACTACAGAAGGTATTTTTTTTTTTTTTAATTACAACCAACAAATTTTCTTATTATTAAATTTATACACACACATTATATAAAGATGCAACTAACAATTGCTTGTATAATCAAGTGACCAATTGATCATTTCCTCAATGAATCAGATAAAATAAGCAAACTAAAATGAAGGCTATAAAACAAATAGGCTATAAATGCAGACTACACTATACATTTTATGGGGGAAAAAAAGGCTAACATTATATATATATATATATATATATATATATATATATATATATATATGAATATATCATTTTTTGTTTGTTTGTTTTTGTTTTATTTTTTGTTTTAAACTTGCAATGTTGAAATTGTAAACCAGACAGTCTTAAAACTGCAGCACTTATTTGCGAGACCTGTTATGTCAGAATTATGTGTTGCTGTTATAAAAAAAATGTCTTGCGTTACATGTGTGGTTTAAATTTGCAAAGAAAAAAAATTGCAGTGCTTTATCTTCAACAACTCTTTCTTTATCCACAATAGATTCTACTACAGCTACAACTTTACCAATATCTACAACAGATTCTGGCTCCACAACTACAGAAGGTAATTTTTTCTTAAATCACAACCAACTAAAACTGAATTTAATTTAACAATTTGTTCTATTTGTTCAATTTTGTTCTTATTACATTTTTATACACACGCAAACACACATTATGTAAAGATGCAAGTAACAATTACGTGTATAATCAAGTGACCAGATGACAATTTCCTTAATTAATCATATAAAATAAGCAAACTGAAATGAAGGCTATAAAACAAATAGCCTTTTTTAAACTTGACGCATCACTTTTTTCGCGAGACCCGATATGTTAGAATTGTTTATTGTTGTTATTTAATAAAATGTCTTGCGTTACATGTATTGTTAGAATTGGCAGCGTTAAAACTGCGGCATTATTTTATGCTGCCAGTTTAGACCTCATATCACCCCAATACAACAATTGTTTCTTTATCCACCATAGATTCTACTACAGCTACAACTTTAGCAACATCTACAACAGATGCTGGCTCCACAACTACAGAAGGTAATTGTTTTTTAAAATCACAATCAATTAAAACTGAATTTCATTGAAGAATTTGTTCTACAAGAACAGAGAATTTTTTCTTACTACATTTACACACACACACACACACACACATTATGTAAAGATGCAAGTAACAATTATGTGTATAATCAAGTGACCAGATGATAATATCCTCATTGAATCATATAAAATAAGCAAACTGAAATGAAGGCTACAAAACAAATAGCCTTCTTTAAACAGCACTTATTCGCAAAACCCAATATATTAGAATTGTTTATTGTTGTTATTTAATAAAATGTCTTGCGTTACATGTATTGTTAATATTTGCAGCGTTAAAACTGCAGCATTATTTTATGCTGCTAGTTTAGACCTCATATCACCCCAATACAACAATTGTTTCTTTATCCACCATAGATTCTACTACAGCTACAACTTTAGCAACATCTACAACAGATGCTGGCTCCACAACTACAGAAGGTAATTGTTTTCTTAAATCACAACCAACTAAAACTGAATTTCATTTAACAATTTGTTCTATATGAACAGAGAATTTTTTCTTACTACATTTTTACTACACACACACACAACACACACATTATGTAAAAATGCAAGTAACAATTACTTGTAAGTCAAGTGACCAGATGATAATTTCCTTAATGAATCTTAAAGAATAAGCAAACTGAAATGAAGGCTACAAAACAAATAGCCTTCTTTAAACAGCACTTATTCGCAAAACCCAATATGTTAGAATTGTTTATTGTTGTTATTTAATAAAATGTCTTGCGTTACATGTATTGTTAGAATTGGCAGCGTTAAAACTGCGGCATTATTTTATGCTGCCAGTTTAGACCTCATATCACCCCAATACAACAATTGTTTCTTTATCCACCATAGATTCTACTACAGCTACAACTTTAGCAACATCTACAACAGATTCTGGCTCCACAACTACAGAAGGTAATTGTTTTTTAAAATCACAATCAATTAAAACTGAATTTCATTGAAGAATTTGTTCTACAAGAACAGAGAATTTTTTCTTACTACATTTACCACACACACACACACACACACACACACACATTATGTAAAAATGCAAGTAACAATTACTTGTAAAGTCAAGTGACCAGATGATAATTTGCTTAATGAATCTTAAAGAATAAGCAAACTGAAATGAAGGCTATAAAACAAATAGGCTATGAATGTAGACTACACTATACATTTTATGGAAAAAAAGGCTAACATTAAATATATAAGTGCTGCGGTTTTAAGACACTGTGTCAAGTTTACCGAAGTTCAGCATTGCAATTATATATATAAACTTGTAATGCTGAAATTATATAAACTTGACACAGTCTTAAAACTGCAGCACTTATTTGCGAGACCTTTTATGTCAAAATAATGTGCTGTTATTAAAAAAAATGTTTAAATTTGCAAAAAATAAAGTAAAAATAAAAATTAAAAAATTGCTGCTTAATCTTATCACAAATGCAACAAGTGTTTCTTTATCCACCATAGATTCTACTACAGCTACAACTTTAGCAACATCTACAACAGATTCTAGCTCCACAACTACAGAAGGTATTTTTTTTTTTTTAATTACAACCAACAAATTTTCTTATTATTACATTTATACACACACATTATATAAAGATGCAACTAACAATTGCTTGTATAATCAAGTGACCAATTGATCATTTCCTCAATGAATCAGATAAAATAAGCAAACTAAAATGAAGGCTATAAAACAAATAGGCTATAAATGCAGACTACACTATACATTTTATGGGGGAAAAAAAGGCTAACATTATATATATATATATATATATATATATATATATATATATATATGAATATATCATTTTTTGTTTGTTTGTTTTTGTTTTATTTTTTGTTTTAAACTTGCAATGTTGAAATTGTAAACCAGACAGTCTTAAAACTGCAGCACTTATTTGCGAGACCTGTTATGTCAGAATTATGTGTTGCTGTTATAAAAAAAATGTCTTGCGTTACATGTGTGGTTTAAATTTGCAAAGAAAAAAAATTGCAGTGCTTTATCTTCAACAACTCTTTCTTTATCCACAATAGATTCTACTACAGCTACAACTTTACCAATATCTACAACAGATTCTGGCTCCACAACTACAGAAGGTAATTTTTTCTTAAATCACAACCAACTAAAACTGAATTTAATTTAACAATTTGTTCTATTTGTTCAATTTTGTTCTTATTACATTTTTATACACACGCAAACACACATTATGTAAAGATGCAAGTAACAATTACGTGTATAATCAAGTGACCAGATGACAATTTCCTTAATTAATCATATAAAATAAGCAAACTGAAATGAAGGCTATAAAACAAATAGCCTTTTTTAAACTTGACGCATCACTTTTTTCGCGAGACCCGATATGTTAGAATTGTTTATTGTTGTTATTTAATAAAATGTCTTGCGTTACATGTATTGTTAGAATTGGCAGCGTTAAAACTGCGGCATTATTTTATGCTGCCAGTTTAGACCTCATATCACCCCAATACAACAATTGTTTCTTTATCCACCATAGATTCTACTACAGCTACAACTTTAGCAACATCTACAACAGATGCTGGCTCCACAACTACAGAAGGTAATTGTTTTTTAAAATCACAATCAATTAAAACTGAATTTCATTGAAGAATTTGTTCTACAAGAACAGAGAATTTTTTCTTACTACATTTACACACACACACACACACACACACATTATGTAAAGATGCAAGTAACAATTATGTGTATAATCAAGTGACCAGATGATCATATCCTCATTGAATCATATAAAATAAGCAAACTGAAATGAAGGCTACAAAACAAATAGCCTTCTTTAAACAGCACTTATTCGCAAAACCCAATATATTAGAATTGTTTATTGTTGTTATTTAATAAAATGTCTTGCGTTACATGTATTGTTAGAATTTGCAGCGTTAAAACTGCAGCATTATTTTATGCTGCCAGTTTAGACCTCATATCACCCCAATACAACAATTGTTTCTTTATCCACCATAGATTCTACTACAGCTACAACTTTAGCAACATCTACAACAGATGCTGGCTCCACAACTACAGAAGGTAATTGTTTCTTAAATCACAACCAACTAAAACGGAATTTCATTTAACAATTTGTTCTATAAGAACAGAGAATTTTTTCCTTACTACATTTATACACACACACACACACACACACACACACACTATTATGTAAAAATGCAAGTAACAATTACTTGTGAAGTCAAGTGACCAGATGATAATTTCCTTAATGAATCTTAAAGAATAAGCAAACTGAAATGAAGGCTACAAAACAAATAGCCTTCTTTAAACAGCACTTATTCGCAAAACCCAATATGTTAGAATTGTTTATTGTTGTTATTTAATAAAATGTCTTGCGTTACATGTATTGTTAGAATTGGCAGCGTTAAAACTGCGGCATTATTTTATGCTGCCAGTTTAGACCTCATATCACCCCAATACAACAATTGTTTCTTTATCCACCATAGATTCTACTACAGCTACAACTTTAGCAACATCTACAACAGATGCTGGCTCCACAACTACAGAAGGTAATTGTTTTTTAAAATCACAATCAATTAAAACTGAATTTCATTGAAGAATTTGTTCTACAAGAACAGAGAATTTTTTCTTACTACATTTACACACACACAAACACACACACACACACATTATGTAAAAATGCAAGTAACAATTACTTGTAAAGTCAAGTGACCAGATGATAATTTGCTTAATGAATCTTAAAGAATAAGCAAACTGAAATGAAGGCTATAAAACAAATAGGCTATGAATGTAGACTACACTATACATTTTATGGAAAAAAAGGCTAACATTAAATATATAAGTGCTGCGGTTTTAAGACACTGTGTCAAGTTTACCGAAGTTCAGCATTGCAATTATATATATAAACTTGTAATGCTGAAATTATATAAACTTGACACAGTCTTAAAACTGCAGCACTTATTTGCGAGACGTTTTATGTCAAAATAATGTGCTGTTATTAAAAAAAATGTTTAAATTTGCAAAAAATAAAGTAAAAATAAAAATTAAAAAATTGCTGTTTAATCTTATCACAAATGCAACAAGTGTTTCTTTATCCACCATAGATTCTACTACAGCTACAACTTTAGCAACATCTACAACAGATGCTGGCTCCACAACTACAGAAGGTAATTGTTTTTTAAATCACAATCAATTAAAACTGAATTTCATTGAAGAATTTGTTCTACAAGAACAGAGAATTTTTTCTTACTACATTTACACACACACACACACACATTATGTAAAAATGCAAGTAACAATTACTTGTAAAGTCAAGTGACCAGATGACAATTTCCTTAATGAATCATATAAAATAAGCAAACTGAAATGAAGGCTATAAAACAAATAGCCTTCTTTAAACAGCACTTATTTGCAAAACCTGATATGTTAGAATTGTTTATTGTTGTTATTAACAAAAAAAATTCTTGCGTTACATGTATTGTTAAAATTTGCAGCATTAAAACTGCAGCGCTTAATCTTGATCTGTGATTGCTTTGGAAATTTATTTTTTTTTGCTACTGTACTGAGGTGTTGCTGTCTGTTTTCAGCGTACAGACCCAAATACTGGATAAGGAAATTCGCTGTTGAATTTTCATTATTAATTATGAGCGATTTTAGACTGTCTGCATGTTTGCTTCATAACCAGACTCCCTCTTTATACAGAAAATAATGATTTGTGCATTATTTTATGCTGCCAGTTTAGACCTCATATCACCCCAATACAACAATTGTTTCTTTATCCACCATAGATTCTACTACAGCTACAACTTTAGCAACATCTACAACAGATGCTGGCTCCACAACTACAGAAGGTAATTGTTTTCTTAAATCACAATCAACTAAAACTGAATTTCATTGAAGAATTTGTTCTACAAGAACAGAGAATTTTTTCTTACTACATTTACACACACACACACACACACACATTATGTAAAAATGCAAGTAACAATTACTTGTAAAGTCAAGTGACCAGATGATAATTTCCTTAATGAATCTTAAAGAATAAGCAAACTGAAATGAAGGCTACAAAACAAATAGCCTTCTTTAAACAGCACTTATTCGCAAAACCCAATATGTTAGAATTGTTTATTGTTGTTATTTAATAAAATGTCTTGCGTTACATGTATTGTTAGAATTGGCAGCGTTAAAACTGCGGCATTATTTTATGCTGCCAGTTTAGACCTCATATCACCCCAATACAACAATTGTTTCTTTATCCACCATAGATTCTACTACAGCTACAACTTTAGCAACATCTACAACAGATGCTGGCTCCACAACTACAGAAGGTAATTGTTTTTTAAAATCACAATCAATTAAAACTGAATTTCATTGAAGAATTTGTTCTACAAGAACAGAGAATTTTTTCTTACTACATTTACACACACACACACACACACACATTATGTAAAAATGCAAGTAACAATTACTTGTAAAGTCAAGTGACCAGATGATAATTTGCTTAATGAATCTTAAAGAATAAGCAAACTGAAATGAAGGCTATAAAACAAATAGGCTATGAATGTAGACTACACTATACATTTTATGGAAAAAAAGGCTAACATTAAATATATAAGTGCTGCGGTTTTAAGACACTGTGTCAAGTTTACCGAAGTTCAGCATTGCAATTATATATATAAACTTGTAATGCTGAAATTATATAAACTTGACACAGTCTTAAAACTGCAGCACTTATTTGCGAGACCTTTTATGTCAAAATAATGTGCTGTTATTAAAAAAAATGTTTAAATTTGCAAAAAATAAAGTAAAAATAAAAATTAAAAAATTGCTGCTTAATCTTATCACAAATGCAACAAGTGTTTCTTTATCCACCATAGATTCTACTACAGCTACAACTTTAGCAACATCTACAACAGATTCTAGCTCCACAACTACAGAAGGTATTTTTTTTTTTTTTAATTACAACCAACAAATTTTCTTATTATTACATTTATACACACACATTATATAAAGATGCAACTAACAATTGCTTGTATAATCAAGTGACCAATTGATCATTTCCTCAATGAATCAGATAAAATAAGCAAACTAAAATGAAGGCTATAAAACAAATAGGCTATAAATGCAGACTACACTATACATTTTATGGGGGAAAAAAAGGCTAACATTATATATATATATATATATATATATATATATATATATATATATATATATGAATATATCATTTTTTGTTTGTTTGTTTTTGTTTTATTTTTTGTTTTAAACTTGCAATGTTGAAATTGTAAACCAGACAGTCTTAAAACTGCAGCACTTATTTGCGAGACCTGTTATGTCAGAATTATGTGTTGCTGTTATAAAAAAAATGTCTTGCGTTACATGTGTGGTTTAAATTTGCAAAGAAAAAAAATTGCAGTGCTTTATCTTCAACAACTCTTTCTTTATCCACAATAGATTCTACTACAGCTACAACTTTACCAATATCTACAACAGATTCTGGCTCCACAACTACAGAAGGTAATTTTTTCTTAAATCACAACCAACTAAAACTGAATTTAATTTAACAATTTGTTCTATTTGTTCAATTTTGTTCTTATTACATTTTTATACACACGCAAACACACATTATGTAAAGATGCAAGTAACAATTACGTGTATAATCAAGTGACCAGATGACAATTTCCTTAATTAATCATATAAAATAAGCAAACTGAAATGAAGGCTATAAAACAAATAGCCTTTTTTAAACTTGACGCATCACTTTTTTCGCGAGACCCGATATGTTAGAATTGTTTATTGTTGTTATTTAATAAAATGTCTTGCGTTACATGTATTGTTAGAATTGGCAGCGTTAAAACTGCGGCATTATTTTATGCTGCCAGTTTAGACCTCATATCACCCCAATACAACAATTGTTTCTTTATCCACCATAGATTCTACTACAGCTACAACTTTAGCAACATCTACAACAGATGCTGGCTCCACAACTACAGAAGGTAATTGTTTTTTAAAATCACAATCAATTAAAACTGAATTTCATTGAAGAATTTGTTCTACAAGAACAGAGAATTTTTTCTTACTACATTTACACACACACACACACACACACACATTATGTAAAAATGCAAGTAACAATTATGTGTATAATCAAGTGACCAGATGATCATATCCTCATTGAATCATATAAAATAAGCAAACTGAAATGAAGGCTACAAAACAAATAGCCTTCTTTAAACAGCACTTATTCGCAAAACCCAATATATTAGAATTGTTTATTGTTGTTATTTAATAAAATGTCTTGCGTTACATGTATTGTTAAATTTGCAGCGTTAAAACTGCAGCATTATTTTATGCTGCTAGTTTAGACCTCATATCACCCCAATACAACAATTGTTTCTTTATCCACCATAGATTCTACTACAGCTACAACTTTAGCAACATCTACAACAGATGCTGGCTCCACAACTACAGAAGGTAATTGTTTCTTAAATCACAACCAACTAAAACTGAATTTCATTTAACAATTTGTTCTATAAGAACAGAGAATTTTTTCCTTACTACATTTTACACACACACCACACACACACACACATTTATGTAAAAATGCAAGTAACAATTACTTGTAAGTCAAGTGACCAGATGATAATTTCCTTAATGAATCTTAAAGAATAAGCAAACTGAAATGAAGGCTACAAAACAAATAGCCTTCTTTAAACAGCACTTATTCGCAAAACCCAATATGTTAGAATTGTTTATTGTTGTTATTTAATAAAATGTCTTGCGTTACATGTATTGTTAGAATTGGCAGCGTTTAAAACTGCGGCATTATTTTATGCTGCCAGTTTAGACCTCATATCACCCCAATACAACAATTGTTTCTTTATCCACCATAGATTCTACTACAGCTACAACTTTAGCAACATCTACAACAGATGTGGAGCTCCACAACTACAGAAGGTAATTGTTTTTTAAAATCACAATCAATTAAAACTGAATTTCATTGAAGAATTTGTTCTACAAGAACAGAGAATTTTTTCTTACTACATTTACACACACACACACACACACACACATTATGTAAAAATGCAAGTAACAATTACTTGTAAAGTCAAGTGACCAGATGATAATTTGCTTAATGAATCTTAAAGAATAAGCAAACTGAAATGAAGGCTATAAAACAAATAGGCTATGAATGTAGACTACACTATACATTTTATGGAAAAAAAGGCTAACATTAAATATATAAGTGCTGCGGTTTTAAGACACTGTGTCAAGTTTACCGAAGTTCAGCATTGCAATTATATATATAAACTTGTAATGCTGAAATTATATAAACTTGACACAGTCTTAAAACTGCAGCACTTATTTGCGAGACCTTTTATGTCAAAATAATGTGCTGTTATTAAAAAAAATGTTTAAATTTGCAAAAAATAAAGTAAAAATAAAAATTAAAAAATTGCTGCTTAATCTTATCACAAATGCAACAAGTGTTTCTTTATCCACCATAGATTCTACTACAGCTACAACTTTAGCAACATCTACAACAGATTCTAGCTCCACAACTACAGAAGGTATTTTTTTTTTTTTTAATTACAACCAACAAATTTTCTTATTATTACATTTATACACACACATTATATAAAGATGCAACTAACAATTGCTTGTATAATCAAGTGACCAATTGATCATTTCCTCAATGAATCAGATAAAATAAGCAAACTAAAATGAAGGCTATAAAACAAATAGGCTATAAATGCAGACTACACTATACATTTTATGGGGGAAAAAAAGGCTAACATTATATATATATATATATATATATATATATATATATATATATATATGAATATATCATTTTTTGTTTGTTTGTTTTTGTTTTATTTTTTGTTTTAAACTTGCAATGTTGAAATTGTAAACCAGACAGTCTTAAAACTGCAGCACTTATTTGCGAGACCTGTTATGTCAGAATTATGTGTTGCTGTTATAAAAAAAATGTCTTGCGTTACATGTGTGGTTTAAATTTGCAAAGAAAAAAAATTGCAGTGCTTTATCTTCAACAACTCTTTCTTTATCCACAATAGATTCTACTACAGCTACAACTTTACCAATATCTACAACAGATTCTGGCTCCACAACTACAGAAGGTAATTTTTTCTTAAATCACAACCAACTAAAACTGAATTTAATTTAACAATTTGTTCTATTTGTTCAATTTTGTTCTTATTACATTTTTATACACACGCAAACACACATTATGTAAAGATGCAAGTAACAATTACGTGTATAATCAAGTGACCAGATGACAATTTCCTTAATTAATCATATAAAATAAGCAAACTGAAATGAAGGCTATAAAACAAATAGCCTTTTTTAAACTTGACGCATCACTTTTTTCGCGAGACCCGATATGTTAGAATTGTTTATTGTTGTTATTTAATAAAATGTCTTGCGTTACATGTATTGTTAGAATTGGCAGCGTTAAAACTGCGGCATTATTTTATGCTGCCAGTTTAGACCTCATATCACCCCAATACAACAATTGTTTCTTTATCCACCATAGATTCTACTACAGCTACAACTTTAGCAACATCTACAACAGATGCTGGCTCCACAACTACAGAAGGTAATTGTTTTTTAAAATCACAATCAATTAAAACTGAATTTCATTGAAGAATTTGTTCTACAAGAACAGAGAATTTTTTCTTACTACATTTACCACACACACACACACACACACATTATGTAAAGATGCAAGTAACAATTATGTGTATAATCAAGTGACCAGATGATAATATCCTCATTGAATCATATAAAATAAGCAAACTGAAATGAAGGCTACAAAACAAATAGCCTTCTTTAAACAGCACTTATTCGCAAAACCCAATATATTAGAATTGTTTATTGTTGTTATTTAATAAAATGTCTTGCGTTACATGTATTGTTAAATTTGCAGCGTTAAAACTGCAGCATTATTTTATGCTGCTAGTTTAGACCTCATATCACCCCAATACAACAATTGTTTCTTTATCCACCATAGATTCTACTACAGCTACAACTTTAGCAACATCTACAACAGATTCTGGCTCCACAACTACAGAAGGTAATTGTTTCTTAAATCACAACCAACTAAAACTGAATTTCATTTAACAATTTGTTCTATATGTACAGAGAATTTTTTCTTACTACATTTTTATACACACACACACACACACACACATTATGTAAAGATGCAAGTAACAATTACGTGTATAATCAAGTGACCAGATGATAATTTCCTTAATGAATCTTAAAGAATAAGCAAACTGAAATGAAGGCTACAAAACAAATAGCCTTCTTTAAACAGCACTTATTCGCAAAACCCAATATGTTAGAATTGTTTATTGTTGTTATTTAATAAAATGTCTTGCGTTACATGTATTGTTAGAATTGGCAGCGTTAAAACTGCGGCATTATTTTATGCTGCCAGTTTAGACCTCATATCACCCCAATACAACAATTGTTTCTTTATCCACCATAGATTCTACTACAGCTACAACTTTAGCAACATCTACAACAGATGCTGGCTCCACAACTACAGAAGGTAATTGTTTTTTAAAATCACAATCAATTAAAACTGAATTTCATTGAAGAATTTGTTCTACAAGAACAGAGAATTTTTTCTTACTACATTTACACACACACACACACACACACACACACACACATTATGTAAAAATGCAAGTAACAATTACTTGTAAAGTCAAGTGACCAGATGATAATTTGCTTAATGAATCTTAAAGAATAAGCAAACTGAAATGAAGGCTATAAAACAAATAGGCTATGAATGTAGACTACACTATACATTTTATGGAAAAAAAGGCTAACATTAAATATATAAGTGCTGCGGTTTTAAGACACTGTGTCAAGTTTACCGAAGTTCAGCATTGCAATTATATATATAAACTTGTAATGCTGAAATTATATAAACTTGACACAGTCTTAAAACTGCAGCACTTATTTGCGAGACCTTTTATGTCAAAATAATGTGCTGTTATTAAAAAAAATGTTTAAATTTGCAAAAAATAAAGTAAAAATAAAAATTAAAAAATTGCTGCTTAATCTTATCACAAATGCAACAAGTGTTTCTTTATCCACCATAGATTCTACTACAGCTACAACTTTAGCAACATCTACAACAGATTCTAGCTCCACAACTACAGAAGGTATTTTTTTTTTTTTAATTACAACCAACAAATTTTCTTATTATTACATTTATACACACACATTATATAAAGATGCAACTAACAATTGCTTGTATAATCAAGTGACCAATTGATCATTTCCTCAATGAATCAGATAAAATAAGCAAACTAAAATGAAGGCTATAAAACAAATAGGCTATAAATGCAGACTACACTATACATTTTATGGGGGAAAAAAAGGCTAACATTATATATATATATATATATATATATATATATATATATATATATATATGAATATATCATTTTTTGTTTGTTTGTTTTTGTTTTATTTTTTGTTTTAAACTTGCAATGTTGAAATTGTAAACCAGACAGTCTTAAAACTGCAGCACTTATTTGCGAGACCTGTTATGTCAGAATTATGTGTTGCTGTTATAAAAAAAATGTCTTGCGTTACATGTGTGGTTTAAATTTGCAAAGAAAAAAAATTGCAGTGCTTTATCTTCAACAACTCTTTCTTTATCCACAATAGATTCTACTACAGCTACAACTTTACCAATATCTACAACAGATTCTGGCTCCACAACTACAGAAGGTAATTTTTTCTTAAATCACAACCAACTAAAACTGAATTTAATTTAACAATTTGTTCTATTTGTTCAATTTTGTTCTTATTACATTTTTATACACACGCAAACACACATTATGTAAAGATGCAAGTAACAATTACGTGTATAATCAAGTGACCAGATGACAATTTCCTTAATTAATCATATAAAATAAGCAAACTGAAATGAAGGCTATAAAACAAATAGCCTTTTTTAAACTTGACGCATCACTTTTTTCGCGAGACCCGATATGTTAGAATTGTTTATTGTTGTTATTTAATAAAATGTCTTGCGTTACATGTATTGTTAGAATTGGCAGCGTTAAAACTGCGGCATTATTTTATGCTGCCAGTTTAGACCTCATATCACCCCAATACAACAATTGTTTCTTTATCCACCATAGATTCTACTACAGCTACAACTTTAGCAACATCTACAACAGATGCTGGCTCCACAACTACAGAAGGTAATTGTTTTTTAAAATCACAATCAATTAAAACTGAATTTCATTGAAGAATTTGTTCTACAAGAACAGAGAATTTTTTCTTACTACATTTACACACACACACACACACACACACATTATGTAAAGATGCAAGTAACAATTATGTGTATAATCAAGTGACCAGATGATCATATCCTCATTGAATCATATAAAATAAGCAAACTGAAATGAAGGCTACAAAACAAATAGCCTTCTTTAAACAGCACTTATTCGCAAAACCCAATATATTAGAATTGTTTATTGTTGTTATTTAATAAAATGTCTTGCGTTACATGTATTGTTAATATTTGCAGCGTTAAAACTGCAGCATTATTTTATGCTGCTAGTTTAGACCTCATATCACCCCAATACAACAATTGTTTCTTTATCCACCATAGATTCTACTACAGCTACAACTTTAGCAACATCTACAACAGATGCTGGCTCCACAACTACAGAAGGTAATTTTTTCTTAAATCACAACCAACTAAAACTGAATTTAATTTAACAATTTGTTCTATTTGATCAGAGAATTTTTTCTTACTACATTTTTATACACACACACACACACACACACATTATGTAAAAATGCAAGTAACAATTACTTGTATAAGTCAAGTGACCAGATGATAATTTCCTTAATGAATCTTAAAGAATAAGCAAACTGAAATGAAGGCTACAAAACAAATAGCCTTCTTTAAACAGCACTTATTCGCAAAACCCAATATGTTAGAATTGTTTATTGTTGTTATTTAATAAAATGTCTTGCGTTACATGTATTGTTAGAATTGGCAGCGTTAAAACTGCGGCATTATTTTATGCTGCCAGTTTAGACCTCATATCACCCCAATACAACAATTGTTTCTTTATCCACCATAGATTCTACTACAGCTACAACTTTAGCAACATCTACAACAGATTGGAGCTCCACAACTACAGAAGGTAATTGTTTTTTAAAATCACAATCAATTAAAACTGAATTTCATTGAAGAATTTGTTCTACAAGAACAGAGAATTTTTTCTTACTACATTTACACACCACACACACACACACACACACACACACACACATTATGTAAAAATGCAAGTAACAATTACTTGTAAAGTCAAGTGACCAGATGATAATTTGCTTAATGAATCTTAAAGAATAAGCAAACTGAAATGAAGGCTATAAAACAAATAGGCTATGAATGTAGACTACACTATACATTTTATGGAAAAAAAGGCTAACATTAAATATATAAGTGCTGCGGTTTTAAGACACTGTGTCAAGTTTACCGAAGTTCAGCATTGCAATTATATATATAAACTTGTAATGCTGAAATTATATAAACTTGACACAGTCTTAAAACTGCAGCACTTATTTGCGAGACCTTTTATGTCAAAATAATGTGCTGTTATTAAAAAAAATGTTTAAATTTGCAAAAAATAAAGTAAAAATAAAAATTAAAAAATTGCTGCTTAATCTTATCACAAATGCAACAAGTGTTTCTTTATCCACCATAGATTCTACTACAGCTACAACTTTAGCAACATCTACAACAGATTCTAGCTCCACAACTACAGAAGGTATTTTTTTTTTTTTAATTACAACCAACAAATTTTCTTATTATTACATTTATACACACACATTATATAAAGATGCAACTAACAATTGCTTGTATAATCAAGTGACCAATTGATCATTTCCTCAATGAATCAGATAAAATAAGCAAACTAAAATGAAGGCTATAAAACAAATAGGCTATAAATGCAGACTACACTATACATTTTATGGGGGAAAAAAAGGCTAACATTATATATATATATATATATATATATATATATATATATATATATATATGAATATATCATTTTTTGTTTGTTTGTTTTTGTTTTATTTTTTGTTTTAAACTTGCAATGTTGAAATTGTAAACCAGACAGTCTTAAAACTGCAGCACTTATTTGCGAGACCTGTTATGTCAGAATTATGTGTTGCTGTTATAAAAAAAATGTCTTGCGTTACATGTGTGGTTTAAATTTGCAAAGAAAAAAAATTGCAGTGCTTTATCTTCAACAACTCTTTCTTTATCCACAATAGATTCTACTACAGCTACAACTTTACCAATATCTACAACAGATTCTGGCTCCACAACTACAGAAGGTAATTTTTTCTTAAATCACAACCAACTAAAACTGAATTTAATTTAACAATTTGTTCTATTTGTTCAATTTTGTTCTTATTACATTTTTATACACACGCAAACACACATTATGTAAAGATGCAAGTAACAATTACGTGTATAATCAAGTGACCAGATGACAATTTCCTTAATTAATCATATAAAATAAGCAAACTGAAATGAAGGCTATAAAACAAATAGCCTTTTTTAAACTTGACGCATCACTTTTTTCGCGAGACCCGATATGTTAGAATTGTTTATTGTTGTTATTTAATAAAATGTCTTGCGTTACATGTATTGTTAGAATTGGCAGCGTTAAAACTGCGGCATTATTTTATGCTGCCAGTTTAGACCTCATATCACCCCAATACAACAATTGTTTCTTTATCCACCATAGATTCTACTACAGCTACAACTTTAGCAACATCTACAACAGATGCTGGCTCCACAACTACAGAAGGTAATTGTTTTTTAAAATCACAATCAATTAAAACTGAATTTCATTGAAGAATTTGTTCTACAAGAACAGAGAATTTTTTCTTACTACATTTACACACACACACACACACACACATTATGTAAAGATGCAAGTAACAATTATGTGTATAATCAAGTGACCAGATGATCATATCCTCATTGAATCATATAAAATAAGCAAACTGAAATGAAGGCTACAAAACAAATAGCCTTCTTTAAACAGCACTTATTGGCAAAACCCAATATATTAGAATTGTTTATTGTTGTTATTTAATAAAATGTCTTGCGTTACATGTATTGTTAATATTTGCAGCGTTAAAACTGCAGCATTATTTTATGCTGCTAGTTTAGACCTCATATCACCCCAATACAACAATTGTTTCTTTATCCACCATAGATTCTACTACAGCTACAACTTTAGCAACATCTACAACAGATTGCTGGCTCCACAACTACAGAAGGTAATTGTTTTCTTAAATCACAACCAACTGAAACTGAATTTCATTTAACAATTTGTTCTATAAGAACAGAGAATTTTTTCTTACTACATTTTATCACACACATACACACGCAAACACACATTATGTAAAGATGCAAGTAACAATTACGTGTATAATCAAGTGACCAGATGATAATTTCCTTAATGAATCTTAAAGAATAAGCAAACTGAAATGAAGGCTACAAAACAAATAGCCTTCTTTAAACAGCACTTATTCGCAAAACCCAATATGTTAGAATTGTTTATTGTTGTTATTTAATAAAATGTCTTGCGTTACATGTATTGTTAAAATTTGCAGCGTTAAAACTGCGGCATTATTTTATGCTGCCAGTTTAGACCTCATATCACCCCAATACAACAATTGTTTCTTTATCCACCATAGATTCTACTACAGCTACAACTTTAGCAACATCTACAACAGATGCTGGCTCCACAACTACAGAAGGTAATTGTTTTTTAAAATCACAATCAATTAAAACTGAATTTCATTGAAGAATTTGTTCTACAAGAACAGAGAATTTTTTCCTTACTACATTTATACACACACACAAACACACACACACACACACACATATTATGTAAAAATGCAAGTAACAATTACTTGTGAAGTCAAGTGACCAGATGATAATTTCCTTAATGAATCTTAAAGAATAAGCAAACTGAAATGAAGGCTACAAAACAAATAGCCTTCTTTAAACAGCACTTATTCGCAAAACCCAATATGTTAGAATTGTTTATTGTTGTTATTTAATAAAATGTCTTGCGTTACATGTATTGTTAGAATTGGCAGCGTTAAAACTGCGGCATTATTTTATGCTGCCAGTTTAGACCTCATATCACCCCAATACAACAATTGTTTCTTTATCCACCATAGATTCTACTACAGCTACAACTTTAGCAACATCTACAACAGATGCTGGCTCCACAACTACAGAAGGTAATTGTTTTTTAAAATCACAATCAATTAAAACTGAATTTCATTGAAGAATTTGTTCTACAAGAACAGAGAATTTTTTCTTGCTACATTTACACACACACACACACACATTATGTAAAAATGCAAGTAACAATTACTTGTAAAGTCAAGTGACCAGATGATAATTTGCTTAATGAATCTTAAAGAATAAGCAAACTGAAATGAAGGCTATAAAACAAATAGGCTATGAATGTAGACTACACTATACATTTTATGGAAAAAAAGGCTAACATTAAATATATAAGTGCTGCGGTTTTAAGACACTGTGTCAAGTTTACCGAAGTTCAGCATTGCAATTATATATATAAACTTGTAATGCTGAAATTATATAAACTTGACACAGTCTTAAAACTGCAGCACTTATTTGCGAGACCTTTTATGTCAAAATAATGTGCTGTTATTAAAAAAAATGTTTAAATTTGCAAAAAATAAAGTAAAAATAAAAATTAAAAAATTGCTGCTTAATCTTATCACAAATGCAACAAGTGTTTCTTTATCCACCATAGATTCTACTACAGCTACAACTTTAGCAACATCTACAACAGATTCTAGCTCCACAACTACAGAAGGTATTTTTTTTTTTTTTAATTACAACCAACAAATTTTCTTATTATTAAATTTATACACACACATTATATAAAGATGCAACTAACAATTGCTTGTATAATCAAGTGACCAATTGATCATTTCCTCAATGAATCAGATAAAATAAGCAAACTAAAATGAAGGCTATAAAACAAATAGGCTATAAATGCAGACTACACTATACATTTTATGGGGGAAAAAAAGGCTAACATTATATATATATATATATATATATATATATATATATATATATATATGAATATATCATTTTTTGTTTGTTTGTTTTTGTTTTATTTTTTGTTTTAAACTTGCAATGTTGAAATTGTAAACCAGACAGTCTTAAAACTGCAGCACTTATTTGCGAGACCTGTTATGTCAGAATTATGTGTTGCTGTTATAAAAAAAATGTCTTGCGTTACATGTGTGGTTTAAATTTGCAAAGAAAAAAAATTGCAGTGCTTTATCTTCAACAACTCTTTCTTTATCCACAATAGATTCTACTACAGCTACAACTTTACCAATATCTACAACAGATTCTGGCTCCACAACTACAGAAGGTAATTTTTTCTTAAATCACAACCAACTAAAACTGAATTTAATTTAACAATTTGTTCTATTTGTTCAATTTTGTTCTTATTACATTTTTATACACACGCAAACACACATTATGTAAAGATGCAAGTAACAATTACGTGTATAATCAAGTGACCAGATGACAATTTCCTTAATTAATCATATAAAATAAGCAAACTGAAATGAAGGCTATAAAACAAATAGCCTTTTTTAAACTTGACGCATCACTTTTTTCGCGAGACCCGATATGTTAGAATTGTTTATTGTTGTTATTTAATAAAATGTCTTGCGTTACATGTATTGTTAGAATTGGCAGCGTTAAAACTGCGGCATTATTTTATGCTGCCAGTTTAGACCTCATATCACCCCAATACAACAATTGTTTCTTTATCCACCATAGATTCTACTACAGCTACAACTTTAGCAACATCTACAACAGATGCTGGCTCCACAACTACAGAAGGTAATTGTTTTTTAAAATCACAATCAATTAAAACTGAATTTCATTGAAGAATTTGTTCTACAAGAACAGAGAATTTTTTCTTACTACATTTACACACACACACACACACACACACATTATGTAAAGATGCAAGTAACAATTATGTGTATAATCAAGTGACCAGATGATCATATCCTCATTGAATCATATAAAATAAGCAAACTGAAATGAAGGCTACAAAACAAATAGCCTTCTTTAAACAGCACTTATTGGCAAAACCCAATATATTAGAATTGTTTATTGTTGTTATTTAATAAAATGTCTTGCGTTACATGTATTGTTAAAATTTGCAGCGTTAAAACTGCAGCATTATTTTATGCTGCCAGTTTAGACCTCATATCACCCCAATACAACAATTGTTTCTTTATCCACCATAGATTCTACTACAGCTACAACTTTAGCAACATCTACAACAGATCTGGCTCCACAACTACAGAAGGTAATTGGTTTCTTAAATCACAACCAACTAAAACGGAATTTCATTTAACAATTTGTTCTATAAGAACAGAGAATTTTTTCCTTACTACATTTATACACACACACAAACACACACACACACACACACATATTATGTAAAAATGCAAGTAACAATTACTTGTATAAGTCAAGTGACCAGATGATAATTTCCTTAATGAATCTTAAAGAATAAGCAAACTGAAATGAAGGCTACAAAACAAATAGCCTTCTTTAAACAGCACTTATTCGCAAAACCCAATATGTTAGAATTGTTTATTGTTGTTATTTAATAAAATGTCTTGCGTTAATTACCACAATGAATCATATAGAATGTTCATTAGTTGCTGATGTAGTAATCATTAATAAATGGTTTAGTTCTTCCTGAATTAAACTGTAATGAGGAGTCAGCGTGAGTGGGATCCATATGCAACTTTATTTAAGTCCAGCTCATAAACAGACAGACAATGGTCAAACAGGGGCAATCTGAGCAATGTAGGCAAACCAGAATCAGGCGAGAAGATTGAGGCAGGCGGCGGTCCAACAGAGTAAATCCAGTAAACAAAGCAAGGGTCAAAAGGCAGGCAGCAGACAGACAGAGTACTAAGACAATTGGGTAGGCAATGAGAGATCAGACGGGTAAACGCTCAGAAATGTTAGCAGTAGCAAAACAAGACTTCGCGATAAAGTGAGCGTGAGAGTGCTATTTATGGACAGAGGGAAATGGCTGACACCTGTGCAGGTGATCAGCCCCAAGCACGGGGTTGTGGGTAATGGAGTCTGAAATGGAAACTAGTACTCCGGAGATGGTTCCCTCTGGTGGTGATCGGAGGGAGCCACAGAGGCTGAATTCGTGACATATACATTAACTCGTGATTATCTGTGCATTAATTAAGCATGAATTAAAGGTGCAATAGGAGAATTTTGGAAAATGCTAACTTTAGCCTGATAGCACTGAAGCGAGCGTCCCACCCTCTCAGCCAATCGCCTTCCAAAGCCACACCTCCCGAATGAACGAACGCACACAGACTAGACGACCAGAGACAACATTACTACTAATAATGCACGGGAGACGAGAGGATGGTGGATTTTTCCTGAGTTTAATAAAACGCCACTTGTCCACATACATGGGGATCGGGCAAGGAAAAATGTACACAAGCATGCATTCAGCTCAGGTCACAAACATAAAGGAAATATATAAAATAAAGAGAGACAGACGCCAGAGAGAACCAAGAGTTTTGATTGGACGAACATTTCTTGTTATCGGGATGTGAAGAGACTTTCAACCAGCATAACAAAAAATGTTTCTGAAGGCAATCACCTACACTGTAAAAAACAATTCGCTGAGTCAACTTAAAATAATTTGTAACCTGGCTGCCTTAACATTTTAAGTTCAGTCAACTCAACAAAAGTTTATTCAACTTGAAATGTTAAGTTATACTAAGTGACAACTTAGATATTTGAGTTGAATCAACTTAAAATTTTAAGGCAGCTGGGTTACTTACCCATCTGTTAAGTTTAGCAAACACAAATATCTAAGCTGTTACTTAGTACAACTTAACATTTCAAGTTGACTAAACTTATTTTAGTTGACTGAACTTAAAATTTTAAGGCAGCAGGGTAACAAATTATTTTAAGCTGACTCAACAAATTGTGTTTTTTAATTTTTTACAGTGTATTCCACCTTTGATGCATATTTGTACACACGTATTGTAAAGTGTTACCCAAGACAGATTGGTTCCATATTTTTGCCACAAAATTAAGTTTTATTATGTAAGGAAAGCATACACTCTCTTTTTCTCCCACTATCTCTCCCTTACAGACGCACACACATACAGTTCACACAATTGTTAACATATGTGCTAATGTTGTTAGCGTTACTCTGAAGCTTCTATCAGTGACATTTGTCACAAGCGAGGTTTGTGAAGAAAATGAACTTAAAGTTTCACTATTAGTAGAGACACTGCTGCCGAACACTTCTGAGAGCTGCACAGACTCACAGAGGTAATTCACACACTTAGGCTCTCTCTTTCTTCTGGGTTTCTCATAGCGGAAGTTGTCATAGTTGGGTAAACAAAAGAAAAACTACATGAAAGTGTTTTCACTTTCAGTCAAAGAAGAGAGAAGAGTCAGAAGAGAGAACGATGTCAAATTTACCGTCCCTCCCATAGACATGGCATTAGAAACAACCTTGCATTAGCATTAACTAGTTTATTGTAACTTGATAAATAGGTGATATAATACAAAGTGTAGTGTTATAAACATACATACATTTTTTTTTTAATTAAAATATGAAAAAAAGTCAAGGATTTATGATAATGATTTATGATATAAGTTATTAACTGCATTTAGTCTGCTATCAATGGCTCAAGCCTCTGTTACTAGGTATAAATTGCCCCATGTGTGTGAAGACAGAGAAATTTTAGCAAGGGTTTCAAGTAATTATTGAACATATCAATAAATGAAACAGAAATGACATTGACCTTTATTTGAAAATCATTACCTGTGTGAGGGAACTTTAGCAAGGTATCTATCTATCTATCTATCTATCTATCTATCATGGTTGTTACACTTGATACCTTTGCTACTAAAGGCCTTTTACTAAAAAAAAATTACATCCACTGAACTTTGAGGGCTATAATGGAGAAATTCATGTTTCACATTCTTAGTCATAAGCCACAAATGGCAAGTGCAAACGAATCAAAGTCTTTACTCAAATATTTACTATACACATACAGTATAAAACGTACACATACAAGATAAGAAGTTGACCTATTAATAGCTTTTATAAAATTCTGGCTGGCAGTTTTTTTCTGGCCTAAAAGACTATTATAAACACGCATTTGCCTTTAATATTGAATATATTGCACTGTATGTTATTTAAAAGGACTGTTATTTATTGGCATGTGTCATGTGTTCCTTCAGTCAGACATTATATCCAAATCATGAGAGTGTTTCACAGTGTTACAATGTCCTGGCTATGGGTGCTCACGTGAATTTAATAACACAGGAGCACACACCCACCAGTTTTTATAATATAACTGTATTGTAAAGTGATGTTGGAAAAGAGGTGGAAATGTACAATGGTTCAAAGAAAATGAGTCTTTATCTTTATAAGTGCTCACTGTGATCTCTCTCAAAGTGGACTTTGACACATGACTATGGTTTCAGAATGTGTTTAATGACTGAACCATGTACTTGGGACAGTAAACTGTTACACAAGCTGAGATGTGTTAGAAGCTACAGCAGCACCCAACTGAGGATCCGCTGAGGTGTCTTATTTTTCATGTGTTTGGACTAGCATCATTTGGGAAAATGATTGGAATAAGCTACACATCTTTATTCATTCTGATCTTGAGTCTTTTTCTCATGTCAGGTAGGGTGAAAAATATACATAAAATATTAGTTGTTAAAGACTTTTTCTACTGGGTCATAAATTGACCCAGCATACTAGATGTATCCTACATCTCATGATGTAGCAACAGGACAGTGTGTGTGTTTATGTTAAAAGACTAGTAATGTTTGGTGCCGAATGTTTTGTAAATCAGATCTGTTGCTGAATATGAAGTTTTATTAAAAAGAAAATGTTGGTGCTTATATGGGAGAGCCAACTGAAAGGAACACATATTTTGTTGCTATCACACCTTGATTCCTCCAGAAGCATCTGTGTAAGATTACGTGGTCTTAAAAGTGTATTTAGAAACCACAGTATGTCTGTCAACAACAACATGTGTGTAACATATAATGTAAGTTGGCAATATGGCCATTGCTTTATTATTATTCTATTTTGGTTTCATAATCTGTATAAAACATCTCCTATAAAGGACTTTGCTACAGGAGAATGCAGGAATAGCGTGTTTTTGAGGGGAAAGTTTCAATCAAATCAATTACAATACACACAATGGCCATTTTGCTGGCACGTAAAGTGACAATGTGGCACTAAAGGCTGAATTTGAAAACACAATAATCTAAGCCTAACCAGTGATTTATTTATTTATTTATTTATTGTGAAAAATTTATATTTAGACTAACTGCATGTTTGCTTCATAACCGGACTGCCTTATTTCATAGAAACTAATGATTTGTGCATTATTCTATGTTGCCAGTTTAGACCTCATATCACCCCAATACAACAATTGTTTCTTTATCCACCATAGATTCTGTTTCAGCTCAGACAACTGCAACAGTTATTACCCCCACAACTACAGAAGGTAATTTTTTTTTTAAATCACATCCAACTAAACCTGAATTTCATTTAACAATTTGTTCTATAAGAATAGGACTTTTTTTTACTTATTATATTTACACAAACATTACGTAAAGATGCAACTAACAATTACTTGTATAATCAAGTGATCAGATGTTAATTTCCTCAGTTAATCGGATAAAATAAGCAGACTGAAATTAAGGATATAAAACAAATAGCCTTCTTTAAACAGCACTTATTTGCAAAACCTGATATGTTAGAATTGTTTATTGTTGTTATTTAATAAAATGTCTTGTGTTACATGTATTGTTAAAATTTGCAGCGTTAAAACTGCAGCGCTTAATCTTGATCTGTGTGATTGCTTTGGAAATGTTTTTTTTTTTTTTTTTGCTGCTGTACTGAGGTGTTGCTGTCTGTTTTCAGCGTACAGACCCAAATACTGGATAAGGAAATTCGCTTTTGAATTTTCATTATTAATTATGAACGATTTTAGACTGACTGCATGTTTGCTTCATAACCAGACTCCCTCTTTATACAGAAAATAATGATTTGTGCATTATTTTATGTTGCCAGTTTAGACCTCATATCACCCCAATACAACAATTGTTTCTTTATCCACCATAGATTCTACTACAGCTACAACTTTAGCAACATCTACAACAGATTGGAGCTCCACAACTACAGAAGGTAATTTTTTCTTAAATCACAACCAACTAAAACTGAATTTCATTTAACAATTTGTTCTATAAGAACAGAGAATTTTTTTCTTACTACATTTACACACACACACACACACACATTATGTAAAGATGCAAGTAACAATTACTTGTATAAGTCAAGTGACCAGATGATAATTTCCTCAATTAATCTTATAAAATAAGCAAACTGAAATGAAGGCTATAAAACAAATAGCCTTCTTTAAACAGCACTTGTTCGCAAAACCCGATATGTTAGAATTGTTTATTGTTGTTATTTAATAAAATGTCTTGCGTTACATGTATTGTTAGAATTGGCAGCGTTAAAACTGCGGCATTATTTTATGCTGCCAGTTTAGACCTCATATCACCCCAATACAACAATTGTTTCTTTATCCACCATAGATTCTACTACAGCTACAACTTTAGCAACATCTACAACAGATGCTGGCTCCACAACTACAGAAGGTAATTGTTTTTTAAAATCACAATCAATTAAAACTGAATTTCATTGAAAAATTTGTTCTACAAGAACAGAGAATTTTTTCTTACTACATTTACACACACACACACACACACACACACACACATTATGTAAAGATGCAAGTAACAATTATGTGTATAATCAAGTGACCAGATGATCATATCCTCATTGAATCATATAAAATAAGCAAACTGAAATGAAGGCTACAAAACAAATAGCCTTCTTTAAACAGCACTTATTCGCAAAACCCAATATGTTAGAATTGTTTATTGTTGTTATTTAATAAAATGTCTTGCGTTACATGTATTGTTAAAATTTGCAGCGTTAAAACTGCAGCATTATTTTATGCTGCTAGTTTAGACCTCATATCACCCCAATACAACAATTGTTTCTTTATCCACCATAGATTCTACTACAGCTACAACTTTAGCAACATCTACAACAGATTGGAGCTCCACAACTACAGAAGGTAATTGTTTCTTAAATCACAACCAACTAAAACGGAATTTCATTTAACAATTTGTTCTATAAGAACAGAGAATTTTTTCCTTACTACATTTATACACACACACAAACACACACACACACACACACATTATGTAAAAATGCAAGTTACAGTTACTTGTGAAGTCAAGTGACCAGATGATAATTTCCTTAATGAATCTTAAAGAATAAGCAAACTGAAATGAAGGCTACAAAACAAATAGCCTTCTTTAAACAGCACTTATTCGCAAAACCCAATATGTTAGAATTGTTTATTGTTGTTATTTAATAAAATGTCTTGCGTTACATGTATTGTTAGAATTGGCAGCGTTAAAACTGCGGCATTATTTTATGCTGCCAGTTTAGACCTCATATCACCCCAATACAACAATTGTTTCTTTATCCACCATAGATTCTACTACAGCTACAACTTTAGCAACATCTACAACAGATTGGAGCTCCACAACTACAGAAGGTATTTTATTTTTTTTTTAATTACAACCAACAAATTTTCTTATTATTAAATTTATACACACACATTATATAAAGATGCAACTAACAATTGCTTGTATAATCAAGTGACCAATTGATCATTTCCTCAATGAATCAGATAAAATAAGCAAACTAAAATGAAGGCTATAAAACAAATAGGCTATAAATGCAGACTACACTATACATTTTGTGGGGGAAAAAAAGGCTAACATTATATATATATATATATATATATATATATATATATATGAATATATCATTTTTTGTTTGTTTGTTTTTGTTTTAGTTTTTGTTTTAAACTTGCAATGTTGAAATTGTAAACCAGACAGCCTTAAAACTGCAGCACTTATTTGCGAGACCTGTTATGTCAGAATTATGTGTTGCTGTTATAAAAAAAAATGTCTTGCGTTACATGTGTGGTTTAAATTTGCACAGAAAAAAAATTGCAGTGCTTTATCTTCAACAACTCTTTCTTTATCCACAATAGATTCTACTACAGCTACAACTTTAGCAACATCTACAACAGATTGGAGCTCCACAACTACAGAAGGTAATTGTTTCTTAAATCACAACCAACTAAAACGGAATTTCATTTAACAATTTGTTCTATAAGAACAGAGAATTTTTTCCTTACTACATTTATACACACACACACACACACACACACACACACACACACACACACATTATGTAAAAATGCAAGTAACAATTACTTGTGAAGTCAAGTGACCAGATGATAATTTCCTTAATGAATCTTAAAGAATAAGCAAACTGAAATGAAGGCTACAAAACAAATAGCCTTCTTTAAACAGCACTTATTCGCAAAACCCAATATGTTAGAATTGTTTATTGTTGTTATTTAATAAAATGTCTTGCGTTACATGTATTGTTAGAATTGGCAGCGTTAAAACTGCGGCATTATTTTATGCTGCCAGTTTAGACCTCATATCACCCCAATACAACAATTGTTTCTTTATCCACCATAGATTCTACTACAGCTACAACTTTAGCAACATCTACAACAGATGCTGGCTCCACAACTACAGAAGGTAATTGTTTTTTAAAATCACAATCAATTAAAACTGAATTTCATTTAACAATTTGTTCTACAAGAACAGAGAATTTTTTTCTTACTACATTTACACACACACACACAACACACACACACACACACACACATTATGTAAAAATGCAAGTAACAATTACTGTGTATAATCAAGTGACCAGATGATAATTTCCTTAATTGAATCTTAAAGAATAAGCAAACTGAAATGAAGGCTACAAAACAAATAGCCTTCTTTAAACAGCACTTATTCGCAAAACCCAATATGTTAGAATTGTTTATTGTTGTTATTTAATAAAATGTCTTGCGTTACATGTATTGTTAGAATTGGCAGCGTTAAAACTGCGGCATTATTTTATGCTGCCAGTTTAGACCTCATATCACCCCAATACAACAATTGTTTCTTTATCCACCATAGATTCTACTACAGCTACAACTTTAGCAACATCTACAACAGATTCTAGCTCCACAACTACAGAAGGTATTTTATTTTTTTTTTAATTACAACCAACAAATTTTCTTATTATTAAATTTATACACACGCATTATATAAAGATGCAACTAACAATTGCTTGTATAATCAAGTGACCAATTGATCATTTCCTCAATGAATTATGTAAAAATGCAAGTAACAATTACTTGTAAAGTCAAGTGACCAGATGATAATTTGCTTAATGAATCTTAAAGAATAAGCAAACTGAAATGAAGGCTATAAAACAAATAGGCTATGAATGTAGACTACACTATACATTTTATGGAAAAAAAGGCTAACATTAAATATATAAGTGCTGCGGTTTTAAGACACTGGGTCAAGTTTACCGAAGTTCAGCATTGCAATTATATATATAAACTTGTAATGCTGAAATTATATAAACTTGACACAGTCTTAAAACTGCAGCACTTATTTGCGAGACCTTTTATGTCAAAATAATGTGCTGTTATTAAAAAAAATGTTTAAATTTGCAAAAAATAAAGTAAAAATAAAAATAAAAAAATTGCTGCTTAATCTTATCACAAATGCAACAAGTGTTTCTTTATCCACCATAGATTCTACTACAGCTACAACTTTAGCAACATCTACAACAGATTCTAGCTCCACAACTACAGAAGGTATTTTATTTTTTTTTAATTACAACCAACAAATTTTCTTATTATTAAATTTATACACACACATTATATAAAGATGCAACTAACAATTGCTTGTATAATCAAGTGACCAATTGATCATTTCCTCAATGAATCAGATAAAATAAGCAAACTAAAATGAAGGCTATAAAACAAATAGGCTATAAATGCAGACTACACTATACATTTTATGGGGGAAAAAAAGGCTAACATTATATATATATATATATATATGAATATATCATTTTTTGTTTGTTTGTTTTTGTTTTAGTTTTAAACTTGCAATGTTGAAATTGCAAACCAGACAGTCTTAAAACTGCAGCACTTGCTGCACTTGCTGTCTTGCGTTACATGTGTGGTTTAAATTTGCAAAGAAAAAAAATTGCAGTGCTTTATCTTCAACAACTCTGTCTTTATCCACAATAGATTCTACTACAGCTACAACTTTACCAATATCTACAACAGATTCTGGCTCCACAACTACAGAAGGTAATTTTTTCTTAAATCACAACCAACTAAAACTGAATTTAATTTAACAATTTGTTCTATTTGTTCAATTTTGTTCTTATTACATTTTTATACACACGCAAACACACATTATGTAAAGATGCAAGTAACAATTACGTGTATAATCAAGTGACCAGATGACAATTTCCTTAATTAATCATATAAAATAAGCAAACTGAAATGAAGGCTATAAAACAAATAGCCTTTTTTAAACTTGACGCATCACTTTTTTCGCGAGACCCGATATGTTAGAATTGTTTATTGTTGTTATTTAATAAAATGTCTTGCGTTACATGTATTGTTAGAATTGGCAGCGTTAAAACTGCAGCATTATTTTATGCTGCTAGTTTAGACCTCATATCACCCCAATACAACAATTGTTTCTTTATCCACCATAGATTCTACTACAGCTACAACTTTAGCAACATCTACAACAGATGCTGGCTCCACAACTACAGAAGGTAATTGTTTTTTAAAATCACAATCAATTAAAACTGAATTTCATTGAAGAATTTGTTCTACAAGAACAGAGAATTTTTTCTTACTACATTTACACACACACACACACACACACACACACACACACACACACACATTATGTAAAGATGCAAGTAACAATTATGTGTATAATCAAGTGACCAGATGATCATATCCTCATTGAATCATATAAAATAAGCAAACTGAAATGAAGGCTACAAAACAAATAGCCTTCTTTAAACAGCACTTATTCGCAAAACCCAATATGTTAGAATTGTTTATTGTTGTTATTTAATAAAATGTCTTGCGTTACATGTATTGTTAAAATTTGCAGCGTTAAAACTGCGGCATTATTTTATGCTGCTAGTTTAGACCTCATATCACCCCAATACAACAATTGTTTCTTTATCCACCATAGATTCTACTACAGCTACAACTTTAGCAACATCTACAACAGATGCTGGCTCCACAACTACAGAAGGTAATTGTTTCTTAAATCACAACCAACTAAAACGGAATTTCATTTAACAATTTAATTATTACAATTTAACAATCCTTAATTAATCATATAAAATAAGCAAACTGAAATGAAGGCTATAAAACAAATAGCCTTTTTTAAATGTGACACATCACTTTTTTCACGAGACCCGATATGTTAGAATTTTTTATTGTTGTTATTTAATAAAATGTCTTGCATTACATGTATTGTTAGAGTTGGCAGCATTAAAACTGCGGCATTATTTTATGCTGCCAGTTTAGACCTCATATCACCCCAATACAACAATTGTTTCTTTATCCACCATAGATTCTACTACAGCTACAACTTTAGCAACATCTACAACAGATTCTGGCTCCACAACTACAGAAGGTAATTTCTTCTTAAATCAGAACCAACTAAAATGGAATTTTATTTAAGAATTTGTTCTATAAGGAGAGAGAATTTTTTTCTTACTACATTTATACACACACACAAACACACACACATTATATAAAAATGCAAGTAACAATTACTTGTATAATCAAGTGACCAGATGATAATTTCCTTAATGAATCATAAAGAATAAGCAAACTGAAATGAAGGCTATAAAACAAATAGCCTTTTTTAAACAGCACTTATTTGCAAAACCCGATATGTTAGAATTGTTTATTGTTATTTAATAAAATGTCTTGCATTACATGTATTGTTAAAATTTGCAGCGTTAAAACTGCAGCGCTTAATCTTGATCTGTATGATTGCTTTGGAAATGTTTTTTTTTTTTGCTACTGTACTGAGGTGTTGCTGTCTGTTTTCAGCGTACAGACCCGAATGCTGGATAAGGAAATTCGCTGTTGAATTTTCATTATTAATTATGACCGATTTTAGACTGACTGCACGTTTGCTTCATAACCAGACTCCCTCTTTATACAGAAAATAATGATTTGTGCATTATTTTATGCTGCCAGTTTAGACCTCGTATCACCCCAATATAACAATTGTTTCTTTATCCACCATAGATTCTACTACAGCTACAACTTTACCAACTTCTACAACAGATTCTGGCTCCACAACTACAGAAGGTAATTTTTTCTTGAATCACAACCAACTGAAACTGAATTTCATTTAACAATTTGTTATATTTGTTCAAATTTTTTTCTTATTACATTTTTATACACGCAAACACACATAATGTAAAGATGCAAGTAACAATTACTTGTATAATCAAGTGACCAGATGATAATTTCCTCAATTAATCTTATAAAATAAGCAAACTGAAATGAAGGCTATAAAACAAATAGTCTTCTTTAAACAGCACTTATTTGCGAAACCCGATATGTTAGAATTGTTTATTGTTGTCATTAACAAAAAAAATCTTGCGTTACATGTATTGTTAAAATTTGCAGCGTTAAAACTGCAGCATTATTTTATGCTGCTAGTTTAGACCTCATATCACCCCAATACAACAATTGTTTCTTTATCCACCATAGATTCTACTACAGCTACAACTTTAGCAACATCTACAACAGATGCTGGCTCCACAACTACAGAAGGTAATTGTTTCTTAAATCACAACCAACTAAAACGGAATTTCATTTAAGAATTTGTTCTGCAAGAACAGAGAATTTTTTTCTTACAACATTTACACACATACACACACACACACACACACACACACACACACACATTATGTAAAAATGCAACTAACAATTACTTGTATAATCAAGTGACCAGATGATAGTTTCCTCATTGAATCATATAAAATAAGCAAACTGAAATGAAGGCTAAATAGTCTTCTTTAAACAGCACTTATTCGCAAAACCCGATATGTTAGAATTGTTTATTGTTGTTATTTAATAAAATGCCTTGCGTTGCATGTATTGTTATATTGTTAAAATTTGCAGCGTTAAAACTGCATCGCTTAATCTTGATCTGTATGATTGCTTTGGAAATGTTTTTTTTTTTGCTACTGTACTGAGGTGTTGCTGTCTGTTTTCAGCGTACAGACCCGAATGCTGGATAAGGAAATTCGCTGTTGAATTTTCATTATTAATTATGACCGATTTTAGACTGACTGCACGTTTGCTTCATAACCAGACTCCCTCTTTATACAGAAAATAATGATTTGTGCATTATTTTATGCTGCTAGTTTAGACCTCATATCACCCCAATACAACAATTGTTTCTTTATCCACCATAGATTCTACTACAGCTACAACTTTAGCAACATCTACAACAGATTGGAGCTCCACAACTACAGAAGGTAATTGTTTCTTAAATCAGAACCAACTAAAATGGAATTTCATTTAAGAATTTGTTCTATAAGAACAGAGAATTTTTTTCTTACTACATTTACACACACACACACACACATACAGGATGTAAAAATGCAACTAACAATTACTTGTATAATCAAGTGACCATATAAAATCATATAAAAGAAGCAAACTGAAATGAAGGCTTCTTTAAGACAAATAGCCTTCTTTAAACAGCACTTATTTGCGACACCCGATATGTTAGAATTGTTTATTGTTGTTATTAACAAAAAAAATTCTTGCGTTACAATGTATTGTTAAAATTTGCAGCGTTAAAACTGCAGCATTATTTTACAACAACTGTTTCTTTATCCACCATAGATTCTACTACAGCTACAACTTTAGCAACATCTACAACAGATGCTGGCTCCACAACTACAGAAGGTAATTGTTTCTTATATCACAACCAACTAAAACTGAATTTCATTTAAGATTTTTTTTTCTATAAGAATAGTGAACTTTTTCTTATTACATTTATACACACACATTATATAAAGATGCAACTAACAATAATAAAGTAATATACTACAAATAATATAGATATACAGGTATCAATAGCATACAACCATACATTAATTCAGGTTAAGAAAAAAAAAAAACAATAATCAGGCAATTATGGTTGTTCAAATAAAAAAAAAAAGAAGAAAATAAAGAAATAAAGAAAAAAAAGAAAAATATAGTGAATAAAGAAATAAAAATAAATAAATACATACATAAATAAAAATTAAATTAAGATACAGTTGTCTCCTTAAAATATTTTGGAAAAGGGCTACAAATAGCCTTCTTTAAGCTGGACACAGCATTTATTCATGAGACCTGATATGTTAGAATTGTTTATTGTTGTTATTTGGATTGTATTGCTAAAATGTGCACCGTTAAAACTGCAAAAAACTGCAATCTCTGTAATAATAAAACTCTCGTCACTCCTTTGCTTTGGACGACTTGGATTGTAGTCTTGTATGCTTGATTTGTGTGATTGCTATAGAAATGTATTGTTTTTCTGCTGTACTGAGGTGTTATTTTATGTTGTCATTTTATACCTCATATCACCCAAACACAGCAACTGTTTCTTTATCCACCACAGACTCTACTTTAGCTTCAAGTTTCCCAACATCTACAACAGATACTGGCTCCACAACTACAGCGGGTAATTTTTTTTTAAAATCACAACCAACTGAAAATGAATTTCATTTGAGAAGTCAGCTGCATGTTTCATGACCAGACTGCGTCTTTATATAGAAAATAGTTATTTCTCCATTGTTTCATATATCAGATCCCCTCAGAACAGCAGTTTATGTACGATTCTAGGCTTTAGCCGTTGAAGCCCTATACATATCACTAATACTAGATCATATCGTATTTATTTTAATGTATACCATGGCTTGTCAGAAAACCAGTTCCAAATTTCCAAGAACCGGGTATTCTATAAGACACATGCATTTTGATACAGTTTAACAATTCCTGCGTTTGCAATTGAATGTGATTTTAAACCATTTAAGTGCAAGAAGGGAAAGAACTAACGCACAATTTTAAATGCGTTCGTTGTTAAAGAGACAGCAGCCTAATAACGTGCTGCTTGTCCTTAATGTTAATCAAAGAACAAAAGAAAATTATTCACTGGTCTTGATTAAAATTTAACGTAAATTTAACAAAAATTAATCTATGTTTCATTTGTGACAAGAAAGCCAGGTTACACTTTATTTTGATAGTCCACTTTAGACATTCGACCAACTATAAGTAACTAATTCTCATTAATTTGCAACTAAATGTCTACTAACGCTCAGAGCAGACTGTTAGGTTAGGTTTAGGGTTAGAAGAATAAGTTGACATATACTTGCAAAGTTTAGAAAAGTGTTAGAAGATATTAAGCAGACAGTCTACTAATACTCTAATGAATATCTGACATGCAGTTGCAAAGTTACTTACTGTTAGTAGAATGTCTAAAGTGGACTATCAAAATAAAGTGTTACCGAAAGCCATGCAGTGGTTTTAAACTTTCAATTTCTGTACCTGAAATTCCTTTATTTGTATTTATTTATACTATTGCTAATTATACGTTCTTGTCTTATTACTGACTGTTTATTTAACAATTTAATGACTGAAATTTGTATTTGTCTAGTTGTTTTTGCTGTGATATTTTTGTTAAAACCATAGGTACATGTTTTTCTTATAGGCCAAGTGTTCTGAAGGCTGCTGATTTTTGCTTATGATATTCACCTGAAAAAAAAATGTCTTGTAAAAAAACTAAATGATCTAAAGATTTTGATTGGAATCAAAACTAGGAAATGGTAGGAGTCGGAAATTAATAAGCAGAACTGGAACTGGAATCAGAATCGATAAAATTCAAACGATACCCAACCCTAGTATCTACAGCTGTCAGACTCCTGCCAACATTTTTCTCCTTCCTCTTCTCACCTACAGTATAGAGTTAATTTTCCTCTCGCAATAGTTAGGCCTACTTTTGTCTTCCAGGAATATTTCAGGATTCCTAATCGTAACCTGTAAATGTGAAAATACTTAAATGTTCCAATAGTAGACTATAACCACCAAAATAAAAAATATAGACATTAATATGATTTTTTTTTGTAAAGTTGTGTCCATTTTTAGAACTTTTTTGTGGCAATGTAACACCATAAATATAAGAATATGTACTTTTATAAAGTTGTAGGTTTCCAAATTCTGAATTTTCTTCAAAAATAGTCCCCTTTTATTTTAATTTTAAGTGTCTTATAGTAATCTTCATTTTTTGCTTGGTTTTAAGAAAGTGAGGGACTGTGCACAGTGTGCAAGCAAACACACACACACACACAGGATTTGTCAGGAGATATAGCTTCCACAACAGATAACCCAAACCCAAAATTGTAACTGATGATTCAGATTTACTCAATAGAAAAAATTGATTATTTTCTTAGTTTTATTATTTTATTGATTATTTTCTTAGATTAGTTTCCTTATAAAACTTATACTGCAACTTATTGTGCTGAAACAGGTATATAGGGCATTTTCAACAAATGTTCCACTAAGTACAGCAAAAATAGACTCAGTGCTATACCAATAACAAGTACTGTTTTTATTTCCACAACAGATATCACTTCAGATACAGCTAGTGTTTCCGATACTACCTCAGGATATCCCACTACACTTGGCTCCACTGTTTCATCAGATATTTCAACAACTCCTGGTGTCACAGCAACCAGTGGACCTTCAAATACAGCAGAAACATCTACAACTCCAGCTGATAGTACAACAGGAATTACTGATGTAACTTCAGCAGATTCTGCTTCAACTACAGTTGGCACCACTGCTTCATCAGATATTTCAACAACTCCTGGTGTCACAGCAACCAGTGGTCCTTCAAATACAGCAGAAACATCTACAACTCCAGCTGATAGTACAACAGGAATTACTGATGTAACTTCAGCAGATTCCACTGCAACTACACCTGGCTCCACTGCTTCATCAGATATTTCAACAACTCCTGGTGTCACAGCAACCAGTGGTCCTTCAAATACAGCAGAAACATCTACAACTCCAGCTGATAGTACAACAGGAATTACTGATGTAACTTCAGCAGATTCCGCTGCAACTACACCTGGCTCCACTGCTTCATCAGATATTTCAACAACTCCTGGTGTCACAGCAACCAGTGGACCTTCAAATACAGCAGAAACATCTACAACTCCAGCTGATAGTACAACAGGAATTACTGATGTAACTTCAGCAGATTCCGCTGCAACTACACCTGGCTCCACTGCTTCATCAGATATTTCAACAACTCCTGGTGTCACAGCAACCAGTGGACCTTCAAATACAGCAGAAACATCTACAACTCCAGCTGATAGTACAACAGGAATTACTGATGTAACTTCAGCAGACTCTGCTGCAACTACACCTGGCTCCACTGCTTCATCAGATATTTCAACAACTCCTGGTGTCACAGCAACCAGTGGACCTTCAAATACAGCAGAAACATCTACAACTCCAGCTGATAGTACAACAGGAATTACTGATGTAACTTCAGCAGATTCCACTGCAACTACACCTGGCTCCACTGCTTCATCAGATATTTCAACAACTCCTGGTGCCACAGCAACCAGTGGACCTTCAAATACAGCAGAAACATCTACAACCTCAGCTGATAGTACAACAGGAATTACTGGTGTAACTTCAGCAGATTCCACTGCAACTACACCTGGCTCCACTGCTTCATCAGATATTTCAACAACTCCTGGTGTCACAGCAACCAGTGGACCTTCAAATACAGCAGAAACATCTACAACTCCAGCTGATAGTACAACAGGAATTACTGATGTAACTTCAGCAGATTCCGCTGCAACTACACCTGGCTCCACTGCTTCATCAGATATTTCAACAACTCCTGGTGTCACAGCAACCAGTGGACCTTCAAATACAGCAGAAACATCTACAACTCCAGCTGATAGTACAACAGGAATTACTGATGTAACTTCAGCAGATTCCACTGCAACTACACCTGGCTCCACTGCTTCATCAGATATTTCAACAACTCCTGGTGCCACAGCAACCAGTGGACCTTCAAATACAGCAGAAACATCTACAACTCCAGCTGATAGTACAACAGGAATTACTGATGTAACTTCAGCAGATTCCGCTGCAACTACACCTGGCTCCACTGCTTCATCAGATATTTCAACAACTCCTGGTGTCACAGCAACCAGTGGACCTTCAAATACAGCAGAAACATCTACAACTCCAGCTGATAGTACAACAGGAATTACTGATGTAACTTCAGCAGATTCCACTGCAACTACACCTGGCTCCACTGCTTCATCAGATATTTCAACAACTCCTGGTGTCACAGCAACCAGTGGACCTTCAAATACAGCAGAAACATCTACAACTCCAGCTGATAGTACAACAGGAATTACTGATGTAACTTCAGCAGATTCCACTGCAACTACACCTGGCTCCACTGCTTCATCAGATATTTCAACAACTCCTGGTGTCACAGCAACCAGTGGACCTTCAAATACAGCAGAAACATCTACAACCTCAGCTGATAGTACAACAGGAATTACTGATGTAACTTCAGCAGATTCCACTGCAACTACACCTGGCTCCACTGCTTCATCAGATATTTCAACAACTCCTGGTGTCACAGCAACCAGTGGACCTTCAAATACAGCAGAAACATCTACAACTCCAGCTGATAGTACAACAGGAATTACTGATGTAACTTCAGCAGATTCCACTGCAACTACACCTGGCTCCACTGCTTCATCAGATATTTCAACAACTATTGGTGTCACAGCAACCAGTGGTCCTTCAAATACAGCAGAAACATCTACAACTCCAGCTGATAGTACAACAGGAATTACTGATGTAACTTCAGCAGATTCCACTGCAACTACACCTGGCTCCACTGCTTCATCAGATATTTCAACAACTATTGGTGTCACAGCAACCAGTGGACCTTCAAATACAGCAGAAACATCTACAACCTCAGCTGATAGTACAACAGGAATTACTGGTGTAACTTCAGCAGATTCCACTGCAACTACACCTGGCTCCACTGCTTCATCAGATATTTCAACAACTATTGGTGTCACAGCAACCAGTGGACCTTCAAATACAGCAGAAACATCTACAACCTCAGCTGATAGTACAACAGGAATTACTGATGTAACTTCAGCAGATTCCACTGCAACTACACCTGGCTCCACTGCTTCATCAGATATTTCAACAACTATTGGTGTCACAGCAACCAGTGGACCTTCAAATACAGCAGAAACATCTACAACCTCAGCTGATAGTACAACAGGAATTACTGATGTAACTTCAGCAGATTCCACTGCAACTACACCTGGCTCCACTGCTTCATCAGATATTTCAACAACTCCTGGTGTCACAGCAACCAGTGGTCCTTCAAATACAGCAGAAACATCTACAACTCCAGCTGATAGTACAACAGGAATTACTGATGTAACTTCAGCAGATTCCACTGCAACTACACCTGGCTCCACTGCTTCATCAGATATTTCAACAACTATTGGTGTCACAGCAACCAGTGGACCTTCAAATACAGCAGAAACATCTACAACCTCAGCTGATAGTACAACAGGAATTACTGGTGTAACTTCAGCAGATTCCACTGCAACTACACCTGGCTCCACTGCTTCATCAGATATTTCAACAACTCCTGGTGTCCACAGCAACCAGTGGACCTTCAAATACAGCAGAAACATCTACAACCTCAGCTGATAGTACAACAGGAATTACTGGTGTAACTTCAGCAGATTCCACTGCAACTACACCTGGCTCCACTGCTTCATCAGATATTTCAACAACTCCTGGTGTCACAGCAACCAGTGGACCTTCAAATACAGCAGAAACATCTACAACTCCAGCTGATAGTACAACAGGAATTACTGATGTAACTTCAGCAGATTCTGCTTCAACTACAGTTGGCACCACTGCTTCATCAGATATTTCAACAACTATTAATGTCACATCAGCTAGTGAATCTCCAAGTACAGCAGGAACTACTGTAACTTCAGCTGATAGTACAACAGGGATTTCTGGTTCAACTTCAAGAAATCCCACTGCAACTACTGTTGTCACCACTCTTGTGACAGAAAAACCTCCATCTACTCCAAATCCTGGCTCAACTACAAAACCTCCCATTGAATGTGAAAATGGTGGAACTCCACGACCAAATGACAAGGGTTGTTTCTGTCCGGCAGGTTTTGCAGGGAGAGTCTGCAATATTGTTTTACCTGAAGTAGTACCAGGTTTGTCTATCAAATAGGTTTTGGTAATAATGAAAAATAAATTATTTAATGCTTAACTTGTCTGCAATTCCACATCACAAATGTGAGTGGCTTTGACATGACAATTTCTCCAGATTAATTTTGCTACAATATAATTTTTACGTTCACCACAATTAAAGTTACTGCAGTTGTTTGTCCAGTGAGATTTTCCTCATTAAGTAAAATGTAGTGCCTTCAAATTTCTTCAAATCTGCATGAAGATGTGGTTTAATAATGGCATAGCTACAATGTTTGTAAATGCAACAGAAACCTAGTTAAATAACGTACCAACTAGACTACACTTTAAAAACAAATTTCTGAAAGTTGTATACTTACTTGTCTTTTAAATTTCCCTCTATTTTTATCTTAGATAACATTGAAAGGAAAGTCGATGTTACGATGGAAATGAAAGAAAAATTTAACGAGAACCATACTAACACATCGTCGGATGACTATAAAAATTTTGTTGGAAGATTCAATAAATCAGTAAGTATTGTGGTTTAGGTGGCTCGATCACTTAAATATTATTGGCCAGATACTTTGGGAGGTGATGTGGATGCATTTATTTACTAAAAAGTTATATTAGCATTATCAACATTTACTAAAAATGACCAGTTAATTAAAAGTACAATAATTTAAGTGAGGTTAGTTACATCAGTTTAAAAAAAAAAAGCTCTTGTTTTTTATTCTGTTTGCAGATGCCTCTTTTATAAGTTGTTACCTATGCAATATTTTTAAGAGTGACTTAGTTGTTCAAGATTTTCACAAACAATATTGTAGACAGTGGAAATCATAATTTTTTGGCTTAAAATATTACAGATATATTTTATTCAATTTTAGGTGATAAACACTTATCAAAAGGAATTAGGAGAAAAGTTTTCGCGTGTGGACAACATAAAACTAAGGTATTCATCTACCTTGACAGCACAAGCTATTTTGTAATTATATTTATGCCCTTTTAATGTCTGACTATCAAGTCTTAATTCAATCTCTTTTTTTTTTCATGTCAAAGTCGTGGTGGACCATTGAATAGTCAAAGAGGAAAAAGAAGCTTGGCCTTGAAAGAAACTGCAAGGTAACGGTACAAAATGCAACAAACCAAACATGTGTAGCAAATATTTTTAAATAAACAAATCAGTCAAAACCTTGTATCATACCCACAATCCAAGAGAAGCCAAATTTTAAGCACTAAAAAACACCAATTCATAAAATGTAAAAACTTATACCTTTTTATATTTTTGTCTTTCCTTTCTTTCCTTTTTTCTTTTTTTGAAGTGATCTTAGTCTGAGAGTTCAGCACGATGTCATTCTTAACATTAAAAACAACGACGAAATGAACGATACTTATGACGTTCTGTTCGAGGATGTGACTAGCATCATTGAGGGCATTAAAACTAATCCATGTAGGTCTTCATATGCATTTTCAATGTGGTATTTTCCATGTGGTTATTGCATTTTTAATCTGTTTGTTATTTCTTTTTTTTCAGCTAAAGATTTTGCAATTAATACATTCAATGCATCAGAGATTGCTATAAATGGTGAGTTTTCAGTTAACTTATTGTGCTAGGAGCAAGAAGAATAGTAAGTTATTCTATATCATATTAATTAGTTCTCATTTTATTGAATTATATACTCTACAGAAAATATGTTCTTACTTTTTAAGAACATATTCTGAGTGAACTACTGAAATAACCGAAATGAGTTTTAATGTGTAATGTTGTATGTATATTTAAACATGCTACATATGTTTTCAAGCATAGTTCTAAAGGGAACTACAGAGACCAACAATAATTTTTAAGAAGCTAAAAAAGTTGCATAGGTCATTGGCCTGTTTTAGTATCACAAAAGAGACTATTGTTAGAAATAGATTAGTAAAAAAGCATGTTTGGAGTATATACAAAATACAGAGAAGTCTTGATGTTGTGCAGTGAGACCAAAATATGGCTTCTCCGCTAAAATGCATAACAATATGTAAAGTGAGAATTTGATGCTGCCCACACATCAAAAACACCATATTTACATCAAATTACTGTGTTGGCAGCATGGCGTTGTGGGGTTCCTGTTAAGCTTTAATAATGTCATTGTGATAAAAGAGAAGAAATAATAGATGTTGAAAAATACAGGGAAATCTTACAGGAGAAGTTTCGACAGTTCAGTGGTCCCAAGCACAAGGCCAAATTAACATAAGATTTTTATTAAAATCAAGGGATTGTGTAAGCGTCTGAATGCTTTTTAAAAATTTGTTTTATTTCATTTATTGTGACTGTTACTTTTTTTTTTTTTTCCACAGTCAGTGGGATCTGTCAAAATGCTATGACAAATTTTTTTGACAAGTACGAAAAATATTTTAAAGCAGCTGAGTTAGAAGGCAAATGGACATGCATATCTCAGTGCCATTCAGCTCATGAAGATGTAATAGTTTGTAATAATTATGGCACCTGTGAAGTTTCTGAGGCCGGCCCATCCTGCTAGTATGTACTTTTATTTTACTTTTATATTCTTTAAAGAATATTTTTGCACAAAAGTATGTAATGTTTTATTTATATTATTTGTTTTACTCTAGTTGCCGGCATGACAGTAAGTTCTGGTACTTTGGAGATCGTTGCAGTTTACAGGTGCACAGAGTTGGATTTTATGCTGGATTGGGAACAGTGGCTGGCATAGCAGTAATAATTGTAGCAGCCTTGACAGCTTATGTCATAATAAACAAACAAACGGTGAAGAGGTAAGTAATTTCATGCACCTTATTAAATTGCTTTAATTCAATAATGTTTTTTGGATGTCAGGTGTCTTGCAATCTTAAGGTCATAAGCCCCCCCCCCCCCCCCCCCCCCCCCAAAAAAAAAATTTCCAAGGGTGTTTACATAAACAAATGTGTTTTTAAGCCTTCCGGTCTATAATTTTTTTTTCTGTCTCACAGGAATAAGGACATTAAGCAAGATCTAGTGAAGGAATGGTTAGAGGATGACTTTGAATGGCCACCACAAAAGAAAACTTCAAACACAGGTACCAAAAAACATTTTCTGCATTATACAACAATTATTACCCATAGGTTGTACGTGAATATATGAACCATTCATCAAATGGTTATTTCTTTTGTGCACCGTTTTCTAATATTAACAATACTGTTATCTCAGTACAGTAAATGAGTTAGATAAACACTCGGTATTAACCTGAATAAATAGGGATGTAAGGTATGCAATCACAAATTGGATGCAGTGTATATATATATATATATATATACACACACACATATATATATATATACTATATATATATATATATATATATATATATATATATATATATATATATATATGTGTATATGTGTAGCATCATGACTTTAGGAAAGAGAGGCAGAAAAGTGGTATTTTAAGGACGGTCCCTCATCACATCATCATGATCTAAACATTTTGTGAGGCACATTTCAGCATGGATTATTTTGTAAATCTGTTGTGATGTTATATTAACTATGTTAAGAGGCCAAGAAAGAAGAATGTGGCAGTTAAACTATATTCGACCAGACAGCCTGTGCACAGTTCATATTAAAGGATTGGTTCACTTCCAGAATAAAAATTTCCTAATAATTTACTCACATCATCCAAGATGTTCATGTCTTTCTTTCTTCAGTCACAAAGAAATTAAGTTTTTTGAGGAAACCTAGGATTATAGTGGACTTCAATGAGAGCTAACGGGTTGAAGGTCCAAACTGTAGTTTCAAAGAGCTCTCATAATCCCAACCGAGGAATAAAAAGCTTATCTAGTGAAACAATTGGTTATTTTCTTTAAACCACAAATTCTCAGCTAGCATTAGCTCTGCGATGCGCATGTGTGTCTTTGTTTTTTTCTCAATGCAGAAGTAAGCTGTTTTCTGGTAATGTGTTAGACGTCCAGTTTATAATCCGCCACAGGGAAATAACGAGAAGAGTAACGAAGTGCAGTAAATGGTAAAACAGTTTGCACTACAAACCAATGTGTTCATAATTGAGATAATACATTAAAATAATATGGTAAGACACACCAGTTTGCAATATCAAGCAGCAATGCGAGCTTTTTGTGCAGTTAAAAATAGCTGGAAGTCAATGAGACCGGAAGCCAGACACAAAAAATGTACAAATGGCTGCACCCACTCTTATGGGGAAAATAAGGTGGATACGGACAAAGAACTGACCATTCCAACATGATTACGTAATGTGTGAAGATGCACATAGAGCAAGTGCCAGCCAAGCATTTGTGGTTAAAAAGTGTATAAGCATTTTTTTTTTAAGAAAAGACGGATCGTTTTGCTAGATGAGACTCTTATTCCTCAGCTGTGATTGTGCGGAGCCCTTTGAAGCTGCATTGAAACCATTTGGACTTTCAAACTGTTGGCCACCACTGAAGTCCACGATCCACGTTTTCCTCAAAAACCTTAATTTCTTTGCCACTGAAGAGAAAGACATGAATATATATTTATTTTGATGTAGAGTGCAGTAAGAGCATTGTAGTATTTTTTTCCTCATGGGATATTCATTTTCTAGTTTAACAAGTCTCTGATTAATCAACATACCGTTTTTTGCATTTCCAGTTGACACGTATGATAATCCAGCATACTCACTAAGAAGCATGAATCAGCAGGACAGTTTTGGAAAGTATCACACCCAGAATTTGTCACCTGAACCTGATATGCATTACCGGAATCTTCAGAGGGATCAGTTTGTGAGTACTATATTGATACACAGATATACACTTAGCAACATATGTTGTTGACAAAACAAACAAACCTAAGCTACTACACCCAGCAACAGGGTTCCACCATAATTATCATTCTTAACGAACTTATCTGTTTAATAAAGATAAGGCGCATTTTAATTTATTTTGACCTATACACAGTTGACCCTTCGCAGGGATTTTGATTGACAGGCGATCTGACCAATTATAACACAGAATCTGCTATTTTTGTACCAGACAGGAGAGTAGATTAAAGTCAGTGGACTTAAACTTGAAAAATGGTGTGTACTGACATCTTTCTGTGATTTAAACAAGATACCTTTTTTAATTCAAGTGGCAAAGCGGAAGAGATGATCGTTTTTTTTGTTTTTTTTAATTTAGTTAAAAATGTTAATATTTAATATTAGTCTAAACTGAATCCAAAAAAATAAGACTGATTACCACTTGGCTAATTGCAAGTTGGTCATACTAGTTTGTGGTTACAATAACGAAGGGGGGCAGGTCTTTGCGAAGGGTCACTTACATATTTCCATAGAAGGTACTGACCTAAACAGTGATTTTTCTATTGAATTTAATGGAATATAAGCATTGTAACAGCACCGTGATGGTTTTTCCATAATTCCTCATTCTTTGTTTTGCTCTTAACAGGTGAGAATGGACCGACCCCACATGCGGTCATCTTTTGATACTTAATTCTAAGTGTGTGGAAACAAGTATTACACCTTTGTATGACATATTGAATGTATCTATTGCTTAGTTTAAAAATCCAAAACTCAATCAGTTGCTAGAGTGTTCTACTCATACCATACAATTTAGCAATTGTACAATTGTGCATATTTTCTGTACCTCTGATGTGTGACAAACATCATCCGACCATATTGCGTTTGATCTCATGATGAAGAGAAGCCATAAAACTTTAGAAATGCCCTGCTTATCTTCACGTTATGAAAATTATCAATGTAATAAAATCTGGTCACGTAGTCATCATTTTTTTATAGGTTTCACTGTTGCACCTTCATGTATCATTTCTTATTTTTTATTCACAATGGCTTTGCATTAATATAAACTAGTTTGTAAATTACATATTCACCACAAATTATTTATCATTGTACTCCACAGTTTGTAAATTGACACTTGCTAAGTTAAAATAAATTATATTCTCATTAGTTGTTTTAATTGTCTTTTTCTTCTATAAATGCAATCAAATACATGATGTTCTTGAGCTATTGTGTATTGCGCTATAAGAAAACATCAGACATCTTGCGCTCACAGAGAGGTACAGAGTATTTTCACAAAACGGCAATCCCAATTGCTGTCATGCCTCTTGATTAAAATGTAAGTCTGAGCTGTTTCAACTGAAAGAAACTTGCATTGACTGATCTTAAAATATATCAGCGCCTTTGTTTTGTCTCAAGATGCACACCAGTAATGTTTTTTTTTTTTCTAAGGCACGTTTATAAAAATTACTTAAATGTCCTAAATTAACTATGGCCTAATCCTGTTTTAGTCTAAGCCCTGTCTGTGAAACCGGGCCTAAAATCCTACATCGAGCACTTTCAAATGTTAAAGAAGAGTTTAAATCACTTTGGCAATACTGAACATTGTCCTCAACATTTTAAAGATGGCAGGTCATTTGAAAGAAAGAACAGACAGACGTAACCTAATAAAATTTGTTTGATTTGTGATTGTACTAGAAGCCGTTTTTGTATTTAGAGCATGTTGATTAATACATCTATGTTAAGATAAGTCCTCTTTCAAATTGTGATGTAACTTTTCCGAAAGAAAGAAAGAAAATCCCAGGAAGTAAACCCTAACATTGTACATAAACATTGGTACTTGTGTATTTGATTTTACAGCCTAGTGTTTCGCGAAGTGAGATCCTTTATCTCAGATATCTTATCAGTTGCATGTCAAACAGTGTGCATGTCAAACAGGGATGGTGAGTCAAACAGGTCACGTTGGGTGGGGAGCCACAAATCAAGCAGATAATCAGGAAAAGGAAACTGATAATCAGCTGTTCTACAGAAATGTTGCAATTGGTAGCATCACGTAACTTGATGTACCTAGACCTCTGTGGTGCAATGAGACTCACGGGTTACATATTACTCACTTTTGTAGTGGTGCTTATCTAAAAGATTGTGCTTCATTACTGGAAAACCCTTCTGTTGGTGTTTTGTTTATGATTCTTTTTCTACATTAAAAAGCACCAAAGGCCATAATGCTAAAAGGCAGCCCTGGCATTTTTTTGGTCCAAAAGGCCCACCACTACAAGCTCTGCCAGCTACATTCTGTAAGTGAATCTCTGGGTTGGGTATGTAAACATGTACAATTACAAACTTTGTATTTTGTACATAAACTTTCTCTCATCAACATGGGATGACAACAACATTCAGGTCAAGATCATTTCAAGGGCCCGCAATCAGAGGTGAGTAACTGGTGCTGATAATCTCAAAAATGTGAAATTTTAAAACTATGGTTGTTCATATTTCCCACAATTTGACGTTTAGAAACCTTTAATCTTACATTTATTCATTTTTTTTTTTAATGTCATTATTTGTTTTATACAGCAAACATATTTTAACAAAATCTTCATTTTAAAATATAAACATGTATCAATTTAACAATATCAATATTTGATATGCACACATTTTCCAAACAAATGAAATCAAAAACATCGCAACCTGTAGCAAAGAGAAACATAAGACCCACACAGAATGTTAATTAGGCTGAACCTCTTCAGGATTCACCTGAGACAGGCTAAGCATATCATTTCTCAGAATTAAGGGATGGTCTTGTCAGCAAGGTTACTGGAACTAATAAAGGATTGAGGGGACAGGTGGCAGCTGTAGCCCAGTCTTTTTTGTCCTTTGCAGGTTCTGTGACAGATGACTCACTCGAGGGGTGGTTAGTGGATCCCGTAGTGGTGCTGAGTTTCTGTGTTAATGCAGTCGAATCTGCTACGTTAGCCTGTAGGACGTCCCTGTCAGTGTTCGAAGAGGAAGCTGGTATTTTCACAGGCTCGGAGAGCTGCGAGTGTAACTGGAGGAAGTGATGTTGAAGCTCCTTACAGTCCAGTAACGGGAGCTCCTCAGGCAAACACATTAGCATATCCAACAGCACTGCACTCTCTGAGGATGGAATGTGGAAAATATGAGGGAAAAAAAAAAAAAAGTATAGAGCTGTTCACATACACTACCAAAAAGATTTTTTATGTTTTTAAGGAAGTCTCTTCTGCTCACAAAGCCTGCATTTATTTCATCCAAAATACAGCAAAAGTGGTAATATTGTGAAATATTTTTACTATTTAAAATAACGGCTTTCTATTTGAATTTATTTTAAAATGTAATTTATTCCTGTGATCAAAGCTAAATTTTCACCATCATAACTCCAGTCTTCAGTGTCACAGGATCCTTCAGAAATCATTCTAATATGATGATTTGCTGCTCAAGAAACATTTATTATTATTATTATTATTATTATCATCAATATTTTCAACAGTTGAGTACATTTTTTCAGAATTCTTTGATGAATAGAAAAATGAAGCATTTATCTGAAATAAAAAGTTTTTGTAACAAGCTTGGAGTCAGTATAACTTTTTTGGTGGGGAAGAAATTATAGAAATTAATTGGTTTATTTAGCAAAGGATGCTTTAAGTAGATCAAAAGTGATGATAAAGACATGTTACAAAAGATTTCTATTTCTGATAAATGCTGTTCTTCTGAACTTTCAAAAAATCAAAGAAACCTGAAAAAAAAAAAAAATCTACTATCTACAATAATAATAATAAATGTTTTTTGAGCAGCAAATCAGAATATTTGAATGATTTCTGAAGGATCAAGTGACCGGAGTAATGATGCTGAAAATTCAGCTTCGATCACAGGAATAAATTACATTTCAAAACATATTCAAATAAACAACTGTTATTTTAAAAAAGTAAAACTATTTTAGAATTTACTGTTTTAGCTGTACTTTGGATCAAATAAATGCAGGCTTGGTGAGCAGAAGAAAAACATTAAATATCTTACTTTTGACTGGTAGTCTATCTAAAAATGGATAGTTTACCCAAAATGAAAGACTTGAGTGACTTGCATGGAAGAACGTTTCAATTGTTTTTGGAAATAAAGTGAAAATCATTGGGGTCCAAAACAACACTTATCCTCATTGATACTTCAAAAAAATTATCTTTTTACAGACAAAATATTTTTGTGTTCCACAGAAGAACATCATACGACATAATGGCAAGCAAATCAGTTGTCATTTTTGGGTGAACTATGCGCTTAAGTTGATCTAACGTCCACATCCCTGGAACAATGTGTAAAATGGTCATGAAGAGTGTAATTTACTCCACCATTTAACATCATAACAGAATATTATAAGCAAAATGTATCATTTAACAAAACATACCCATTGAGGTAAGTGCTGAATTGCAGGTTTTAGAGTCAATGTCACTTAAATACTGATAAATCTTGTCAAAATTCACAACACACTTCAGCATTCTTGGTTCTTTGGATAGGTAATCATGATCTAACAGTTCCAACTGAACTTGATTGTGCTTATTTGGGGAAACTGATGGTGACTCTGCACCAGTGGAAATAGGACTGGACACTGTTGGTTCTGCTTCTGCCTGCAGTTGACTTGGCCTTCCTGTCATCTGTGAAGATCTTGGTGTGGCTCTTTCAGGCACTAGAGGTGAGCTGCTTGATGCATTATTGAATTGGCTAAGATGGTCAACCGCATTAGAACTACAGTCAGGCTGAACTGAGGGAGTAGAAACGCTGGCGTATGGGCTCATGTCTGAGGCGGAAGGACGAGAGGGGATTTTAGAGGACTGAACACCGGAAAAAGCAGGTGTTTGGACGATAGGATGTGGAGGTTCAGAGTGCAACAGTCCACAGGGCTCAACGGCAGCAATCACAAGCATCTGATAACAAAGTAAATAATATTTAATCTGATATAGGAGTCATTAAAATTATAAAGGCAATAAAAGTCAAATATTGTGCACTGTAACTGACAAGTGTTACGTAGTTTGTTCTCTATGTATGCTATAAATAGAAGTCGTAAATAAACTTTGTATAGGAATGACAGAATCAGGTGGTGAAATTACATTCTTATGGTGTAAGAATAAGCATCAGTATGTATCATTGAAGTTCAAAAATACTGTAATATTGAAATTAATTTAAAAATATTGACTATCCATCACAATTTCTCCACTTCTTAGTTTGGTACATGTAGTGATTGTTTTAGCAACTCTTAACTAGTTTGAAATTTTTCCCACAAGCTCTATAAAGCCATGTGTGGTTTCATACACACCTGGGAAAAGGCAGAAGAAATTGTCTTCTCGTGGGATCTGGAGATTTTCTGTACCAGCTCTGCCCACAATTCAATGGGGACTTTAGCTTTGCGCTCCTCTCTCCTCTGACTCTGGACCTGTAGATACACCTTCTGTAGCACACGTGACTTCAGGGTCATTATCAGGTCTTCAATCTGAAACCAAACAACACTCACAATTGCATTATAGTGTACTCATTCATGTTTGTCCACATGAGAGATATTTTGGTGTCGATGAGCTTACCTCTTTGAGAGAACGTTGGGGAACTTTCTTTTGAATCTCCGTCAGATCTAATTCAGATTCAAAATTCTGCTGCTGTTTCAAAGCTTGCAAAAAACTCTGAAGATCCTTGCGATTCCATCCTTTGCAGAGTGATCTGGCATTCACTGTCTGCTCTTCCTCAGGGCTCTTAAGCAGAAAGCGTGATGGTTCAGTTCGCCGACGAAATGGAGGTTTCATAGCTGCTGATTACAGAAGTTATATCCCATGTACCTCAAAATAGCCTGTTGCATGAAAAAGAAAATGTCCACATTGAACAACTACCCCCAAAGCTTAAAAGTGGCTTTAAAAAGATCACAGTTTCCTTTGGGAAAAACTTGGAGGGGAAATTTTCAAATTCAACAAGAAGAGTTTTGTGTTTTAGAGATCTTAGTTGTGGAAATTCACTTTAAGTTCTTAAGTTCTATTTGTTTTGATCAGGTGACATATGAGATGTCAAGAAAATCTAATTTGATAAGCAGGATGTATCTGAGTAACTAATATAGTACAGTAGTCACGCAGGAATGTCTATGGACATCAAAACGTCAACACAAACTAAATATTATCACTCACTCAAAAAGGCACCGATAGCTTCCACACCATATGACAGATACTTACAAAATAAGCTGTAGGACAGCGCCGGCTTATTCACTTTATTCACACAGCTTCATTTAAACAAGACTGCAGGACAAGCATGAAATACAATTATTCATAATAAAATAACAATAAATGAGAATTCACATTATAAATTTCCGTAACACAAGCCAAGGCTGGTCACAACACGCTTGTAGTACCCGTATCTCACTACGAGTCACCAAAAGGTTCAAAAACTACGAGACTGAAATGCGTTTGCACAATTCCGATTGCAAAGGTTCATTTGGACCGTTCTCATTTATGTTTTATTCAAGACATGGGTTGAAAATAAAATAAATAAAATATATTTTAAAGATTAAGAGTTCGTTAACAGCATTCACTTTCGTTTATACTTTACACTACTTCTTATACTTACACACCACTAGAAGCCGCTCAAACCTTTCACAAGAAAGTTAATTTCTCACTGCAAGTAGCTTTGATTTCCTATCACACATTGTATATTCGTCTGTTACACTGGTTTGAAGTGACGTTGAATTGTAAAAATACTTGAAACCTAAAATCAGTTTGTTTAATTTTATTTTTTCGTATGCAATATAGTGAGATATTTCCGTCGAGATCTGTGAACTCTGATCCGACATTTTGTCAGTACGGTAAAACACTTCCGCCTGTGTCCACATGTAGACATTAGGACATTAGTATTTTTTCATGAGAGCTGTAAATGGTATATGAAAATGTACACACTGCTGCAAACTATTTTGACCTTGTCATCGTCACACATTCAAAATGTTTTGGCAGCGGTGGGATTCGAACCCACGCCCCCGAAGAGACTGGAGCCTTAATCCAGCGCCTTAGACCGCTCGGCCACGCTACCTATAGAGCATCGGGATATAGCCATTATTTAAAAAGTGCAGCATTGTGCGCCCTAAGTCTGAGTACTGTCACTAGATAGTGTAGAGGTTTTGGCTTTTTTTTGTAAATAAAAGTTGCAGCTTTTCAGACTGAATTTAATCATATTATGGGGGTTTTCACACCTAGTTTTTGTGAACGCCAAAACGAGAGGTCACTTGCAGCTGGTCCTTTTTGGTTTAACTTTAACTGAACTGTATTTGGTTCATTTAAAATGTACGATATGTAAAAATACCTGAAGACAATCAGTCAATCAATAAAAAATAACGATGGTGCTGAAACCAAGGTAACGTTACCGTTATAGTAAAAGAGCATAAATGAAAATATGAATACATTTTTTTTTTTTTTACATTTTTCTCAAACATAACTGAGCCATCTTTTATTATGCATGATCTATTAATTCAAATTGGTTTAGCATGACTGTAAGACCATATCAAAATTGCAGTATTCATGTTGAATTTTTTGTAATCATAATAATAATTTGTATATATAAGACCATATACTATACATACATGTTAAGTATGTATCCACTATTGGCCACACGTCACGTCCTTTCCTTTCCTTTCCTTTCCTTTTCCTTTCCACTATTCTTGATGTGGTCAGCAGTTATCTTTAATCTTAAATCCTTTACACGAACATGCAAACGAAAGTCCAGCATCATAATCCAATATAAAAGGTAGACAGGTTTAGGCTAATGTAAACAGACAGCTATAAGGGAGATAAATTGAATGCAAAAGAAAGCATGAAAATTAAAGATATGTTAAAGATGTAGAGGGGTTGTAGTGAAAATAGGCTCAATTCTGTGGTGATTATGACCTCTGCTGGTGATCGGGTAACATGATTTCTGTGGTTGTGTATGTTATTACCGCATGTCTTTCCAATGCTCTTAGAACTGGGGTTGATATTCAGGTTTAGTTGTGGTTGTATATGCCAAAACTGAGAGATGTGTGCCTTAGCAACATTTATTATTATTGTCTTATATTTATGTTTACCTTTTTAAAAGGAGCATATATGAACAATGTTGTTATATACTTTAAAATAAATAAGTTGTTAGAATATTTTACAGAGAGGGAGAGAAACTATTACCTGAGTGCAGTTCTTGCATCAAAATGCATCTTGCATCGTCAATGAAGGCATTCTCCTCAGGTTTCGTGGAGCCAGTCCCCACATGCCCTATAACAGTTGAATTTCACATTGCATGTCAGGTCATCATTGCATGATGAACTCGAACATAGTCAAGCTTGCATAAAAAAGGAATAAAGATTAAAGATTAATATGAAAGTGATTTTAGGAAAATCTGATTCAGTATTGAACATATAAATATATCACATCATATTGTGCTATTTTATAACCTTTAAGAGGATTTGCCTCAGATGACTTTTCATTTTACTTACCACTGGTGTCCAAATGTGGTATGACTCGACCCCTGAAATCAGAAGTCCTTTTGTGTCATTTGTGTAGTTTCGGGTGAACTTAGTGCTGATTTTTCATAATGGAAGAACATACATATAGTGATAAAGAAGATTGTATTTGACAGCCTTAGTTTACATATTTTTATTTTATTGCTGTGAGAAATTGAGAAATACCGTCTCCTACTTTTGACAGAAATGTGTTTAAACGTTGAAATCTATCTTTAGAATCCCACATTTAACAAATTACATTAGTCTCAACTACATGAAAAAGTAGGTCACCACCTTTGCTAAATATGTTTTTTAGATATTAAAGAAATATATTGCGCTCCTTACTAATAAATTGCGCTACTAAGTAAAAACTGTCCTGATGACGATGAAAGGATTTTGCATTAGTGTCAGCAAACCTAGAAATAGCATAGACAGAGTATCATTGTTTTGGTTGTGTGGTTTCAGGCATTACAGAGATATGTTATCTGCCAGATTTTCCAGTCTGTGTTACATCTAATCTGAAATGTATTATGTATTACATATTTTGTTTCATTGGTGTCAATGACAGATCTTGTCTTCTGCGTTGCATGACGTTAACCATCATGACTTAAGTCACATTTAATTTATGTTTAATTTATAAACAAAGTAGTTAGCCAAATGGAAAAAATAATAAACCCATCTGTGCCTTCAAAAAACACAGCACTACATCAGTGGATATTTAAACAGGTTGTCTGTGAACTCTAGGGAGTTCTTGGTACTAGTACTGCAAAGGATCCACCATTTAGTGTATGTGAAACTTTTTATTGTATTTATTATATTTTTATTGCATTATTGTATTTATAGTTTTTTTTTATTATATGTGAACTCTTGTAGAATTTTCATTTTCATGTGTTTAACAAAAATACAATGTTAAAACAACTTCAACCTATGCTAAAGTAAAAAGCAATAGTTCACCCAACAATAAAAATCTGATGAAAATCTCAAAGACAGCAGCCCTAGTGCGTCCTAAGCTGGTGGTCCCAAGTCTTGTACTACCTGTGATGATGACAGCCATCTTGTGTGTTTGGGCCACACACATTCTCCACCCAAGGTGCCCTGTGCAAAATATCACAACCACGAAGGTCAACCACCATGGCCTCCTGATCTCCAGTGGTTTTCTTCTCCACCATGGTGGTCATCAACTCCATAAGCCTCAGCCTTGGTGTTCCTCAACTGGCTCCACTATCTGATCCTCCATGGTCTCTGCCACTGCTCCATGGTCCAGACCCACTTTTTCTTCATGGACTGCACCATCCATCCAGCTCCCCTGTGCGCCTCTGTTTCACCACCCTTCTGGACTTTTTGTTGGTTTTAGGTTGGTGTGTTTGTTGCCTAATGTGATATGTTCATAGGTGTGTTCGACTTGACTGCGCAAACCGATCTGTGTATGACATCAATGTACTGCAAGAAAGTCATTGGTCTATTGTCTTGATTATTTTTAGGTGTGTCTTGTTTAGTCATTAGTCCTTGTGTACATAGAACACTAATGTTTTATATTGTGTCCTGTCTAGGTTTGTTTATGTAACCCAATGATGGTGAGTTTTGTCAAGGTCAAGTTTGTGTTCTAGTCAAGTCATCGATGTGTTAGCTTTGTATATATATTCTTTATTTCAGTAAATTGCACATGGGCTTAACTCCGGTCACCTTCATTGGACTTTGTTACATAATCTATTCTTTGCAATAAATGGGTGCCATCAGAACAAGCATTCAAAGAGCTCATAAAAACATCACAATAAGCTTCAGGTTTGTAATACAAATCTATCATTAAGATGTTTTTCACTTAAAACCATTGCTTTCAGCTAAAATATGAGTCCTCTATCCATGATATTATTGCTTTCTCCAGTAAAGTTGTCTCTTCTGAATCAGAAGAGAAATATGCACAGATGAAATTAGCCTACAAGCGAAAAGTTTAAAGTAGTTCTAAACAAATATGTTAGTGGATTTTGATGTGAGACGACAACAGGAGATGTTTTTTTTCACAGGAGGAATGGATTATGGATTGATATTTTGGCCAGCAACAAAGCTTTAAAGCGGGGTGCCGACATTTAGCTTCAGCCCTGATTAAACACACCAGATCCAGCTAATCAAGTATTTCAGGCTTATTTGAAAACTGCATGGCATGTGCAGAGGACACTGGCCCTCCAAGACCGAGTTTGGACACCCCTGCTACAAAGGATGATGTAATGCTACATTTCTCCGAATCTGTACTGATGAAGAACAAACTCATCTGCATCTTTGAAGGCCTGAGGGTGAGTACATTTTTAGCAATCTATTATTTCAACTATTCCAGCAAAAGTTGAGCTAGATGTTTTATTGGCCCTCCTATATTTTAAACTCACTTAAAGAAGAAAAAAAAATTACAAGTACATTACCAGTTGAAAGTTTTTGAACAGTAAGATTTTTAATGTTTCTTAAAGAATTATCTTCTGCTCACCAAGCCTGCATTTGATCCAAAATACAGCAAAAGTAGTAATAATGTGAAATATTTTTACTATTTAAAATAACTGCTTTCTATTTGAATAAAGTGTAATTTATTCTTGTGATCAAAGCTAAATTTCAAAAATCATCATCATTACGCCAGTCTTCAGTCACATGTTCCTTCAGAAATCATTCTAATTTGCTGATTTGCTGTTCAAGAAACATTTATTATTATTATGATTATCAATATTTAAAACTGATGAGTACTTTTTTTCAGGATGCTTTGATATGTAAAGTATACTTTAAATTGATCAAAAGATCATGTTATAAAATATTTATATTTCAGATAAATGCTGTTCTTCTAAACTTTTTATTCATCAAAGAAACTGTTTTCAACATAATAATAATAATAATAATAATAATACTAATATATATATTATTGCAGCAGCAGCAAATCAGAATATTAGAATGATTTCTGAAGGATCATGTGACTGCAGTAAGCAAAAAAAAATCATCTTTGAAATCACAGGAATAAATTACATTTAAAAATATATTCAAATTGAAAACAGTTCTTTTAAATAGTAAAACTTATTTCAAAATTTTACTGTTTTTGCTGTACTTTGGATCAAATAAATGCAGGCTTGGTGAGCAGAAGAGACATCTTTAAAAACATTAAAAATCAAAGATTTTTGACTGGTAGTGTATATGACTAAAACATCAATCTTGACTATATCAGTGTCTTTAATATACACTGATAAACTTTGCAAAGACATACGTATTTATATACTTTGCAACTATATAAATGTATTGCTATGGTATTATATGTCAGGCTTAAAATGCAACATTCATTTTCATACAATATTCAATGTGTAATATGCTCTGTCTTTCTGTCAGCCACAGGGTCCTTGGCTTGGAAAAGGTCACCAATTTCGATGCTTGTGCTGGCACCTGTGCAATATTTCTTTTGTATATGCAAAGCACATTTACTCAAAATCAGCTGTGTATGTACAGTATATATTTAAGTTGCAAAAACCAAGGGAAGCAAAGCATGCACTGAGTCAACAGAACAGCACTAGAGTTTGGACACACTGAGAGAGAGAGAGAGAGAGAGAGAGAGAGAGGCACGCAGAGAGAGAGAGAGAGAAGAGAGAGAGATCGATCATGATTGGGTGATGGTATAAGGGGTTGGCATACCTCTCTGCTCCCTACTGGGGGATGGGGATGGGGATGGGAATTCTGGGAGGGGCTTCACAGTGACCTCATACTTCATATATTGTAAGTCTGAACCGGCATTAACTAAATATTCTGCCTTTAATCTAACCGCAGTGCAAAGAAAGCTTACATCTATTCAGCATCTGTCAATCTGACCTCTGTATCCTTCACAGGTCCAACGCACGACGCAGAGGTAAGTGAAATGATAAACCGTGTCCGCTAGAAAGGATTTTCTCGTGCAGTCTATGTATGGCAAGGGGTCGACGCCTTCGAACAATCATTGCTTGGATTTTCACGTCTTGAAATTGTCATGAACATCACGCATTTGCTGTGCATTGTCCTTCTTAGCCTTTTTGGCGTCTCAAGGCCGAAATTAACACCTTTCAAAGGCGACAAGGCAATGAATGAAATTCAGAGAATTTGCCGGGGACCCCCATTATAGGTTTTGTTATATGTTGGCATTCATGTCGAGTAGCCTATTTGCGCCTTGGTCTCTCTGTGCGTGCGACGTTTTTCAATTCATACCGGGTGCCGGTAGTGCAACATTTGAAGAATGAAACATTTAGCGCGTAATCCAATAATAATAATAACAGTGGAACTGTTTTGTAAATAGAGGATATGAAGTCCTGTCTATTGCCTCTCTGCTTGACGTGTCAAAACGTTATGCACAATGCATTAAAATATTAATGTACTCATATTGGAATTTACAGGTGATTTATTCAAACTCAGACGAAACTTTATATGGGTGTATATGCAGGATGTATTGCACCCTTAGAGTAAGATTTTTAGCAAGGCTTTGTTAGATTATTGCTTTAATTTTGTATTTCGAGTGAGTGGGGGCGGGGCGAATCAATAGGGGTCGTATTGCAGTGATGCTGAGAACACGTTACAGCTTTGACTTTAAAGATGCTGAATGCATCCTTCGTTAAATATATCATTATATATCTGATGTATTTATGTTATATGTATAAAAATGTTAAAGGCTGACTTTGAGATTTAAGAATTCTCAATTCGTGACGTACATCTTGCAATCGAATGTAGGCCGACGCGTGATTTTTGATTAAGTAATACAATGTGCTTATGTCCTTCTGTGCCAGTTTTGCACGTTCGTGCTGGTGTGAAGTCGCCACTCGCCGGGCCCACATCATAGTTATTTTCCACTGGCACGTGAATGCCCATGCAGACGCACCATACCTCCAGTGAACATGACATAACCGCGAGAAGTAGGAGAGACATATGGCATGCCCTATTATTAATGGACATGGTGTGCAGGCAAGCTGCTGCAGTGGTGCGAGGCATTGCCAGTGTCATGCCTGGCCCATATTGTGGCGCTACTTTTGGTTTTTGATGTTGCTCCACATACTGCCATCCTGCATTTAATGAGCACAACTTAAGTTCATTGCATACACACACTTAAGTGCTTTTCTACTATGTCGTCTAGAAGAGAGGAATGTAGTTTTCATGGTCTGAATTTGACTGAAAGCATTTTTTTTTTTTTTTTTTTTGTCTGTTAATGTTTCAAACATGCAAATTGTTTTTGTTCAAATAACCCACAAATGAAAATTTGGTCATAATCCACTCTTGTTGTTTCAAACCTGTCATGTTGTCATTTTTTCCATGGAACATAATAGGAGTTTTTTTTTTAAAGAATCTTTACACAGCTGTTTTCCATCAATTCTAGGTGACCGTGAGTGTCATGCTCCAAAAAAGGAAAAAACCCTACTGTAAAAATAGTTCATATGCCTTGTGTCATGTGATAGCTTTGTGTGAGGTTACCTCTAACCCTAACCTTGGCGCAGTGCACCAGGTTGGAAGTCGCTTATGATAAAATAGCTTATAAAATGTGTGTAATGAGCCAGTTCAAATATGCAGGATGGAAATCAAATCAAAGCAGTCAAATGGCTCTGAATATAGCTTATGAGTCATATAGGCTGTTGTTTTTGGTTCTATGAACCAAATAAATCATGAACTGGCTGTGTATCAAAAAGAGCTGAGTGAAAATTCAAAATTCTTCAGAATGACTCCTTTTATGTTTCTTGAAACAACTAGAGAGAATAAGTAATGACAGAAGTTTTAAATGTCACTTTCTTCTGTATTCTTAGAATGCTGTTATGAACCTTTCTCTTGACATATTCACACAGCCTGCTGTATGCGTTGACTCCACTTATGTTATCATGCACATGTGACAGTGCAGAACTAGTCACTGACCTAAATGTGTGCTCCATACTAAGATATTGACAGTTTATACCAATGTCAGTTTGATTATATGCTGATGATGTGAGACACCAAATTGAGACTGCGTAAAAAAAAAAGAGTATTTACAGCACAAAAGCATTGAGAAGGAACCTATTTAACAGGATTGTGTCTCTTATACATGCATTAGATTCTTATTTAACAAGCGTATTGATTACATTATACATCTTTCTTGCCGAATTGTATTGAAGGCATTGAAAATGTGAATATTATGAAAGCGACATTTATTTTTCAAGGTTATCCTCTGAGCTCCCATAATCTCGTCTAATGAACTTATATAAACAAATAGATGGGAGGGGAACCTGCTGCAATGCAATGTTTTGTCCTCTAGATAAAGATAGATTGAGACAGAAGGGGAGAGGATGTAGAACGAGACATGAATGAGATGAAGGGCAGAAGAGATAGGGTGATAAAATAAATTTTAATAAGATTAAAAATAATCTTATATGATGCGTGGATGACCCAGCACATTGTATCATAGTTTATCAAGTCCAGTACCATTTTCCGTGATCATATTTTTTATTTACATTATGTTTGATGCCCTGATGAATGCATGATGTTCTTATTCAAAGCTAAGGCCTGGTAAACAAGATAAATATGGTTTCTTTGAATAGGATGTTATCTGTTCAGATTATGTAAATGTTCCTCAGTAAGTTTGTGGAGAGAACAGAGACACACTGTAAACTTCCTTGTAGATTAGACCTTAATTTACGTCCTTTTGACCTTGTTAGTATGCCAGCATCCTTTTTGATGGTCTTTTTTTTGTGAACATGTCTCCCATTGATTTCCTTACTCTTCGCCTTTTAATATTCATTTTTTGTGCATTCTACAAATATTCTAATTGTGATTCTTGCATGAAAACAAAACTGTAATTGATAGAAAAAACACATCTGACCTCTGTTTTGGTCATTTTTATACTGTGACTGAAATATTTTAGTAATATGCTATTTGTTGAGATGTGAAACAGTCTAGTGCAAACATGTGGCTTTCTTCATTTAAATTTTTTTCCATTAACATTTTGCCTGACTTGTTAAAACTGACAAAGGCGTTGAACTTAAACGGTGTGTGGTGAAAAATAAGTCAATAAGTTCAATCAAACTGAACCTGATCTCTCCATACAAGCTCAGTATTTAGCAGTAACAGTTTTTTTTTTTTTTTTTGGTCAGGTTGTAGGGGCATGTTAAGTTGAAAAAAAAAAAAAAAGTGAGAGCAGGAGTTAACTGGGTAATAATCACTTCTTGGTTCTGTTAATTTAAGTAAGTCGTCATTTAACAGACACTCAAAGCAACGTTCAATACTTTTATTAAATAGATAATCCCCCTGGAGTAACCACGGTTAAGTGCTTCGCTAAAGTCCACAGATCATTCTTTGCAATGACGGAACATAAAACCTTTTGATATTACCAGCCTAGATCCATAACCACAGAACCAGGGCATGGGAAGTGTCTCATACATTACGGGAGCAATGGTAGCAATACCAACGTCATGGGTTTCAGGGAATGCACGACCTGAAAACATTCTAAGTAGCTTTGGATAAAACTGTCAGCTAAATGCAAAAAGAAGTGTCTCTCAAGAAGTGTTGATCTTAACAATGTGGTTATTTTCTTGTCTTCTTACCCCAACCATGTTTAAAGTACCTTTTCGCCTTCTGATGTTATGTTTTCACATTCATTTTTTCCTTCAGTGTGATGTAATTGTAATAACTCTGCCTGTGGCAACTTTAAAGTCTATCCCATGGAGAAATGACAAGCCCTGTGATGACAGCAGAGAAGGACTCTTTTACATTTACATAACACATCTTATTTGAAGATGTCATGCACAATATCTGCATGTCCACAAACACTAATTAACATATTCGTGTTAAAGCCCAAAGAGAAGTTATATAAGATTTGCATACACTATAATGCATCTTTAAAGACTAACAAATAAATTAATTAATTTAAAAAAAAAAAGATTGTTTGGACCTCATTAAGGGACTGTTATCCAGCCTCACAGATTGCACCAACCTGATGGAATTTGCTAATTGGTGCTTTGATATTTTGTTCTCTTATTTTGAGAGCTAAATTAATTTGGGGTTAATAAGGGTTACCCAGATATGGACTTAGGTTAGGGAGACTAGGGGAAGACATTGATTCAGCCCAATGGAAATATCAGTTCAAGCGAACTATCCCATTATAAATTGAAGGACAAATGAAAGACTAAGAGAGACTACGGTCCCACGGAAATTTGGAAATCGAATATTGCATAGCAATTGGCAAATGAACCATGAGTGAATAGATTTTGTGACAGCCTCACAAAGTCCTGCCCAATACATGTTTGCCAAACCCAAATAAGCTTTTCAGACATGGAGGGTTTTCCCATTACAGAAGTGCATCAATGGAAAAGTACCAGGGCTTTCTCAACCGGTAAGGGCCCAAGGGGGTGCAAACAGTGTTTGCTCTGTGACTTGTTCGCAGTGTTGCTCCCACTGCACGGATTTTCAGCCTTTCAATCCCCGACACTCACTAGCCATGTATGCGTGCCTGCACACATCTGCCTACCCATCCGCTTCACCTTCCCCTGGACGTCTCGCACCATTATTTCCCAAGTCCTTTCAAAAAAATGTGTTTATTTTCCACTGGGAACCGGGCAATGCTGCTCAGTGAGAATTAAAAAAAGGATTAAGGGTTCTGGCAATAGGAGGTGGACATGTCTGTGTATGTGCGTCAACTGTCTCGCGTTTGGGCACGGTTACAAGTTGCCGCTATTGATGCCAACCTGCTGGCGTGTTGGCACGGGAAGATAAACACTGCGACATAGGCACAAACCTTGCACTGTACTGAGCTGATAAGGGCCCTCACATGATTTGTTTTGTACGGTTCTATCTTGACATCCTTAAAATGTAAGTAAGCGGGACGTAACATTTACAAAGGGAGAACGAGTTGAAGGTAAAATGTCACATGGAAGCTCTTTCTGGGTCACAGATCACTGAAGTTGAAATCTCATTGTAAATCTCTTTCCATCATTGACTCTGTCTGCAGCTCTAAGGATGAAGATTGAAAACAGCCTGCCTTGCTCTCAGCTCCCTGAGGCCCCTCCTCAGACCGGGCTGCATTTTACGGTGGCGACGGAGGAGGACTTTGATGACATCATGGCCATGAGCAAGGATATCTATGGCGGCCTGGACTATCTGCCCTCCCGCTATCAAGCCTGGCTGCAAGAGAGCAACCGCACTGTCATTTTGGCTCGCAAGCAAGGCAAAGTGGTAAGAAAGCGGATATGAATCCTTAGTGGATTAAAGGAATAGTTCAACAGAAATGAAAATCATTTACTCACCCTCATGTCATTCAAGTCCATGTGACTTTATTTTGGGCAAAAATAAATAAATATAAAAATAAATGGGAACAAATATCCTGGCCACTCTCTGTTCTGTATAAAGAAACTAGGGCCCCATTTCACCACAATTGAAAACATCTCATTATACCTGCTGCTAAAACATGCAAAAGAGCAAAAATACCACACTGTCTTAGGAACACTCTTTACATAAACCAACTCGCACCTCTTTCAATGACCAGACTGAATTTACGGATAATTTACAGTAATGTTTCTTTCTTTAATCGTAAAAAAATTATGTTTCTTGAGGAAAACATTTCAGAAATGTTCTCCATATAGTGGACTTTTATGGTGCCTGCGAGTTTAAACTTCCAAAATGCAGTTTAAATGCATCTTTACCAGGCTCTAAATGATCCCAGCCAAGGAAGAAGGATCTTATTTAGCGAAACGATCTGTCATTTTCACAAAAAAAAAAAAAAATGTATATATATATATATATATATATATATATATAATTTTTCTTTTTTTTACCTCAAATGCTCATCTTGTGTAGTTCTGCCATGCACAAGCGTACTCTGTGTAACTCCCATCTCATTTTCTCCTCCAACTACTCATCCTACATCACTGCAGAAGTACCAACCCAGTGTTTACAAAGTGAACATGCAAACAAGGTCAAACGCCCTTTACAAAAAAAAGGTAAAACAGCAATGTAAGATGATTTTAAAGTTGATTTTAAAGAGGAGAAAATGAGATGGGAGTTTTTTTTACATACCCTAACTGTATTGACCCGGATATACAGAGTATGCATGCGCATCGCAAGATGAGCATTTGAGATTAAAAAGTATATCATTTTAATTTTTTTTAATGACACATCATTTTGCTAGATAAAACCCTTCTTCTGTGGCTGGGATCATAATTAGAGCCCTTTGAAGCTGCATTTAAACTGCATTTTGGAAGTTCAAACTTGTGGGCACCAAAGAAGTCCACTATATGGAGAAAAATCCTCAAATGTTTTCCTCAAAAAACATAGTTTGAAAAAAAGAAAGACATGAACATCTTGGATGACAAGGGGGTGAGTACATTATCACTAAATTTTTGTTCTGGAAGTGAAGAAATAATAATAATAATATTTTTTTCGAAAGTGTTATACAAATGTTATAAATAGATAAAAGAGGTAAAATTGTTTATATATAAATAAAAAACGAATACATTACTGTTTTACTACTATATTTCTACAGTAAAATAGGAATCTTTATATTTATTTATTAATTTATATTCACAACTACAGAGCCCCCCACCTGACATCCAGGGTAAAAATTGTTTTATTAAATTAATTTGTGCCTTTATTTTAAGCAAATTGTGCGCACAAAATAATAATTTGTTCTACTTCCTGTCTGCATTCTCATAAACCTGTTGCTGCTGTTATGTTTTGGACAGAGACGTTTGAGATTTATCTTTAGTTGGAAATGACTCACACATTCTCAAAAGCCTTGCAGCATTACATGGAATCATTTTAAGTGAGTATATATTGGTTTATGAGAATGCAGACAAGAAGTAACAAATGATTATTTCATGTGCACGATTTACTTAAAATGAGGGAACGAATTAGTAAATCATGCACATGATCGTGCTTTTATTTTGGCAGAAAACCGCTGAAAGACTGTGTTTAGTTGACAACAGGTTGATGTCCTGTATTGTGAACCGACCCGCTCTGAGACACATAGGTGTAAAAAACACAATTCCATGCTTCACTCTGAAACACGCAGAGCATCTGTTTTTTTTTTTTTTTTTTTAATTAAACCACAGCTTTTTTTTTCATGTTATAAATGCACTAAGCTATATCACAATTTCAGTTTCATTTTGATTATTTGTGCAGCCCAAAATAAAATGGACAGCTATTACAAAAGACCACCATAAAACTCTCTCGTTCCTCTATCGTAGATATAACTTACTTTTTATGCAACCACATTTTTCAGATTGCACTGGAGTCTGTGTGTGTTATTGATGATGGCGAGACCATGCTGGTGGAAGGGCTTCGTGTTGCCCCACAGGAGAGGGGGAAAGGTGTGGCTGGGGTACTTCTTCGCTTTTGCTCTCAACTGGTTAAGTCCAAATACCCTGACGTTAAAGTCAGCAGACTGACAAGAGATGACCAGCTGGGGCCAAAAGACTTCCAGAAGTACCGGCTTATCACCAAACAGGTAAGAAGCATTTAAGAATAAAACATTAACATTTAGTTCAGATCTTGAATAAAAACAGCTAAAGCCACGTTATCTTCATTCTGTCACCTAATTTAAATATGAAGGGAATCCTCCTGGTGCGCTTCCGTGCTGAAGACCTAAAATTATGCCTTGCTGATCTCGGGCCTAATATCACTGTAGCTGGGGAGGGTCTGTCCACCGCAAACATCCCGGTCCGTTTGGAACCAGCAGAGGTGCATCAGCTCTTCCTAAGCGATGTTCTGATGCAGGGTGTCCTTCCCAATGCCACCATCGTTCAAGATTGGCAGCCCTTCAAGCCTCTGCCTAGCAACATGGAAATCCTGCTGAAGAAGGACATCGATTGGATGGTTGACGATGCCAGCCGCCCAACCATGGCCAGCCTGTGCACCTTCCCATTCCGTGTGCCAATCGGTGAAGACTGGTACTACCTCAACATCGACATGTTTGGTAAAGACCTGACGCTGGCCATACAACAGCTGCTGTGCCACCTGAGGTGCCACACTGGCACTCTGAAGGGTTACGTCATGTGTCAGGTGTTCCTGGAGCCTGCGCTGTGGAAGCCTATGGCTGATTTCTTTAGGGAGACCCTGAAAGTGGAGTTGGTGAAGGAGTACACAGAGCAGTGCGTCGTGGAGTCCGATGTCGCTTAGTCGAGGAGCCTCGGAAACACCTTCCCTTAAAATTAGACACTAAACCTACATAAACAAATACGGCACCTAAAAGAAAAGAAAACACCTGAAATATCTAAGTTTAAAGGGACGAAAAAATCTTCAGTTCTATTCCGCTTAATAAAAACGCTCGCATAGGATTTAATTTATTTTAACAACAATTAATTAATTAAAACGCATGTAAGAGAACAAACTAGAATAAATGTAGTAGATGCTTGTTTAGGTTACTTAAATTATTTCCATATGCAGTACTGTAAACAGTGGCGCTGACAGGACAGGGACTGGAAAAGAAGGGAGCAGTTTTAGATGATATAAAATAGGGACCCAAATTGTTCCAGGCCCTTTCATTTCGGTCGGCATCACTGACAGTGAAAGCATATTTACTTATGCTGAGTTGAAAAGAAAACTGCACAATCTTTAGGGCACTTTATGACATGTAAAAAAAAATATGGGATCTCAGTTTAGTGTCTGTTGCTTTTTCAGAACATGGCACTGTAGCTGCTAGAGAATTTAGAGGAAAAATAAAAAAACAAAATTTCTGGGACTTTAAAACAGGCTGCCCATATGGAGATTGAAATAAAGTTTTAATTAACTTGAAAATACTAACATTTCCACATGAAGATCTCAAAATTAGTAATACTTCCTCTAAAGGTACTTTGCAGTGCTTTAAACTCGGTATCAAATTATAAATATCCGACTAAGAACTTGCTTATACATTTAGATTACAGTCACGTTTTCGCTTTAAGTACTTGAACCTGTTTGCTAAAATGATGTTCTGTCAGTATTTGTACTTAACTGTAGAAGTGCAATTTCAATAATACACTGGAATAATGCTAGAAGTACTTTCAGTTAGATATGATTAATAACTAATAATGAAACAGACATGTACAATTGTTTTTTTTTCTTTGATTTATATTTTATTTTTTAAATAATTATAAATCGACTGTTTGACAGGATCACATTAAAAAAAAGACAGGAATACAATTAGGGATAAATGCGGTATATATATATATATATATAAATAAATGTTTGTATAATGTTTAGTCATAATTCAATTGAGACATCACTATGTAGTGATTTTGTTACATCGTATGCTTATGATTCAACTTAAGGAAACTCCTCCGAATTCAGTGCTCCAATTAAAAATAATAATAATAATCATCATCTTTGAAAATCTTCAGCTGACTCAGTGTGATTCACCCATGGAATCAAGAAAAACAAATCGGGACAATTGGAAATCTGAGCAAAACAAGTGACGACTGCTCATCTCTATGAGGAGTTTTTAAATTTTTTGAACTGATTTTTTCAAGTTTAAAGACAGAAAAGAATAGATGAAATCACCAGTGCTTATTTTTATAACACAGAAGACACAGGACACATCATCTCCTTCTATTGGCCTGAAGAGAAGAAAGTAAAGTGAAATATTACCAAGATGGATAAAGAAGATCAGAAAAAGCCTTCACACATCTTTAGAGCCATATTTAGTTCCTTCGCCCCAAAACCAGATTGCAGCATGCTTTTTCCCTGAAGCATTGTGCCAGAATGAGAGACAAAGTTCAGTTAATTTACATCTTAATATATACATATAAAATATATAATATAACTTACAGTTTTAGTCCACTCACTACACAGATTTGAATCCAAATCTGTATCCACTAAACTAAAACCAAGAATTTCTTTATTGCTTTTTACTAATCATGTGTCTGGTTTGACTTCATTTGGTGGACTTATTTTGTGCCCTTGTATGAACTCTCAACATCCACTGACGAAAAGGAGGCCTCCTCTCCTCCTTCCTTTGGACAGCTGCATGTGGGACTTGTATTGCGGTCAGTATTTATAAATGGCAAACAGGCAGTCTTTTTTGAGTCTGAAAGTCAAGGCATTTTACAGATTATTAACTGTAATTGCATTTGTATAGGTGTACATATATATAAATTTATATGTTTGGAAGGGGGATTATCTGAAAAGGGAATCTTTGTTTTAAAATTCTTTCATGGCTGAAATCTCAAAATCCTTCATGTCTGCGACATGCTTTCAGAGGAAATCAGTTTCCAAAACAGATAGCCGTGAAGCACAAGAAACATTAGGTTTCCCATTATAATTACATTTTATCAATTTAAAACCATCTATTGGCCTCCAAAAAGCTGTACGTGATGATTTTGAATCTGCCTTTTTCTCCTCTCTAAAGCACTCGTCAGAATGAGACATGATGGATTAGAGACCCAAAATGTGTATGCCATGTGGTTTTTGTTGTACATAGCGCAGTGCATTCAGATTTCAGTGTTATATATTATGTCCGTTTACCTTAGAGGTGGAGGGTTCCCACACTAGCCTTTATATTTAGCTGTTACGTTCTTTTGTGTGACATTATCTGGTAATCATCTAAGAATATTTCTCTTTTATTTATTGTTTCTATCTTTCAGCTCCACCTATTAGCACTTTGGATGTCTAATTGCCTTTCCGAGTATTTGTGAATTGTGCAGGAGGTTGTAACTCTATATTTTACACAGGTCCTAGTGCCAGGGCCACGAGACTATAAAAGGTTAGAGGCATGTGACCACCTGATGGCGAAGAGATGTAAAGGATACGTTGCCCCTTGTTTCGCTGGCACACGGGGAGTGAACTTTAAACCCATTTCTTTCAATTATGAAGTGGCTTTTCACTTGCTTTTTCTGGAATGGAAAAATAAGACAGGTTGCAGAGGGAGATGAGAGATGAAGCCGGGGCTATGCTAGGAATAGGTGGCGAGGAGAGCACATGTGATCCAGATCGTGTTACCGCTCTAAAAATGAGTAAACGTTCATTTTGTCTTCTAACAGCTAGACTGTTTGGATTATTTGGAGCGCTGTATTCACTCAAATAAAGGTTCTTTATTGGCATCGATGGTTCCATTAAGAACCTTGAACATTCATGGAACCTTTCAAATGCAGAAAAGGTTCTTTAGATTTTTCAAGTGTTCTTCAGAATGGTTCTTTTAAGAACTGTTTACTGAACGGGAACCTTTTTTTTAAAGACAAAAAAGGGAGACAAATTTTCGTGTTCGTAATTAGAGGCAACACACTATTTTGGATCGGCCCAGACCGGGATATCTGTATTTCCCATGCTCTGGTTTATCAGACTCAGCACTAAAGTAATGCCTCGAGTGCTAAGGCATACGAAAGCAAATATATACACAGACTCTTCTTATCCTGTGGGCCAGTTTAAGTTTCAGGGCTTGTCTCTGAGTAAGTGAAACTGGATCTGGAGAGTGTCATCTTGCGTAGAACAAGGGTTCGCCCCAGACTCCCTTTACCTTCCACCTGATCCCCATCAGCTTGACACATGGAAAGAGTGAGCAGGAGAGGTTAAAATAAGAAGGCTGGGTTCCAGCCTTGTTATACGAATGCACTGTCCTTTGCCACGCTGCTCAGTACCTATTCCTGATGTTCATGTTGTTTATGGCATCTTATGTTTCTCATTTTCCTGACTGCTTTGTAACGTTTATGAAGGGCTTTATGTGTACTAGAATCAGCTGTGTATTGTGTTTTGTGACCGAGGGGAAAACCACCAGGGAGATACATTTCTTTTTTGATTCCAAGTCACTATTCGAACGTTTAAAGAAACTGAACGGAAAGCCTTATTCAGGTGATATCAGTTGAATTGCTGATTTGCACTATCAGAGCTTCAACTCTGCTTCTCCCTTTGTCGTTTTCCATAGAAAAAAAAACATAGACTGTGTCTATACACAGATGCTTCTGAAATGGCTAAATCACACAGGTATTTTCACCTGTGGTGCACTAAGCTAATACATTTATTCTACAAATCTAATGCAGTATTTAGAGGTAAAATCCAATAGAAATTGTGTTTTATCTCACGCCATGTCAGAATCATCCAACTCCGATTGGGTCAACCATTCATCTAGCTGTTCTGATGTGCTGCACTTTATACTGTAGATATGTAGATATTCCAAAGCACAGTGGGGATTCTTCATAAAACATCAGTGTGGGTTGCTGTAACAGTCATGGTCATTCAGTGGATCACGCTATATATTTTTTTTGTAATCAGAATGGGAGCATGGGCCTATCTGCTACCGTTTTAAAATTTTTAATCGGTGTGCTCCTGACTTTATAGACGTTAATAAAGCTCCTACTTAATGACCATTGTCTGATTAAACCACACTGTACCTGTCTGAAAACGCTGATGTATCAGCAAAGCAGGGACCATGATTTCTACAGACCTCAACGAAGGTGGTGGTTTGAATGTCCATGTCATCCATTCTCTTGATGCAGCAGTGGCTGTTGAGTTTGTGTTCACTCAAGTCTTCCCATTAGCCCTAGAGACAAAATGGGTGTCATGTTTTGTGTGTTTGTGCAGAATAACCTATGATGGGAAACTAATGCTTATAGATGGGATTTCTAAAGAAAAGAAAAAAAGAACTCATGGCCAACTGTCAGTCAAGAGGGTGAATACAATTCAATGCTATAAAGGCATTTGATTATATAAATTGTTTTTCTTTTTTAAACTTTTTTTTATTACCCAATATGACTGCTTATTCTCAAGCAGTGATGTGACAACTAATGGAAAGATATTTTAATATTTTGTTACCTTTGTCTGTTCCTTTTTTCAGAGATTGTGAGAGATGCAGAACTATTTTAAATACAGTAATTTTTTAAAAACCTTATAATCCATGAGAGGTTTTTGAAATGTGCATGTTGTGTGAGTGGGTGGGGAGGGGCTTTACAATGAACATGTGACTAGATTTACACTGAGCACAAAGACCCTGTACTAATACATTTAGAACCTATCAACTGGTGATAATTAATGGACAAATTAATGATTAAACAAAGTCTAGACAGGGTATTTAGAAATGGTAAGGGTAAATGTTTTTTCTTTTCTTTTTTTTAGCCACGATACACATTTTTAGAGACTACAGGCTATACTTTAATTGTATAAAAGGATTTAAAAATCTGATCACATTTTTTGCTTTTTGCTTGCAGTATTTTGTTGTAATTGTGTGCATCTCTATATACCTATTTCTTTGTATATTTAACAAAATAACTCAGCTTGAATATTTCAATATACAATATATATTTAGAAATGTTTCCAAAAATCAACATTAAAGCAGCGGTCATTATGTGTGAACTGTAGACAGTGGTTTAACTAAAAGTTGTAATTTGCTATTATTTATGCTAGTATTGCTAGTATTAGTGTTGTTTTTTTTTTTTTTTTTTTTTTTTTTTGAGTACAAATCCTGGCTGGTGGTAAACTCATTTTCAGAAATTATTTGCAAAAATTCATTTCATTCCCTATTCTTTGAATTTAATTCATTCAATTTAAGTTTAAATTTGCCTTTACTAAATGTTTAATGTACCAACGAATGTTAGTAGGAAATTGTAAATGGTTGGATGATCCAAATGATCATCCAGGATGATTCAGAAGCAGATTAAAGTGTGACTTTGCATATGGTACACAGTAACCTTATCTTATTTAAGTAACGGATATGTCACAAAACCAGTCTATGTGCTGTTTTGCATTTTGTTACATTAAATTACAATGACATGTGTATGCTTAACATGTATAGAACAGGTTTACTGCATGCAAATGTTTGTTTTTTTCTGTAACATTAAACAAAATGTAAATAATTTATGTAAAAATCTAGATAACATCTAAAGCCAGAGCTTTGTCTCAAGTGTACTCAAGTGTGATGAGTAATTCTATTTATAGTTTCTCAAAGATCACATGTTGAATACAGTAGAAATCCAGGTGGACCCTGTGAAACACAACTGTCGTTTAAAAGAAAGCCCAAAACCATAAGCTCAAGACACAAGACCCAAAATGTTGAAATTCTGTATATCTTTCAGTGAGTTCCTTGAAATTTTTGGAGCTTAAAAACAGCTTGGTTTTTATGACTGCAACACGTGATGGAAAACAAACACTGCGCTGAATCACTGCAGTCTTTTTGAGTTACTTGGTTCATGTCAACCTTTTGTTGTGTTTTTGTATTACTTTACCTTGTGCATAATCACTTAACATTTTTAACATTTTAACTAGTGTTATGTTGTCAGAGTGTTTGTCATTACCATTGTAACACCGTAAGCGTAATGATCTTTAATGGCAACAGATGTAATGCAGTAATTCATTTGCAAGAATGAAAATGTGGCAGATAACAAACAGCTTTATTTGAAGACCTGTGACTAATATTTTGTTGCTCAAATGAGTTTGTAAAAGGACTGGTGAGGCTTTACCCACTTGCTGTAGTTGCAATGCAGTACCGGGATGAACAAAATGTATCTAAATAGCATAGTTTAGATGTTATTCGCTAAGTGATGTTTTCAATTGATGTATTAGAATAATTGTTTTATTTTCCAAAATGTTAATCAAAACTTAGTGTTAGAGATATTTGTGTGTGTGTGTGTGTGTTTACCTAACTGTATATTGTACTATTTAGCAATAAACAAACCAACAAAAAAGAAAAAAAGAAAAAAGAAAAAAAAAAGAGAAAAAAAAAATCCCCCCAAAAAACTTTAAACAAATGAGGCATAGAATGAATTCAAAGGTGTTAAGAAAATAGAACAGGAAGTGAATGTTGTTGCCAGTGTTACATGGCAGTTATTCTGAGAAAGTGAGCACCATACTTTGTTTTTTGTATTCTTTTTTTAAATTTACATAAGGCGATGTGTATTATCAGAAAGCTCAGCGGATGCTTTCGGAGTCACCTACAGTACAACACAATACACAAATCACGTTACAGACAAATACCAGGACAAGCAGCTGACAATACACAATGCTTGCCAAGCTAGGCCTTAGTCACCAGGAAGAAACTCCTTACAACTGCAGGTATAAAAAACACTTTGCTTACTGACTGAACTCTTAGCCATGATTGCTTGGTAAGAAGCTACTAATTAGGTTTCTTGCTTGTTAAGCATGTTTAATTTCTTTGCACAAGGATTGTGTTGATTTTTAAATCTTTGTTGAGCTCAAAAATCAACCTGAAAAAATTCCCTGTTCTGCACGTTGAGTGTATTAACCATTCCAGAATATAATGCTGTGTCCTTGGGCCTGCTATTATCCATAAAACCTATTGCACCATTATATTACAGAGAACGAATGCACTACTAGCACATAATGTAAAACATAGCATAAGAAAGCGAATCAAACGCAGTGCTACGGAGGTCCAGCGAGGATATATATACATTTATCAGCCAATGACAAATGGAGAATGTGAGAAGCTTCTTTGCTGAACTATGCTGACATGAGAAGCAGCTGTCACTGCAGCCTCACATTACTGACCTCTAGCATTCTTCCAGTGCACAAGAACAATGCAATGTCTTATAGTTGACATAATGAGCATTTCTTAATAAATACATATAGGAAAATGGGAATGTATCAAATGGTGGCAGCTTGAAAATGAGAGATGGACAGCTGCTAAAGGTGGGTTTGAAGAATTAAACCCATGCCAACTGTTCTTGGATTACAATGGCCATTTCAGAAATGTACTGCACTCTAATACAGATAAGTAAATTGAGGTGAGATTAAATAAAATGGGAGAATGCTGACATCACGACTCAATCAATTAATTCCTGATATTTTTGAGCTTACACGGTTGGTTTTGGACGAGTGACATTTAAGAAGCCAGAGAATAAACAGCAACACTGGATTATTAATTGGGTGAAAGGAGACATACTGCCATTCAAAAGTGTGGGATCAGTAAGATTTTTAACACTTTTTAAAGAATTATCTTATATGAAAAATCCAGAAAAAGACAGTCATAATGTGAAATATTATTACAGTTTAAAATAATGGTTTTCTATTTTATATATTTTAAAACATAATTTATTCCTGTAATGCAAAGCTGAATTTTCATCAGCCATTATTCCAGTCTTTAGTGTCACATAATCCTTCAGAAACCATTCTAATATGCTGATTTATTACTTTTATTATCAGTGTTGGAAATGGTTGTGCTGCTTAATGTTTTTTTGGAACCTGTAATTTTTTTTCAGGATTCTTTGATGAATAAAAAGGACAGCATTTATTCAAAATGGTAATCTTTTCTAACAATGTAAGTCTTTGCTATCACTAGCTAATAAACTCTTTACTCTATATTATATGTTTTTAACACATCCTTGGTGAAAAAAAGTATTAATTTTGTGCAAAAAAAGAATGAATAAAAATGTACCGACCACAAACTTTTAAATTGTCATTTATATTCTTACAAAAGATTTCTATTTTAAATAAATGTTATTGTTTTTATCTTATTTACTAAAGAATCCTGAAAAGTATCCCAGGTTCCAAAAAAATATTAAGCAGCACAACTGTTTTCAACATTGATAATAAATCAGCATCAATAGGGATGTAACGATAACTGGTTTGACGATAAATCATAATAAAAATTCCCCACGATTACTACTACTGTTTCATATCTGAATTATCATTAAAACCGTATTTGATTACCGCGATTTAAACAACCGATGATAAATACTGTACAGCATAAAGCACAGTTTTAAGTAACAGTCTCATTTGCGCACGGCACGCAGAGTAGTTTCGTTTTACGACTTTATTCTCGTTTTCATAGTTCATTTGAAGCCGTTTTTGTCGTAATTTTAATGGTAAATGTCAAGAGTTCAATATAGTATGATGAGAGGGTGCCAGCAAGAATCTCTCGGCTTGCAGCTGGCTTCCTCTTCCATATATAAAGTAATCATGGCTCTGCCCTCAAACATTGTCTTGTGTACGCGCGAATAAGTGCTTATTGTAAACAGGTATTTATTAAATCAGTTTATTTAGTGGAGCGCAACCCTCATAAAATGAATGTGTGTATTATTTGGTAACTGATGTATTTGCAGTCCGTATACGTTTCTCTTCGCAACTGAGGGTTGGGCACCCACCGGCAAACATATATCGCGAATTATAATGAATAACGTTATATGAATTCATTAATTATATGAATGTACATCTGAAGGTTCTGACTGTCTTCAGAAAAAAGATTCGATGGCATTTTGTTTTCAGCTTCGCTCCATGTAATACCTAAAGAAGTGTTCTTAATCGCAATGCTGCTTTATCCACGGAGCTCACGAGAAACAGCTGTAATTCAGCTTTTCCATAAGCGCCATCTAGTGCCGTACAGTGGATTTACATAGACATACAAAAAAACGGACCGAATTTGCATGCCCTGCTGTAGCCAAAATTTTGACCGGTTGATGAAAAACAAGTGGATTCTACACATTTAAACTATTCAGACCAGTTATCTAGATTATTTATGGAACAGATAAAATACATATAATAATTTATTAAATCAATTATAATTTTGACTTAACCCTTTTCTTTATTTAAAGGCTGAAATGTGAGGTTTATCTTTTTATTAAACATTTTCACAGCTTTATTTGAAAATTTACATTAGATATTTGAACATGCTATTAGCTAAACTGTTGTGAGTCATGTTGTCATTTAAAATCCGGATATCACTGGTAGGCTACTGTTGTTGTCTTAGTGATTATGCAAACAAAAAATCATTTTATTTGTTGTTTGTTGATTTTAAATATAAAACTTGGTGAAGTGATTTATGTGTCAGTACTTTTTGAACATTTCCAGTACATTTTAACAATACCATGATAATACTGATAACCGTGATAGTTTTGGTCACTATAATCGTGATAAGAAAATTTCATACCGTTACATCCCTAATCATATGACACTGAAGACTGGAGTGATGATGCTGAAAATTCAGCTTTGCATCATAGGAACAAATTTTAAAATATATTCACATATAAAACAGTTATTTTACATTGAAATAATATTTCATTATAATGCAGTTTTTCTTGATTTTTGATTCAATAAATGCAGCCTTGATGAGCATAAGAAACTTCTTAAAAAAACAACAACAACAAAAAAAAAAAACGTTACAAATCTTACTGATCCCAAACTTTTGAGCGGCAATGTATATGTGTGTGTGTGTATATATCTATATATCTATATATATATCTATATCTATCTATCTCTATCTATCTATCTATATATATATATATATATATATATATATATATATATATTTATTTTAATTTAATTTATTTGTTGCACTTTAATTAATGGTTGCAATATTATGATGTAGAAAAAAGAGAAAATATATGTGTATACGAGTATACCCTTAAAAAAATAAATAAATAAATAAAAAATGGAGAGGCAGTTGAATCCTGCATGGAAAAACTGAGCGTTTGCTTCAAAACAAAAACAAGTGTGTTTAAAAATAAAACCATCATATTTGACCTTCATAATATTAATTGATATGGGATTACACAGTTGCAAAAATTATTTTGATATGAAGTGGTACAGCGTGTACTTACAAATAAATGAATGAATTAACTAAAACAGTTCTTGACAAGTTCCTTTGTGAGTTATAATGCCAGCGACCTAGACAAAATCAGAGTGGAATTTACCCAAACTCTATTTCTTACTATGCAGAGCTACTGAGGGGGATGGGAAGCACAGTGTATTGCAGTGTAATAAAATTCAGCGCAGAAGGCGTCTGAGGTCAGTCTATGCATGCTAAAGTGGGGGTGGAGGTTCAGGGTGTAAGACCCCATAGGGATGCTGAAGTAAGGCTGGGTTAAAGGCGAAGAGGTGGGGGAAAACCGGATCGTGCACACAAGCTCGCTTCATCTTTCTTCTTGGTATACATACCAAACACATGCTATTGTATTTCACAGACACAGAATATAGAAAAGTAGGGTGATGGATATGGTGTTACATGGATGCATTATGCAACACGTTTCCTGTGAATGAATATAAACAAGCAGAAATACACACACACACACACACACACACACACACACACACAAAGCATAATATAAATACGGAACAACAAACTATTTATAGTAAGAGCCGAACAGTATTGAGTAAAATTCCAGTACACTCTCTGTATATATCTACTATACTACTATGCTATATATATGTATATGTATATATATATATATATATATATATATAGTATATTTACTACTATACTATATGTGTGTGTGTGTGTGTGTGTGTGTGTGTGGTGGAGTCCAGTGCATGAATGTTTCAATTCCACATTATGCTGACAGTGGTTAGAAAGTTTGCCGAAACCTATCAATTAAAGCAGAAGTACTGTATCTACATCTGTGTGGGAGCAAATGGTCAGTTATGCATTGCATAAATCATATTTACCGTAACATATCCACAATAAATAGTGTTAGTTAGCATACGATCACATGCCACACACAGTGTTCAAACCTCTGTATTTACACCTGTCCATCTGACAGATGGGAATGGGGGAGGGGTGGAGAAAGAGACGGTAGGACAGAAAATGGGTCAAAGGAAGAAGCTGCAGAGGATACAGAAAAAGGACGCACACGTCTAATAAAAATAGAAAGGAAAATAATCAAGCAGACAGGATTTAAGAACAAAGCACAAAGGCACAGGGGGACATTGACTATGTTTATTCTAGATGTTATTTTAAGCCCATACATGACAACAAAATCTTGATAAGATGAATCATAATCTTAAAAGCATTGTGAATAGACATGGCAACAGTATCAGTGTGCCCAAAACATCTGTCTGAATGTGTCTGTGTAAATGTATGTACCCAGCGGTCCTTAGTTCTTCCCTCAGACCTTCCTATGGTATAGACAATTGGGTTCCAAAGATTTTTTCCAAAAGCTCTCAATAGCATTTAAGAGGAGCAGATGTTAATGGCTCATAAATAACTCAAACGGATTTGTGGAGGGTCAGACCAGAGCAGAGGTTTGTGTATAAATGCGTATGTGTGTCTGTGTAAGAAAGCGAGAGAGAGAGAGAGAGAGAGAGAGAAAGCGAGCAACAGAGCACATGGTGTGGACTGAGTATAAATTAGGACCAAGGCCATTTATAGGAGAAAACGGAAGGTGGCTGTATAGCGAGAGGACAGTGTGACCTACACACTCACAAAATGACCTACTAAGAGGACTGCTTTTCTTGATGGAAATTGTGCATGGTCTAAAAATCTTATGATCTTATGAGCTCCATTGGTAACTTTTAACACTTTTGTACACTACCAGTCAAAAGTTTTTAAACAGTAAGATTTTTAATATTTTTTTTAAAGAAGTCCCTTTTGTTCACCAAGTCTGCATTAATTCAATCCAAAGTACAATAAAACAGTAAAATTTTTGAATATTTTTACTATTTAAAATAACAGCTTTCTATTTTAATATTTTAAAATTAAAAATGTATTCCTGTGATCAAAGCTACATTTTCAGCATCATTACTCCACATGATCCTTTAGAAATCATTCTAATATACTGATTTGCTGTTCAAGATCCAAAGATCATCATTTATCGGAAAGGAAAGGTAGGAAGGAAAGGAAAGGATGTGATGTGTGGCCAAGTATGGTGACGCTTACTTGGAAATTGTGCTCTGCATTTCACCCAACCAAGTGCGCACACACACAGAGCAGTGAGAAGTGAACACACACACACACACACACACACACACACACACCTGGAGCAGCAGGGAGCAGAAATTAATACTTTTATTAAGCAAGGATGCTTTAAATTGATCAAAATTGATGATAAAGACATTTACAGTGTTACAAAAGATTTATATTTCAGATAAATTCTGTTCTTCTGAACTTTCTATTCATCAAAGAAACCTGAAAAAAATTCGACTCAGCTGTTTTCAATAATAATAATAATAATAATAATAATAATAATAATTGTAATGAATAATAATAATATAATAATATAATAATAATAATACAGCTTTGAAATCACAGGAATACACTACATTCTAAAATATATTTAAATAGAAAACAGTTATTTTAAATAGTAAAACATTTCAAAAATGTACTGTTTTTGCTGTATTTTGGATCAAAGAAATGCACGCTTGGTGAGAAGAAGAGACTTCTTTAAAAACATTAAAAATTTTACTTTTCAAAAACTTTTGACCGGTAGTATATGTTATACAGTTGAACCTAAGTTAGTTACTGATTTCTTTTGCAAGCGAGTAAGCAAACAAGCCTCACAGATCGTGTCTGAATGCAATCCACTCTTCATTTGAAAAATAATAATAGTTTAAGATGATGTATTTAATCAATACATGCAACATTTTACAGTGTTAAAGTACTGCTACATTTCTTAATGTCTTAATGTCTAATCCATTTCCGTTTACAGTACAGTTTCATTTTGACTTTGTTACAGAAAGTTACAGAAAGGAAATGAAATCACTCATTAAGTCCATTTTTCACCTAATAATATCAAATGTTTTTAGTTTAAAGGTAAATTATAGTAATAAAGAAAACTTAAGTTAATGTAAGTTAATATATAATATTAGTTAATGTTTGAATGATTATAAACAAGCACCTTTTTACAATTCTCACTGGACAAAAATGACCAACTATCAAGCAATTGCTTATAAATTTCTTGTTATGCTTTATTATTACTACTGAAAGAAAAGTTGTCGACACAAAGATTGAATCCAAGATTTGGTGATAATATAGCATAATGACAGTTTTACAAACAAAGGCCAGTTATTTTTGTCCGGGAACATCAAATTAGATCAGGGATTTTCTGCACAGCACAAGCGTGAATGATAATACTTAATGATATTAAACATTACAGGGAAGCTTTTATTGGTTTGGTGTTAATGTAGGGGTACTGGCATGGGGCTACGGGAAGCGGAAGACAAAATAAGGTTGGCAAGCGCTGCTCTAGAATGTCAACACAGCACTAGCTTGTCTGGTTGTCTCAGCTGTCACCTTGTAGTAAAATCGTTTAAACCTCCTGGCTCAGGAATATATCACTTACAGTTCAAGAAAGGCAACATTACATTACGAATTAAAGCTCCTCTCAGAATAAAAGGCTAGGCATTTTCCATTAACACATTTTTTGGATGTTTCCATTGATTTGGCCAGCCCTTGCAGTTTCCATTAAATGATTCCATTTCCTCAAGACATCTATAGAGTTAACACCTGTAATGTTTTTTTCCCCCTTGTGTGTGTTTTTGAATTTTATGCGGTGAGCATGACTTTACGTAGGTTTTGCATATTAATTTTTAAATATCAAAAAGTACACCACTAGATTTATACTCTTAAACTTGAGGTGACAGCCGTTTCTGGGTAGCAAGACATGCTCGGTGGAAACTCCCACATGTTCAAGCATCATTTCCTTCTTAGAGACATCAAAGATCTGACTGAGCTGGCAAGAAAAGTAAAAGAAAAAAAGAAAGAAGAAAAAGAAAAAGGCTCATTCAGATTAGCTGATGGTGAGACTGACAGATCGTTATAGTGTGAATAACACGATAAAAAAGCACAACAGACAAAGCAGGAAACAGGCGGAAGAGAAAGCCTATGTTGGTTTAGCTCGACAGCCATGAGTAGCAAATTTCTTTGCGCTGTTCTCATCCTTGCCTTCCTGGAATCAGGTAAGTGCACATTGTGTGAAATATCTAAAAAACATTGACATATTTCTGCATTTAAAAAAGCATGTGGGCAACTAAAAACCCTGTGGTGGTTAGTTTGAACAGATGATGCTTAATTCTGTATGCAGTTGGAAGAAAAATGGCTAAGCCATGAAATGACGAAAAATGATTCTATGGTAAATGAAGACATCATGTATCAAAATGTTTTCAGAAAGTGATAGGACACAATTGCTCATGCAAGCATAAACCAACGCCTTCACATGCACCGCTTATTGCTGTCTGACTAACTGCACTTTCGCTGATAACATCTTGAATAAACAAGTGATCAATCACTTGTTTATCATATAACTTTACATAGTATTATACCTTTTTATTAATGGGTTGCTTTTGTAGCATATTTAATTTTATCGTGTGATTCACTTTTGGAATTCACATTATTGATTATTTATTCTGATTTCACAAAGATTGTCAAAGATTAATAAACTTAAATACATAATTTGATTAATTATATTTTTCAAGTTGAAAATAATGTGTAAGATTATAAGAGTATATTTTACAATAAAACACTATTTATTTTCAGTTTTTCTAAGTTAGTTTCAATTTAATTACTTGCTGTTTCTTTGTAATTGTTTGTGAAATGTACTAGCATGAAAATTGTTTCTTAACCATTCGTTTTTATTGTACAGCGAGTTTCATTTTTTTGCTTCTAAACACAGCTTGTATTGTAGTTTCAACATGCGTCACTAGCTGCTTTCTCTAAAGCTTTTTTGGGTGCAGTATATAAATTGCGGCCACCACATCTGAGACCAAATATAAAACAAAAGGTTCCATAATGACTTCAGATGTTTAAAGAAAGCAATGCAGCAAATTTTCAGTAAACAACAAGTAACAATGAAAGATTTCATGTTTTTTGTTTTTTTTTTCATTAGCAAAAATACTAAAACTTTCTACCATTCAGTATTATGTCTTTGTGACCCTTGTAATAATTCTGTGCATGTTTATATTTGTGTTCCTCAACAGGCAGATCAAACAGTGGTGTATCTATCATTCACAGTCGAGATGGAGATGGCCAGAACATTACCTGCGTCCTCTCAGGGAAAGAAAATATGACACAAATCAACTGGGAAATGATAATAGGCCCTAACTGCACCAAACTGGGCACGTATCACCCAATTTATGGAACGTACATAAAGCAAGAATATAAGACGAAAGTGGATATCCAGAACAAAAAGTCTCCTCATCCATCATCATCCCTTCTCATTAAACTAGCATCAAATGAGAGCGTGCTAATCTGTTGTGCGTTCATAACATTTCCTTCGGGTAAACTTGAGCAGTGTACTGATATCAGTAAGAAAGATACCAGTATTAACACGTCTATGATAAAAGGTAAGGCTTACACATGTAGTCTTATACATACCTTGCCATTCCTTTGGGAATCTTGATTTATATATATATATATATATATATATATATATATATATATATATATATATATATACATATATATATATATATATATATATATACATATATATATATATATATATATATATATATATATTTTTTTTTTTTTTTTTTGTCATAGATTTCACATATTTGGAACCAGAAACAAAGCTGGGATTATTTGGACGCTTGGGTGCAATGATCATTGGAACTATTATTTCCCTTTTTCTCCTGACCATCCTATACTACTTATGCAGAAAACACAGCTGTAGAAGGTAGAAGCCACATTTTACAAATATTTATACAAAACAGTGAAAAGCTAATATTTATATACTCATACATCTAAAACCAAAACAAAAGGCTGTATATTAGACACTTTAAAACTTGTTCACTAAACAATCTGAGAGAAAAATCTTGGGTGATTTGGCTTTGCAGGAAGAAGACTTTTGAAATACAAACCTATTTGACAGACCCACCAGCTGAGGTAAGACTTTACTGCTATACAGAAGAAATTTAGATAAATTATATATTTTAAAAGATCTAATGAATGCATTTAAAATAGTTCAAGTTTCTGTAATTAAAACGAGGGAGGTTAATAATGAACCTGTTCTTCTAAATATTCTTTTAAATTCAAGCAAGGGCTCATACCATTATATAATTGCAAATGCTAAGTGTGACTGTTCACAAAAAGCATCAACACCAGTTACAGCTGAAAAGGCAAATGCAGTGTAAAAGTGTGAGAATTGCAGAACCGCAGTTTTTTAACTGTGCCATTTCCTTTCAATCTCATATGAACTTTATTATAGTACGTGATTGCATTTAAGGTGTCAGTTTCCTGTTATTTTCTAAAGAAAGTGTGTGGTTGTGGTTAAAATTTGAGTACTACCAATACAAACGACCCTTGTTTGCAGCAACATTATGATCATTTACAGCATATAGTTAGCATTTTTAATAACAATAATAAAACCATTCTAAAAACATTACAAATATATATAATTTTATAATGATTATTTAGTTAGTTTATATACAGTGTATATTGTATATTCTAATACGATAATTACAATTTAAAACAAAAACAAATTCATCCTAAAATGTACAACTCTCATTTAGGCATTCACTGAAGAAGCAGTTGATGCACCAACTTCTCAAAGTTCTCCAAGTGGCTTTGACCCCTCAAAACTTTACGCTAAGATCAAAAAAGACCTTTTCTATGGCCGGCTGTGGAAGTCTTACCAAGGCCAACCCAAATCATGGACACAAGGTACCATGACTGATCAAGGACATGTTTATCATCTCTTAGGACAGAGTCCCTTACCGCAAAGAAATGTGGAGGGCAGCCCCTTGAGGCCAGATGCAAATGAAAGTTCATAGTTTAGTCTTTCCAGTGTGATCGAGAAGAACCTCGGCATATTTGTGTAATGTAATATATCTAAAAAGTAGATTGCAATGCATTATATAAAGAAAAGAATGAATTAATATAAAAAGAAATGAAATAATATTTTGTTTTCAGTTTAATATAAATGAATGCTTCTAACAGTGAATAAACTTATAGATAAATAAACTTTTATGTGAAAATCTGCCAGAAATGCAAGTCTCAAGTCTTTTGTCATGAGTCAAGTCTTTCAAGGTACAATGAGTCAAGGCCCAAATTTCTATATGCTGCAAGCTAGTTTTATGAACTCTGTCAATTTATTATTTTCATTTATTAATGTTTTATTTATCTCCTAAGCATCCTTGTTTATTAAATCATGCTTATCTAAAGGTTTATGAAGTTTTACACTCTTAAAAATAAAGGCAGTGATGTCATAGAAGAACCATTTTGGTTCCCCAAAGAACGTTTCAGTGAACAGTTCTTAAAAGAACCATTTTGAAGAAATCTGAAGAACCTTTTTCCACTATAAACAACCTTGTCTGCATTTGAAAGGTTCCATGGATGGAGTGTTTTAAGATTTTTATGCATGGTGTAGCCTATATTTTATTTAAGCAGTTTCATTATCCAAGTTGGTAAGAGAAAGAGAGAGAGAGAAAACACTAAACAAACGATTTCTTTACTTTTTGTAAATCCATTCGGTCTTACTGTTTATAAACAGTGATACTTATTGCATAGGACAAAAAAGAAATGCGCATCCGTTATCTAGCTCTTGTTCTGGCTTTATACTTCCTGTTTGCGGTTGTTGGTTTCCAAAACATTTTATCCTCTAAGCATAAACTCTTTTAGACGTGCTATTACTTCCTTGAGGCCTTTTAGACAAACTGCAATGTCGCCTTCTACCCGCTTGGTGGGGTTACGATTCTGTTTTTGAAAAAGAAATCTGTCGTATTGCAAGAAGGCTCATGTTTATCATTTAAAATCTTTTGTAAAGTTCTCGAAACGTCTCAGAGATCTCCTTGCTCACTATATCGAATGTGTTTGGATATTTATTGACACACGATTAAAGATGCAATACTTACTTATTAGCTAATCAAAAGAAAGATTTTCAGGCTGGACATTTTAAAAGCAGTTCTACAAGCCTGCAAGAGTAAAGTCCACGTTCGGCGGAGTGGAAACTTTTCACATCCTGATTGTGGTTGTCTGGAACACAACGTCAAAATAACACGCCTGTCGAAACAGTACGTCACGCGGTAAGTCCTGCAGACCGAAACACGTTTCTTATCATACACCTTACTGAAGAACGCTAGGTTGTAGTTTATAAAGATATTTGAGGCCACAGTCAATTGTTAACATATTTTAGCAATGCTTTTCATATATTATGTTGTAGGATGTACGACTGTAGTTGCATTTTAGCAGTCCTGTTAATGTGACCACCAGACCACATGATCATAGCCACATGATCATTGCACTTTGTTTCTTAGTAGACTGTCATCCAGTCTATAATTAACGTTACATCAAGTTTTTATTGATATGTAACGTTATCCACAGTAGTAACATTAAATTGTCTGCTATGAATTGCTACTACATAGGCTAAGTAGACTACATCTGCTTGTGTTTGCAATTAATATGCTTCAATATGCTTTATCATTTTAATGCATTAAAATTGTTTTTCAATTTGTAATGCAGTATTATGTATTATTTAAATATAATATCATGTTGTTTTTATCTGTTTTTATTTGTTACTGGAAGAAGTAGTCTCAAAAAATTATTGTGTTTTACAAACCAGAGTTAACCTGTGCTGAAGTAACGATGCAGTCACATTGTGTGGGTGAAAGTGATGGACTGACCTTCTGTCTGGCCAGACCAGAGGATTACGATGACGTGATGGCCATATCACAAAACATATATGGTGGCAATGACTACCTTCCACATCGCTATCACTCCTGGATGACTGAGCCAGGAAGAGTGGTTATTATAGCACGGAGAGATAGGAAGCTGGTAAGAGATACAAGAGGAAAAAGGTTTGAAAGACCTTATGTGTTTTCTAAAAAACCTGTTTAAACCTCAGCCAGACACTGTGAGGAAATGTTAATTGCTGTAGTAAAATTGCAAGATTTGATTTTAGCTAGTAGGCACACACTTTAATATATTCACATATTTTATTATAAACTCAAGAAATTAACAATAAAGCTTGTTTTTTTTTATGTTTGTTTTTTTTTTTGGTCATCTAAACCTAGATGTTATCAAGGCACAGGTAAAACATTTGAAATGTTAATATTACATTGACATTTAACATTTAGTTGTTTTATAATTAACATGCTATCTTATGATAAGAAAATAAGTTACGATGTGTCTATTAAGAGATGCCATGCTGGCAGTTCTCAAAAAGACAACATTTTAACTTGTGGCTGAAATGAACCACATCAATGCATGAGTTCTCTGCTGTGCACACAACTGACTGACTTGTGACCCATATACTTGAATGCAGTATCTGACATTTATACCACTGGACAGTTTCGCTCTTCATGTACTCATAGTCTAGGGTGGTTAAATAAGGCCAGCAGCACCATTGTAGTTTTTTTTTTACTATCATTTTAATAGTATTATTTTGTACTGTTACACACTAGTAAACCTCTACTGGCTGCCCTAAAGCAACATTAAACTACTAGGGACACTTTGCACATTGGCTTTTGAAATTAGCATATTGAATATCAAGAAAAGACCACTTTTACTCTTATTGTTAACTAGCAATATTTATACAAGTAGTATATTTTATTAAGATTTTATTAAAATAAAAAGTCCACTTCCAGAACAAAGATTTACAGATAATGTACTCACCGCCTTGTCATCCAAGATGTTCATGTATTTCTTTCTTCAGTCATAAAGAAATTATGTTTTTTGAGGAAAACATTTAAGGATTTTTCTCCATGTAGTGGACTGCTATGGTGTCCCGAATTTGAACTTCCAAAACGATCCCAAATGCGGTTGTAAACGATCCCAGCCGAGGAAGAAGGGTCTTATCTAGTGAAACGATCGGTTATTTTCATAAAAATAATACAATTTATGTACTTTTTAATGTCAAACACTTGTCTTGTTTTACTCTCCCTGAACTCTGTTTTTTTCTGGTTCATGACAGTTAGGGTATGTCGAAAAACTCCCATCTCAAGTTCTCCCTCAACTTCAAAATTGTCCTATATCTCTGTTTTACCTTTTTTGTTAAGGGTGTTTCAACTTCTTTGCATGTTGACTTTTTTGAAGTTGAGGGAGAAAATACGATTGGAGTTTTACAACATACCCTGTACATAACTGTCTTGAGCCAGAATACACAGAGTTTAGGCAGCACAAGACAAGATGAGCGTTTGAAATTAAAAATGATTTTAGTATATATATATATATATATATATATATATATATATATATATATATATATATATATATATATATATATAATAACTGATCGTCACGCTAGATAAGACCCTTCTTCCTCGGCTGGGATCGTTTACAACCACATTTGGGATCGTTTGAAGCCGCATTTAACCTGCATTTTGGAAGTTCAAACTCGGGCCACCATAGCAGTCCATTATATGGACAAAAATCCTGAAATGTTTTCCTTAAAAAACATAATTTCTTTACGACTGAAGAAAGAAAGACATGAGCATCTCGGATGACAAGGGTCACATTATCTGTAAATTTTTGTTCTGGAGGTGGACTTCCTTTAATCAGGTAATGCTTTTAGTCAGTAACTCCCACAGGTTTCAGTACAAAAGCAGTATGTTTGATGTTGCCAACTATTTGCTGTCATATTATTTTAATTTGTGATCACAATCATAAACACACTGGTATTTTACCAGTTTTTTCAGCCTTTGCAATAATTATTCCTGTGTGCCTTTAGGTGGCTCTGGAGTCAGGTCTGCTGGTTGATGGAGGTGAAACTGTAATAGTTGAGGGATTGAGAGTGTGTCCAAATGAAAGAGGTTGTGGTCTGGCTGGAGTGATCCAGAGATTTGTTGATGGCTACATAAAGAAGGTCTACCCTAATGTGAAAACTAAGCGCCTCACCAGAGGCGATGACCCCGGGCCTGAAAAACTAAGCAAGTTTACGCTTCTGGCCAGACGGGTGAGTAAAACATTGAAAATTCTATACTGTGTAATCTGCATTTTCTGTCTCTTTATGTTATTTTATAAGAGTTTTAATTAATTATGCACTCTATTAAAGTTTATTCTCTTTTTTACCAGTCTCTCTCACTAACCTTTGATATTAACAGTAATACCATTAACACTAACAGTAATATTTATCTCCGTTTTCTCATTTTGTTTTCATTAAACCAGGCTGTTCTCACTCTACGTGGGAATTCTGAAGGTTTTGATAGCTTTGTCTCAGGTCTAAAGGAAAAACTGGTTGTGTCAAATCAGTCCAACAGCAGCTGTCCTTTAGTGCCAGTAAAGGACTCGGATGCTCTTAAGGCCCTTCTCTTGGATTCAGACTTATCTTCCAGACTTCAGCTTCCAGGGGGTGCCATCATCCAGGACTGGCAGCCCTTAAAACTCATGGAGAGTAACCTTCATATTCTGGCAAGGCGAAACTTGACATGGTTTGTGGATGGTTCTGGTGGGAAACCCCTGTTCATGAGCTTCCACACACCTCCCTATCCTATTCCATTTAACGGAGGGTCTCTACGCTTTAATATTGACCTGTTCGGGACAGACGCTTCCTTAGCAAAGAAGGCAGTAACGGCTCACTTTAACAGTGTGAAAAGTGAGATTCAAGGCTTGGTTTTGGTTCATATTTATATGCATCAGACTCTGTGGGAAGTTTTAAAGCGGTTTTGTGAGGGCCATGACACGGTGAAGCAGTTACACAATTTCTGGGAGCAGCTGTTTTTGGAAAGAGAGTTATAATGATATCTAAAGTGGATGGAAAGTAGAAAAAGATGCTGAAGATGATAAAAGACATGTTTAATTATTTGGTGATTGATGTTGTATAAGCCATAATGCAGTTGTCAGCTCTGTTTAAACAAGCTATTTGTTCAACAAATTAAATCAGTTTAAATATTGTACAACAATATTTTAGCACTTTTGTAATTTGTGTCTGAGTGAAACAGGCACAGTGAAGGAAACTTGGTGAACTCATTGCTTTAACAGATGCTGATGTCAGAAACATGAAGCTTGTGTTTGTTCCTGCATGCTTAATGAGTACAGGATGATTTATGAATTGAAATGAAAAGTACTGCAAACTGATTTTTTTTAAGCATTTCATGTTTAATATAATAAAAGGATGGCTTTTTTTTATCAGTGCTGAGTTGTGTTGATTAATACATTTTTGGAAACAGTGCACTGTAAAAATGCTGCTGCAATGAAATTTAACATTTACTAAACATAATTTTAAGTCAAGCATGACGACCTTGTGTGCACACCAAAAGTGAAATTAAATATAGCTGTAAATATAGCGATTACTGGGGTTCAAGCGCTGTAAGGCATTAAAGCACATATGAAAAAAGAAATGATGTTGTAAGCCTGTAACCACCTAAATCAATTATTTAAAAAAAAAAAAAAACCTTTTTTGGCAAACCCAGGTAATTTAAAACAGAAATATTATGTTTTTTAACATTTATGACTGATATAGCCCCAGCTGTGGTCCGATCTCCTTAAAACTTTGCATGCTTCTTTAGTATCACCTGTCGCATGTGCTCACCAGGTTTTGTGAAGTTTTAAGTTTTTCTTTAGGCTTTGCAGGATTTTGGGTAAGTTTGGACAGGCTCCTTTTCTAAACAACCTCATTATACCTTCCCAAATAGAGTCCTAACCTAGAGAGTTTAGAGAATTGTATTGCTGTGTTTTTTTTCAGACTGAGCGAAAAACCTAGGACTAGTAGGTTTTTTTTACATCTTCTCAATAATTTAACAAACAATTGATTGAAAGCAGTGGTTCTAAAGGCAAAGTTGTCCAGAATGAAGAATGATCATATGATACGAATATAGCGTGTATGTGTGGAAAAACCCACGTAATGTAATCGTTTACACCCTTGGAAAATGCGATATGGCCCCAGTGGCCAATTGCTTCTAAATTTCTCACAGACCTTTGGGGCTGTGAGTCAAAGAGGCACATCGAGTTTCGCTCTGATCGGCCTCCGTTAACCTAGACTAATGGGTGCTCAAACTTCATCAGGCAATGGCGGCCATGTTTTTTTTTTTTTTTGAGATAGGCAAATGTCCTTATAGACACTTGTGGCACTTTGGACCAAGACTGTGCACAGCGATTTTCATGTTGATAGGACAAATGGTTGCATAGATATAACCATTTTTAGTTTTTTTCCCCCTGTTATAGCACCACCAAGTGGCCAAGCTTCCCAATCCTTGTCCTGTGACCTCAGATTGTTCTGAGTTTGGCAAAAACATCTCGTTCCATTCAGGAGTTTTAGGCATTTTACTAAAAGTTTCACTTTCACATTTCACTTTCAACGTTTTGGCATCCCTTTGCGACAGTAAGTCGAAAGTTCAACTTTTTTGATAATTATTGATATTCATTGTCCAGAGAATCTTTCTGCACTGGTTTGGTTCTGATCAGGTGAAAAACCTAGGACTAGTTTGCAAAAGTAGCTTTTCAAAAAAAAAACAAAATACCCGAAAATTTCACCAGGCTCACGATTAAATCAGATGGATTTTGTCCAGCGTGAGCCAAGGATTCCAACGACATAAGACACTCAAGCCTGCGACTGATGGTTTAGGAGTTATGAGTGATTTCGCACTTTTGATCGCTGTAGCGCCCCCGTCAGGCCGATTGGGGTGAGACTTTGTCGGCAGTGTGAGTACTACCATCCCTCCAAGTTTCAAGTCTCTATGACTTACAGCTTGGTCTGCACGATCAGTTTTACTTGGAGATTGCTACGTGCGTGCACCCCTAATTATTTGTGCGAGTAAGCTATATTACATACAGAGTCAATGCAAAGACGCGAATAGACACAAATTCACACCAGGCGACTGCGAATTGGGCGCCATGTACAGTTGTATCAGAAAATGCTTTTATTTACGCGAGTGATGCAAAAAAACATGCTGCGAGTAACAAGATGCAAATATTTGCTTCATGTTTGGTGCACACACCATTGCTTTTTTAAGTTGAAACATACATTATTACTTACTCTCAAGTTGAATTTTAACTTGTGGTTGTCACATTTTATTGAATTTGAATGGAATTCAACCTTGCAGAAAAACCCTTGCAGAAAAAAAATGCATTAATTTCTTTAAAACCTAAACTGACCCCAAACTTCTCTGATTATCCATTAACAATACAATTCTCCATCTGATACTACTGTATAAACATATAACTTTATGTAACTGTATAAACAACAATAATTTCAAAATTAATCATACACTTTTTCAAAATGAGAAATACAATAAAATCTAAAATGTCTCTTACTGTCTCTTACTGTACATTACAGATGTTAGGCAATTGGTAATGGCGGTGACAAGAAAAAAGGAGGTTAACACTGTGGAAAATCAGCCTCTTTTTCCACCAGGGTGTTTTGTAATTGCCTTTCATGATGGAAAAGCGCATGAGGAGTCCTTGGAGAAAATATGTGACGTCTGAGAAACAGGCAACAGTGTAATGGATGTGCTCTATCCATCAGCAAATTATTCCCCTCCTCTCTCCATCTATGTTGTTCATCTCTCTCTCTTTCTCTATCACATTCTTTCCTGTTTCTTTCTCCTTCGTAATACTCTCTCTTTACTTTGCAACCATGATTTATGTCTTTCCGTCACGCTCAGCCCTTCCATCGTTCTCTCTGTTCCACCTCTGTCCTTTCGTTTCTCCTCCTCCATTAGTTTCACGTCACTCTTGCTCTGCTGAAGCACTTGGCTTGTCATTACACTCATTTAGTTCCAGTTCTGTCTCTCAAATAATGTCCATCTGTTCCTCGTACCAGACCTTATTACAGAGTCTCATGACAGAGCAGATCACCTTCTCTCTCACTCTTTCACAAGCACACATGAAGACACCCATCCAGACATACAATTACAGCCACCAACTTCATTAAATGCACTGATGGAATAAGCGGAGACATCTTGTGCACTCACACCATCTTGTATTAGAGGTCTATACGGTATGCATGCTGTTAGAAAATCTGACATTTATCCAGATTTCTTCTCATTTGTAACTTATGTCACATCCTTTCTAACATGCATTACATTTGAAAATGGACAGTGAGAGACTGCATTACTAACATATGAGAAAGGCTCAGTCATAATTTCACAACTGCGTCACTGACTAACTCATTAACAACTTAGCAGTCACTTTAGAGCACAAACTGGATGATACTCAGCAGAGTGGAGAAAACATTTTAGGATGTAAGTGAAAAGAACAGAAGATGCTAGCAATGAAAAGTTACTATTCGTTCCCTTTCTATGAGATACTTGAATTCAGATTTACAGGATTTACAGTGTTTCTAAATTGATCTGATTGAATCATATTTTGGGGGTAAAAGTTTGTACAAAATTGCACACTTAATGAATGTCAACATTTGTTCAGTTAGTTTTAGATTTTTTCCTTATTTAAAATGTTACATTGTATAAAATAATATCTTAAATATTTCAAACGGTATTTAAAATCATGTTAAGTAAGTAACCTTTTACAATAACCATAAGTGTGTGACGACTTCCCATTTGAAGTTGATGCTCAAATAGGAAATGCTTTTTGAGCCTGTTTTCCACACACAGATTAAACCAAGGCCTGGACTAAGAAGAGACTGCTATAACTGACAGTGAAATTTAATCTTGGATTTGACATAATCTGTGTCTGAGAAACAGTCCTTTGTCTGTCTTCTACTATCAGCCACAGAGCAGGCAGGCACAAAGAAGGCCTCTTTCGAAAAGCTTTCATGAATGAAATTCAGTAGACAAGGCATCTAACATGCTGAGGAAAACATGCATTATCCTGTGGACCAATATATAAATATGTGCCGCAAAATGAAAGATTTCCTCTGTATCGTGCAACATGCAGCAGGAAATGCTAAATAAAATACTAAATCTTCTGAGGAAGCAAGACAAGAAAATGACTAGTATGATTTACATATATGCATATATTTTTTTATATATAACAATTTAATACTTATGCCTTTCTGCTTTTTATGAATTAAATAATGAACACACATTGAAATATGTATATATAATACATTTTGGTTATAATAAAAGTCAGTGTTAAATTAATATCTTGCAAACAACTCCAAATTAATTGGGCTCAAGGTCAGTCATAGTTATTGACCTTGGGTCAAAAATAAGACCATTGATTGCTTTATGACTATCTCTCTGGAGGATCTGGAAGGCCTCTAAAGTAATCCTCGCTCTCTCCTTCAGCAGCACAAGTACAAACCAAAAATAGGTTTAAACTGCAGATGGTCAGTTGCGTAATAATCATAGAAAGATAGTAATTTGAATACATGACATTTAATGGATCACAAAAACAATTTCTTTCCGTCTAAATTGCATTTTGTGGGTCATATATGACCTTGGGGAAATTTCATTTATTCACTTCATTCATGAGGATCTTTCATTCTACTCTCACTGTATGTGTTTTTGCAAATGAATGAGTGTAATTTCTTCAGTAATGCAGACAATGCATTAGTGAAAAGACATTACCATTTATGACAATATCGGGTGCTGGAATTAATGTCTCGATTTTCTATGGTAGAAAAAAATGCAGTTCTGTTTTTCCACCAAAAGTAGGCAGCACTGAGATGCATCTTGAGTTCATAATGAAATACTGCTCTGTTAGTCAGAGCCATTACAGCAGAAGTGATAGTGCGGCTGTTTGGCAACCAGCAAAAGCAGGAGTGGGGTGTACGTGGAAACACTGGTATGACATGCTTTTGCTGGTGAAAATTCAAGGAACGGTAGCAAGCTGGTATTAAGAGGCTTTGTCAAACTTTTTAAGCCTACACCCGCAATGTACTGTTTAAAACTTCCGGAAGGACAAAGGGCAAGATTCAGCTCTCCCTTAAAATGAGTTACAGGATTTGACTGCTAGAATGACTCAATGCTTTATGTCACTTCTCGCTCTCATTTTCTCTTTTCTCATTTTCCTAATTTGCTTTCTTTCGCTTCCTGGCACTTGTATGGATTTGACCTAGCCATATGACGCATCTCAGAAATGGAAGAGAAAGACAGAGAGCTGGTTGCTGCTGGAGCAGATAATTATATTTATCATGATGATGATAACCCACTCTCTGCGTTAAATTTGGACTTTGCCGAGCTTCCGCTGTAGATTATCCCAATTTTACCACCCTGTGGGCCACCATCGGCGCATGTGGGTCTGCAAAGTACAGCTAAAGACTTACTCAAGAAGCGATTACCTAAAAATTAGGTACTTCTCTCTAATTTTATTAAATTACACATTCAAGTCTGTTTAGTATGTCTACGGCATTGTAGTAATTGCGCATCAAAGATACTTAAAATACTGTGAAATGAAAGGTGACAGAGGTCATTTAAAAAAAAAAAAATTGCCACAGAACTGTTCAGAGACTCTTTATATATGAAACACCTCACATATTATTTATAAGAATTACAGAAACTATACTGTGATGATGACAGTTTATGGCTTTAAAATTTTCAGTTAACATATGTAACAATACTTGTACTGTATACTGTTATTTATTTGTTATTTTTTATTTGTATGGCGCCAATTTCTGATCAAAGTAAAATCATTGTATAAAATTATGCTACTGGTAAAACTGATTATGATGCATATTATTTATAATAGGGATGTGCCTGAATTCGAATACTGTGTTTAGAAAGGAAATAATGTGTACCACAGAACCCCTGAAGGGGATAAATACGTGATGGGAGGGGAAAATATATTTCAATGCTTTCGCTCACAGTTATATCTTTGGGTAACTATTCTGTACAAAAATTTGCAGCATCAGGGAGCCACTATTAATATGTGGACCACTGAAATCGATTTCGAATGCATGCTTGCATTTTACTTTCACTTTCAAGATTCACGATCACTCATACTCAGTTCTTACCACACATTTTAAACGATTAGATGTAAAAGATAAGAGAAAATGAGGCAGAAGAACAATGAAAGTATCTAAAGTAATTTCTTAAAATTCTTATTTTAAATGATCAAAATGTATCTATGACAAAGGGTTCTAAAAATATGGCTTCTTGTAAGAAAGTGTTCCTGTGGCTCAATTTGCCCCAGGTTAGGGGTAAGTTGACCCGAGTCAGGGGGTAAGATGTACTATCTGGGTGAAAACTGACCATCTGACTGAATCTGATTCAAACCCATTTGAAGTTTTAAAGATAATTTACCCCTTTTAAAAACTCAATTTTAAAGTTTAATTTTACAAACAGTCATATTTCTTTTCTTAAAGATAACTTAAACAAAATAAAACCAATCAAATGAATTTTAATTTTCAATCTTTAATTGTTTGCATTTCTGAAACAATGTGTTGAACACCAAAGTTTTAACCTTCCCAAAAACAGACTAAACACAGAGTTGGTTGAGTAAATAAAATTGAATTAGAATGAAGGAATAAATGTCACTGAAACTAATAAATATTTTAGTCAAAAGATTCTTGGCATAGTACCTTTTCTGCTATGTTGAACTGGCAATTAAGGACTACAGGTGGAAAGATATATTGATTATAATGTGATGAAAAGCATCTTCTGGTGCTTAGAGAAGGATTTGGTGCACTTGTACACTGTCCATATCAAATAAACTACAAATAAAATCAATAAATATGATAATCTAAACCAGTTGCAAAATAACATTAAAATACCAGTTTATACTTTAGAAATTTAATTTAACTTCAGTGCCTTAGTTTCTGGCTCAACTTACCCCATAGCATTTGGCGCACTTTGCCCCATAACTGGCATTTTGGAAAAAAAAAACTAGCTAGCTTACCAATTCAGGCTAATATTTAGCTAAATGATTTGCATGGTTTTATATGTTGCTAAATCACCTATATGCATCATAAATATTTTTAGACCTGGATAAATTTATTTTGATGTAACAGCCATTACATCTGTTCTACAAAAATTTTACTTTTACTGCTTTAAATTTTACTTAGTTTTTAGAGTAAATGGGTGCCTTCATTCCCCCTTTTCTCCTTTTCACAGTCTGGCAGAAATGATGTGTGATTACAAAATACATAGTCACATGACAGAAAAAGTGTACAGTTGCCAAGATACAGGGGGTGGGTCAACTTACCCCACTCTCTCCTAGTCTACTCTAACATATGTGGTAAGTTACACTTTATGTACTGTAATGTACTAGGCTACCGCTAGGAAGCGCCTAACCATGTCCTTTTAGTGGCTCCATAGAATGCGTTATTCAGTTTCCAAGCCCTTGGATTTACTATTCGGGCACATCCCTAATTTATAGTATATAATTTTTATGTTACTGGTAACAAATGTTAATCGCAACATACATACACAATATTTCATTGCAAAGATAACTGATATTTTTCTTTTTCAGCTCATGCTTAAATTAGAATATAGTGGCTTTTGTTTTAATTTGTCCAAGCAGGACATATTTCATAGATTTGCATATTACATTTTACGACAATGGAGCAAGGAGCTATAAAACATTTGACAAAACTCAAAGGCATAAGAGAAAAGATGCACTGTTTTGCTTATGAATGGCTCTGATCCAAACAAAAGCATGTTTTTTGTTTTTTGTTTTTTTTTTTGGAGTGAAGTGGATGCACACTATCTTTAGGGTGGATGATCAATCAGATTTCCACTGTTATTAAATTGTTCTTTTTGCTTGCAGATTAATGTTTCTTCTTAGTATCCGAGTACAGAACACACGTCACAGATAAGCAAACTTTCTTCCACTTTGCGTTTGTTTCCAGATGCCAAAGACAGCTTTTAAGAGCAGCTATTAATTTACTTTAATAACCCCCCCATCATGACTCACCCTCCCAATGAGCATCCATATGTCTTCCTCAACCTGTTGACTCAGATCCGGGTTGTCCGAGCAGCAAAGGCCTCTAGTAATTATACAATGTGACATGAACACAACGCACAAACTCCACGTCATTTTCCAAACAATGCAGCTATCAGTGTAGCTTCACTTCCATTTTGGTTTAGTGCTTGACTAATTAGTCTGCTGCTTGAAGACAGAGGACAGACTTTAATTGATAAACATTGGGACAAAATTATAGAGAAGCAACCATGATGCCATGGCAGTTCTTAATCACAGGAAATAAGCCTAGGAATGGAGGATGAGTGCCATTAGGCCCAGTGCATGCTGGGTAAAGAAGCAGTTATTAGAGAAACATTAAATTAGCGTAATTCTCACTCACAAAGGAACAGTCTAGAATACGTGTGTGTGCTTGTGTGACGCAGGGGTGGGAAAAAGGAGAAAAAAATGGCGGAAGACAGTCTTTGCAGGAGGAAATGAGTCAAATCGAAGTGTTTAACATGGAAATCGCTTGCTTTTGTTTTTATAAACTTATATGTACATATACACTGCTGGAATTTTGGAATAATTACAGTTTTTTACTGTTTTGAAAGAAGTCTGCATTGATTTAATCAAAAATGCAGTAAAAACTAATATTGTAAAATATTATGATTTAAAATTGCAATAATATATTCCTGTGAAAAAGCTAAATTTGCAGCAGCAATTTAAGTCCTTACTTGAAATGATTTCTAAATGATTATGTGACACTAAATACAATAAAATAGTATTTTAAATAAATGCAGCCTTACTGAGAATAAAAGACTGAAGCATAGAACAGAAGACATAACAGCAGTGAAACGTTAATCAACAGAATCAGCCTTAAAAATGACTCACACACACTTCTAATGAGGCAGAAAAATCAGTCACAAAGCTTGTTACTCGTCATGTTCTAGTCATCTGCTGATACAAGAATAAATGAAAAATTTCTAACAATAACACCAGGTCTTACCTTATTATGTTCTTATGAAGCAAGCTAATACTCCATTAAGGGAATAGTTCACCCCAAAATGAAAATTCTATCATTAATTAACCTCTTGTGAGTCCAAACCTTCACTCATCTTCAGAATACAAATAAAGATATTTCTGATGAAATCCAAGAGCTTTCTGACCCTGCATAGACAGCAATGCAACTGACAAGTTCAAGGGCCAGAAAGGTAGTAAGGACATTGTTTTTTAAAAAAAGGGTCAATTTTTTGTCATGCAGAATTGCCATCAGGCTTGGCTATAGTGCCACGCAAATGTCAGCAACAAAAATAACAAAAACTTATTTTGTTTCTAGAAAATGACCTTTTCTATCAGAAAATCTGGCATATCTGCCTGACATTTGTTTCACGTCCTCACTGCAAACAGTTCCATACAATCCATATGTCGTATATCATGTGATATCTACACATTTAGCTACCAATATTTTAGGTAATCTGCAGTAGTGCTTGCACTGTAAGTATCAGTGTTATATAAGGTGTGCGTGTCTGAATTCCAAACCTGCGCACAGCTATAAAACTCTACAAAATAAACTATGAGTCATCACACTATGTACTGTGGACATGTGCAATTCTCTTATCTTTCTCTGCCTTTATAAACCGACTACTTTCCGTATATTCAAACGAACTTTATTCAGTACAATTAAATCTTCCAAAACAGCAGCAAAGGCATCTGCTGTCATATGGAGTGACACAATAGTTGCGAGATTGAAGGGATCTTGAATTTGCCTTAAGCACAATGGAAAAACAATGTGCCTGCCTCAAATGTGACATGTACTTCTTTCCCTCAAGTCTTTTACCCCTAATAGATACGGGCCTACACACTGAGCTGACACATAATGCTCGCTCACACTCTCTCTCTGGTGCTGCAGAATCCATAAAACAGTGCATCAGCCACCCACCGACTATGAGAAAAAGACTATTGCATGTATGTATTTGATGAACACTTGGCTATCCCAAGAAGTTTTGAAAGAGGAATTGTGAATGACAGTGAAGTGATGTAACAGATGTGACAGTGCCATTTTCATTATCCATATAGAACATATTTTTTAAGCATCAGCATTTGAGTAAGAAAAACTGCCTGGAAAAATGTGGCTTTTTATCATTCAGCTGTGAATTCACTCAATGGGACTTACTCAGATTTAGAAAAAAAGGAACAAATCTGTCACTGGGTTGGTACCTTATGTACCTTATTTATCTGAATGGTACATATTAGTCCTTTAAAAGTTCATATTAGTACTTGAAGAGTTCAGATGCAAAACCAGCTAAATCCATCTGACGTCTTTCTTTAAAAAATGCATTTTTATCAGGCTCAGATGTATAGGTTTCTAAAAAAAAGTATTTGATAAACGTATAATACGTGTCAAGAGCATTCACTCAGTATCATTATCTCATTTTTGACCGAGATGACTTTTAGCTGGTTTTGCATCTGAACTCTTCACTTATACCCCTGGTTTCACAGACAAGGCTTAAGCCTAGTCCTAGGCTAAAATGTAACACTGAGCTGTTTCAGCTGAAAGAAACTTGCACTGACTGATCTTAAAATATATCAGTGCCTTTGTTTTGTCTGAGGATGCACACCAGTAATGTTTTTTTCTAAGGCACATTTATAAAAACTACTCAAATGTCCTAATTGAACTATGGCCTAATCTTAGTTTAGGCTAAGCTCTGTCTATGAAACCCGGACATAGAATATTAGAATATTTTTAAAAGATACTGCCCCAGTGACAGCTTTGTACCTTTTTTCTGCAATCAATATTTAGAATAATAATGCCTTTTCTGATGTATACACAACCTTAAACTACATTTTTCAAATGGTAAACCCAGACAGAAGAAATCAGTAAATGATAAAAAGAGCTCAGATATAAAGTTAAAAATAGCTAAAATAAATATCTAAAGAAATTCAAGTGATGGTAGATATTTATTCTTTTATTTATTTACATTTGTACTTATCTAGAAATATGTTTTTATTTATGTTTAAATACTTTATATACATACAAAAAAATATATGTTTATATACATAGTGTCTTGCAAAAGTATTCATACTCCTTCATGTTTTTCACATTTTGTTATGCTGCTACCTTGTGTTACACTGCATTAAATTACTTTTTCCCACTGCAATCTACACACCATATACTATAATGACAATGCAAAAAACTGATTTGTGACAACTTTGCAAATTTTTTAAAAAGGAAAAACTGAAATAAGTACCTTGCAAAAATATTTATACCTTCAGTTAAAGCACCTTGACAGCTTCAAGTTTTTTGGGTATGATGCAACAAGCTTTGCACATCTGCATCTGGCAATTATCTGCCATTCTTCTCCTCACCTGTGAATTTATATTTTGCTGCCTTGAGCTTTCCTTCTACCCTGACAAGTTTCCCATTCCCTGCTGCTGAAAAACATCGCCACAGAATGAGGTTGCTACTGCCACTCTTTACTGTTGGGATGCTACTATGCAGGTGATGAGCAGTGATGTTTGTCCCTTTTTTTATAAGTTTCTCTCATCTCCATATATGATCATGGAGCCCAAATAGTGTAACCATCAGCTTCTTGGTCACCAAGCTAACTTTCTCTATTGAATCCCATTGTCTGGCCAAGAGGCCAGCTCTAGGAAGAGTCCTGGTTGTTCCCCAGATCTGTGTCTTAACACAATCCTGTCTCTGAGCTCTACAGGCAGTTCTTCTGACCTCAGGGCTTGGTTTTTGCTCTGATATGCATTTTCAGCTGGTAGACCTTTTATTAAGAGGTGTGTGCCTTTCAAAATCATACCCATTCAATTGAATTTGCCACAGGTTACTCCACTCAAAGTGTAGCAACATCTACAAGCGATATGGATTTTCCTGAGCTAAATATCAAGGGTATGTATACTTATGCAATGTAATTATTTCAGTTTTTTATTTTTAATACATTTCCAAAGTTGTCGCACGTGTGTTTTGGTTTGTCATTATGGTGTATGGAGTGTAGACTGATGTGGGGAAAAAGTCTTTTTTTTTTTAAAGGGGTCATCGGATGCCTATTTTCCACAAGTTGATATGATTCATTAGGGTCTTAATGAGAAGTCTATAACATACTTTGTTTAAAATTTCTCAGTGGTAGTGTAAAAAACACCCTTTTTACCTCGTCAAAATCAGCTCTGCAGACATCAACTGGTTTTGTTGCATGTTCCTTTAAATGCTAATGAGCTTTGCTCACCCCGCCCCTCTCTTCTGTGGGCTAACAAGCCATTCTGTTTACTTTAGCCGCGTTTAGCCGCAAAACTTGCTAACTTACACATTAAAAAGGCGATTTGCAAAGATACATAAAAAAACCCTTATACTCACTTCTGCTGTAGATGAAGCTGGATCACGAATGATTCGCTCGAACATAGACGTATTTATGGAGGTCGCCCGGTGCATGTCCTTCAAAAACAAAAGTAACGTTAATCCTCTGCATCTTCAGCGACTCAGATGACGGGAGATGACTGCTATGATCATTATTACAACCAACAACAGAACACCTCAATTGAAGACATTCATCTTCCCCTGCACCGGAGTTGAAACAATCGCGGTCGGACTGTTGCAGCTCATCAGGGCGGGTCTAAGGTAAGACGGCCATGTCAATCAACTATCTTGGGAGTGGCCTTGGCCAGAGTGACGTCACAACAAGAAGAAGCTGAGATTGGCTCGATTTGAAAAAGTGGATATTACTTATAAAGATTTTAAAAAAATACCACTGGGAGGATTTTTATCATTATAGGGTGATTGTGTATACACACTGCCAACACACATTTATGTTCAAACAACATGTAAAAGTGAGTTTTGCATCCGATGATCCCTTTAACATAAGGCAGCAACATAAAATGTGAAAAAAAATAAAAATAAAAAAATTAAGGGGTATGAATACTTTTGCAAGGCACTATATATGTATGTGTGTGTGTGTGTTTTACTTAATGAGTTTATTTGTTTAGCACATATCATCTTGTAGTCAATATGATGTGCAAAATAAATTTAACTTAGCACTTCATTCACACATATGTCTTTTCTCTAATTGATCCTTTTCTATTTCATTTCACTTCTCTACTATAAGTCGCCACATCTGTTCATGGTCTAGTAGTGAGCAAACAAGACTGCAGGCATGAAACCTCATTACTGGGAAGAGAGAGTAAAAGAAAAAGCAAGACAGAGACAGACACAAGCAGAGAACAAATAGGGGACAGCTTGAGAAATGAGAGGCGAACAAAATGAAGAGGGACGACAAAGACAATTTATGAAAAGAAGCAGGTGAAAAAGTGAAAGAGGAAAGATGGATGGAAAAAGAACAACAGGAAGAAGAGCGAGAATTTGTCAGCTAAAGATTTAATGTTGCTCCTCAAGTGAATAAAGGCTTTATGATCCTCAGTAAAGGTGATAAATAAGAATAATAGTGAAATATCTATCACTAAGCAGACTCCCGGACACACACACACAAACACTTGTTTTATCACGAATCAAACTTCAAATTCTAGAGTATTAAAGATTGCTGATCACAGGCTTTAGTAAAAGGATCATCGGACGAACAAATAATTATCAAACCATCTGCTAAAGGTCCCAATTCTTTCCAGACATCTACATTTTTGTCTAGCATATTTGTCACTGCTTTGCCCCAAATGCATTACCATGAAGAAAAGTCTATTGCTGAGAAAGGACTGATCTAGTGTCTTGTAAAGAAGGGCTGGCTATCAGATGAAGCACACCACCTAGGTACAAGTAAAACCACCTCAGTCATGTCACCAAAAACCCCTGGCAATTTACCATCCTGTCATTTGTTTAGTGTTTTAAACACAAAGACATTTTGATCCGTCCACTAATGCTTGAACCTTTAGTCGGGTTTAAGGTTTAGTCATTTAGCATCCGCTGTGTGGCCCTTGATAAGCACTCTTTCTTTTTTTAAGCCTGACAACCAAATGTGCATCATCAATCCTGCCTTCCTCTTCGGTTGCACTGATTAAATTCGCTACATGTTGGCAGCAACAGGCTCTTGTAAGGTGCTATGTGACAGTAATTGAGATTATGATGATGCACTTCTTCATCATGCTGTCATTATTAATCATGTAAGTACTTGTTGCGTTAGCATGGTGCCGGTTGCGGGATCTGCACAGAGAAAAACAAACAGGGAGCGTCACTGTCACTGCAACAAGCTGTTCCTTCATCTGGTCCAATAGCAGTTTACTCATATAACAGAGATAGCGGCCAATGCGACGTGCGTTTCTCTCTCACACACACACTGTCAGAACGAGCATGAGCCACAGCAGCATACAGAGACAGCTAAATGCCTTACAAACATTATACACTTCTAAAAGCATACACACTAGTCAAAAAGAAATATTTCTTGAAACTCTTTTCTAGGTTAATCTCGTAGAACTTAGAAAATAAAGTTGAAATTAGGTAAATTATTTTAATGAGTTAAAGTGATGGAAAAAACATGTTGCCATGAATTAAAAATATGTTTGTTTTATTTTTATGTATTTTAATATTTTATTTATATTTTATTTATTATTAATATATTCCTGTAATGGTAAAACTTCAGCAACTTTTCAGCAGCAACTGCTCTAGTTTTCAATGTCACATAATCTTTGAGAAATATGCTGACTTAGTGCTCAAGAAATATTTTTTCTTGTTATAAATTATTAACAAACATTTTTATTTGATAAATATAAAGAACATAATTTATTTAAAACATAGTTAATTACAAAAGCAGAAAGTATTAATTTTTAATTTAATGCATCCTTCCTAAATAATTAACAAAAAACTGTACTGACACCAAACTTTTGAACAGTATTGATATTTGATATTTAGTATTGAACATTTTATATTTACAGTATATACACTACCACTAATGTTTTTTTAAAAAGTCTCTTATGCTCCTCAAGGCTGCATTTATGTGATAAAAACAGTAATACTGCAAAATGTTATTATAATATAAAATAATGTTTTTTATTTTAATATATTCCTGTGATGCAAATCTGAATTTTCATCAGCTGTTACTCCATTCTTAAGTGTCACATGATCCTTCAGAAATCATTCTAATATGCTGATTTATTATTAGAATTATCTATGTTAGAAACAGCTGTGCTGCCAAATATTTCTTTGGAACCTGTGATTCTTTTTTTCAGGATTCTTTGATGAAGAACCTAATTTATTCCATAATATAAATCTTTTTTAACAGTGTAAATCTATGCTATCACTTTTATCAGCTGGACACATCTTTGGTAAATAAAAGTATTAATTTCTTTAAAAAAATAGAATAATAAAATAAAAGAATAAAAATTTACTGACCCCAAACTTTTGAACAGTAGTGTATATTGTTAGAAAACCTTTTTAAATAACTATTTTATTTGTAAATATATACTGTTCTTTTTAACCTTTTATTGATCGAAGAATTCTGAAAAAAAAGTATCACAGGTTATCACAAAAAAATATTTGTAAAATATATATTTTCAGAAATCAGAAATCAGAAAATATATATTTTCAGAAATTTATATTTCTATATCATGTAAGTACTTTCTCTTTGAATTTATATTCAAAAATATCTATTTTCAGAAATTTTAAACATTTAAAATATGTTAAATGTTGGAAACAGTTGTGCTGCTTTTTTAATTTATTTATTTATTTTTATTTATTTTTTTGGACCTGTGAAAAATTAAAAAGACAAGCATTTATTTAAAATAGAAATCTTTTCTAACAATATACACTATCGTTCAAAGTTTGGGGTCAGTAATGTTTTTCTTTCTTTCTTTCTTTTTTCTTTTTGAAATAAATTAATACTTTTCATTCAGCAAGGATGTGTTAAATTGATAAAAAGTGATAATAAAGACTTATATTGTTAGAAAAGATTCTATTTTAAATAAATACTATTTTTTTAAAACTTTTATTCATCAAATAATCCTGAAAAAAACTATCACTGCTTCCAAACAAATATTAAGCAGAATAATTTTCCAACATTGATAATAAATTAGCATTTTAGAATGATTTCTGAAGGATCATGTGAGACTGAATACTGGAGTAATGATGTTGCAAATTCAGCTTTGATCACAGGAATGAATTCTATTATAAAGTATATTAAAAAAAAAAACAAAAAAAAACAACAATACTTTAAATTGTAATAATATGTCATAACATTGGTTTTATTTTGTATTTTGGATTATATAAATGGAACTTTGATAAGCATAAGAGACTTCTTTAAAAAAAAAAAACATTAAAAATCTTACTGATCAAATATATTTTGATTTACAATATATTTAAAAAATGGACCAATATATGAAGTAACTAAGAAGCTCAAAATATATAAATATGATTTTCTAATCTATATCAATATGACATATTTTTGCCTTTTTATATTCTGTAGTTTGAAATAAATATATGTGAAGATATATCATTTCACTGTTTGGGTCAGTTAGCACCATCATTCTCATGTGGAATAAAAACATCCATTATCACGATAAAAGATTTAAGTCATTTGTCTCTCTTAACAGGTACTAATGCATTGGCACCACTAAGGACATTGTCACCTCATCAGTAATGATTTGCTTTGGGGCTACATCCGTCCACGCTAGTGACCCGATGAGGAGGTGTGCAGATAAAATCATGCCCAACCCTCCCTTCCCCACCATGTCTCCACCTTCCATCTGAGCACCGCCTTCGAGCACACGGCTCAAGTCAACAAAAGACACGGGTCTTTGAATGTGTCGTGGACCTCTGTAACAATCCCTTGCTTATGTTCTAATGACTATATATGGCACAAATGCAGCTCTATCAGCTCGTTTCGTTGTTTTATTCATGCATTGCTCTGTTTAGGCTTTAAAAAAGGTCTGTATTAACAGTGATTACGGTTAGCTAATAAGAAGAAATAATTAGAGCCGGATCTGTTTGTGAACAAGCGGTCTTTCATAAAGCCTAATGCAAACTGTGTATACGTCTGCTTGTTTGTTCACCGGCAGTCCGTTTCTCAATATGGCTGATGTCTGTTTGTGTGTGTGTGTATGTGCAAAAAAAAAAACATGTTTGACCTTTTTCTGTCAATCTCCACATCTGTTCATTGATTATGTGTGTGTGTGTGTGTGTGTGCGTGTATCACTACAGTTCGTATAAATTGGCAGGCCATAATTAAATGCACAGACCTCTCCACTATCTCCACCTCCAGCACCGCGCCAGTGACGCACGAGCCAGCAGCAGGAGAGTGAGTCATACAGCCCCCGGGGAGCCGCACCCCTCCTTCCTCTAGCTTTCTCTGCCTCTCTCTCCTTCTCATTCATTCCTTTTGCTCTCATTTTTTTCCCTTGTCCTTTTTCCTCTGTTGTCCTTTCACTCACTTTAGCAGTCGGTGTATCGTTAAAGACTCTCGTTTATACATAGCCTTGTTTTTTTTTCTTTGTTTGTGTCTCATAGTTCTGTTCACTTTGCTTGCATTCTCTCACATGCACGCAAGTTTATTTGTATAGCACTTTTCACAATATTGTTTCATAGCAGCTTTATAGAAAATGCTTGCTTCAGTGTTACAGTTAGTAGCATTCTGTTAACAGCCAGAGATGAGTTTGTCAAAGTAATCTCCATATGACAGTTATAGCTATAATATAATAGGTAGGTTAGGTAACTAATGGTTAGTTAACATCATCAGTTAAGCAGACACAATGAACTTGTGTGCTTGTGACAATTACGGTATAATAATAATAATTTTTTTAATTTAACATTTTTTGTATACTGTAAAATATATTATGTTTGTATTTATGTGTCAAATAGCACTGTTTCCAAAGTCTTGTGTAGAATACAAAAACATCGACAATTCAAAATACAGGTAAAAAATCTGTGAAAATCAACATTTAAAATTCCCTCATATTAACATAGTACTTTGGGGCCTATTGTTAGGACGCTGAGACTTTTTCTGAGTGTACACAAGCCCAGTGCCAAACCACTGGCCTGTGAAACACCCCACCAGCCTCAATGAAACAGCCATAGGGAGTCCCATTGTACTGACAAGCAGCATTATGGACTGTGGATCCCCTGCCAACTCTGCTAGGTCTTTCATATTGACTATTTGGGGGGGGCAAAGCGTATTTACCAGCATCGCATAAATCTGACCCTTCCTCCTGGCTCAGTAAGACTCACTGGCATCCTATTGACGGTTGATGTGGCAGTATGCAGAGTGAGAAGTATGTGCATGGGTGTGTTATCAACAGATGACACACCATCTGGAGGCTAAAGGTAACGGCGAGATCCAAGCACATTTGCTGCTGCAGAGTCTCTACGATGCTCATTAATCATTTCAGATGTAATGAATAAAAATTCCATGAAGAAATATTAATACGACAGGACTGTCCTAACAGAGTCCTAAGGTGTGAGTGAGTTCATGTGTGTAAAAGAGCTCATGAGATGACATTGAAAAACTGTGTAGACAGTCGTAGGAACCGCAGTGGCCCCTCTCTCTCTTTCTCTCTCTCTCTCTCTCTCTCTCTCTCCTCGCCCACACGTGTGCAGTGGGGGGTGAAAGTGTGTGGGAGAGAGTCCAGTTCCAAACAGGGCGGTAAATCGTCAGGTCCAATAACATCAGCTCTATAGCACTACAACAAAACCACAGAATGAGAGAGGAAAAGAAAAAGCGAGGGGGTGGCGTCGTCAGACTAATGCGTATTGACATTATGGGGGATAGGAAATTAAATGGGAAATAAGTCTGTATTATTTATTTTTTAAAAGGATAATTGAATCTTAATTCATTAGCATTCCATATGCCAAAAGCTAGATTTGACTATTTTATTGCATTTGGCAAATGTACACTCATAAAAATAAAAAAGGTACAAAAGCTTTCACTGTGGTGGTGTCTTTTGAAAAGGTACACCTTTGTACTTAAAGAGAATGTATGGCTTAATATACTAGGAATTGCAGTTTTATGCAAAATTTGGTAACCCCTTGCAGAATCTGTGAAAATGTGAATAATTTTAACAAAATAAGAGAGATCATACAAAATGCATGTTATTTTTTATGTACTGTACACAAAAGATATTTACATATGGTCCACAAGACAAAACAAATAACCCTCTTCAAAAGTTTGGGAACCCTTGGTTCTTAATACTGTGTGTGCTTACCTGGATGATCTATGACTGTTTGTTTGTTTTTTTTGATGGTTGTTGGTGATGGTTGTTCATGAGTCCCTTGTTTGTTCTGAACCATTAAACTGAGCACAGTTCTCAAGAAAAATCTTGAAGGTCCTGCAGATTCTTCAGTTTTCCAGCATCGTTTACATATTTGAACCCCTTCCAGCAGTGACTGTATGGTTTTGAGATCCATCTTTTCAAACTGAGGATAAATGAGGGACTCAAACACAACTATTAAAAAAGGTTAAAACATTCACTGAAGCTCCAGAAGGAAACACGATGCATCTCTTACTGCAATATATAGTATAAAACCCATGAAAGATTTACGTTATTTAAAAAAAAAAACATAGTTTTATACATATTTTGGACTATGGGGGACGCCATTATTTTGATGATGTAAAATGGTTGCACTTGGTGAGCTACTGGCGCTACCTGTTGCTATTTTTACTTCAACACAACTCGGAATAAGCAAAAAGAATTGGAAGATGCCTATGAATGAACAAAACTTCATAAAGACCCACGTCACCGTTCTCTCCACTTTAGACTTGATGCCCCTTTGAGGCTTTTAGTAGACTACAGCAACTGAAAGAGCTTACAATCGTCAGACGCTTGTTGACACCGCAGCCACTGAAGGAGTTTCTCAGTGCAGATTTCCCTCAATAATCGGGGGAATTTAGACTCCTCATGGGGAAAATCGATGGTAAGGCATTTGGTTTAAGCCTATATGTATCCCTGGACCACAAAACCAGTCATAAGGGTTAATTTTACATCATGTGAAATAAATAAATAAATAAATAAGAATAAGCAAGCTTTTCATTAATGTAAGGTTTGTTAGGACAGGACAATATTTGGCCAAGGTACAACTTCTGTAAATTGAGTGTGCAAAAAAATCTAAATATTGAGTAAATCACCTTTGGAGTTGTCCAAATGAAGTTCTTAGCAATGCATATTACTAATTAAAAATTACGTTTTGATATATTTACGGTTGGGAATTTACAAAATATCTTCATGGAACATAATCTTTACTTAATATCCTAATGTTTTTTTGGGATAAAAAAAATTGATCATTTTGACCCATACAATGCATTTTTGGCTATTGGTACAAATATACCCTTGCTACTTAAGACTGGTTTTGTTGTCCAGGGTCACATATAAGCTTATATTCAATTCAATTCAGTTCAATTCAAATTAATTTGTATAGCGCTTTTCATGATATATATCGTTGCAAAGCAACTTTACACCAAACTAACACCAATATATCCATCGCCACCTAAGCTCTTTCAGTAGCTGCGGTCATTGTATAAGTATTTTATTTTCAGAGTTGCTTTGCGGTAAAATAGCAACAGGTAGCACCAGTAGCTCACTGAGTGCAACCATTTCACGTCATCAAAATAATGGTGCCTGCCCTAGTCCATAATGTGATCCTGGGTATATTCACACGAGTATATTTGTAGCAATAGCCAAAAATACATGGGTCAAAATGATCAATTTTTCTTTTATGCCAAAAATCATTAGGATATTAAGTAAAGATCATGTTCCATGAAGATCTTTTGTAAATTTCTACTACTGTAAATATCACAAAACTTAATTTTTGATTAGTTATATACATTGCTAAGAACTTCATTTGGACAAATTTAAAGACTTTTTTTTTCCACCCTCAGATTCAAGATTTTCAAATAGTTGTATCTCAGCCAAATGTTCTAACTTATTTACTTAGCTTTCAGATGATGTATAAATCTCACTTTCAAAAAATGTATGCTTATGACTGGTTTTGTGGACCAGGGTTGCAAATATGTATAAAACAATATGGATTTTTTAACAAATTAAATCTTTAATGGGCTTTTTTACTACATATTTGAGTAAGAGGCATCATTTACATTATATTAAGCCATACAAGTCTTAATACCTGGGTTTGCTTTTAAAGCTACATGTTAGTACCTAAAGTGTACATGTAAGTACCTATGAGTAGTACCATATAAAAAGTCCCAAAATGTAGCATTTAGGTATGAAAATGTACACCTTAGGTACAACTATGTAGCTTTAAGATACTACAGTGCAGCCTTTAGGGGTAAATAAGGTACAAAAGTGTACCTTGTGAAAGGGTACTGTCCCATTGACAGCTTTTGTATCTTTTTTTCAAAGAGTGTATAAAATTCAACTCAAAGTACCTCATAAGATTCTTCATGTAAATATAGATGTTAATTAAAACCTTTATTTTTAAATTCGCAATCGAAACTGAAGAAGCAACAGATCTTTTTTTGCGTTTTGTGGCTTACATGAGTTTAATGAATTACTGAAAAAGAAAAAAATGTAAGGCAGGGACTTAGTTGTATCCTTCAGATGTTGATTGAATTTTGAAATGTGCGCTGGGCTGATTTCAGTGATTTCAGTAAAATTTCAGTAAAATTGTAAGGCTTAAAAATGGTTTAACAGGGAAAACTAACCATAGATTAATTGTTCACAATAAGATTTTTAACAAGCATTTAGGAACAGAAGGGGTTATTTCATGCCAACTTAAAGTTTGTAGTATACTGCAGATTCACTGAGTGGGTGTGAAAAGCTCTCTGAATTGGCACATTTGTGCATGAGCTTGAGAAGCGAGAGCAAGCGTCTATATAAATTTGCCACTGCCTGCATTATTTATCTTTTTCACTGAATTACACTTCACTTTTCATTCATCTCCTCTACTCCTCCTCCTCTCTCTCCCCATCTTTCTCTCTGTGCTTCCGTCACACCCCACAGACCCCCTTCTCCCCTTTCATCATTCTCCTTTTCCTCCCAGAACATGTTCAATTTCAGGCCCCTCCGTATTTTTTCTCTATTTACATTCACAATACATCAGTTTTTCAATCAATGCTAAAAACGTGCACCTCAGACTCAAATAAAGCCAGCTAATCTTAACAGGGATAAAGCCCAGAAGAAAAGTCAATAGAGGTTCTCTTTACGTAGCACAGCTAATGCGAAAATGGCTTTAAATGTTGAAATCATTTCCACAATTTGTACTGTATAGTTTGTAACTAAAGTGGTTTCCAAGGCTTAAAAATTAAAAAAGGTAAGCTAAGACAGAGAGTGTTTCATTAATATAAGTTTGAGTTTGCGGAAATTAAAAAAAAAAAAAAGCAGGTATCAGAGAAATGACAGCTGCTGAAACATAAAAAGAAATTCTGTCCTGTTTCTTTCTTTTTTTTTTTTTTTTAAATCCGATGTATATTAAACAATGTTAAATCACTTCACCTCAATCATATTTAGGGATACAAATATTAACTTTTCAAAGTGATCATGTGTTGTGTTCACTTTGTTGCAATGGATATGCTTACATCTTCGAACTGGCATCAAGTTAAATATTGTTTATGCATTAAGATACACAGCATTTCATTGTTTTATACTGCAAAGCTGCTGCTCTTCTGTAGAGCAATAGGATATGTATCAATATCAATGACACTAAAAAGGGCACTCGTCCTGGAGGCTCAAGAGGGGGTGAAAATGAATCATTCAGCATGTTCTTTCCCTCCTTGATAGCTGCCTTTGTCTGGTTCGGTCTCTATCTGCTTCTAGCTGTCAAACCGTCTGCGTTAAAAGAATATTCAAATGGTGCACTGGGACCCCGAATGTGTCAAAAGTGATTCTGTAAGCCATGTTTTTGATCTTCCAACATTAATGTCATGTAGGCCATTCATCAAAAGCATGGACGCTTATAAATCACGTCAGGCTGTGATTTTTCACTCTAAATTGAATCTGCAGGGAGGTAGTAAATGGCATACCATTTCAAAGACAAGTAGCCATAGAGGAAATCTAAACAGCTTTATAAGTGTCCGGATGTGCAGAGCACTGAAGTGCATTGCAAATATCAGCTTGCCAAAATTATTTCTATTTACCAATTTTTTTTTTGCCTTTTTACAAGTTATAAATAATATGTTCCTATTATATCATTATTTATGAAAAAAATATATTCATGTAGTGGGAAATGTTCTTTTCATAAGGAATCCAAATGAAAAACTGACCCAGGAAATTTCTTTCTATGTATGTATTTGCAAGACAAAAACATAGCATAAAACAAAGACTAGATGTAAAATCGACACAAGGTAGATCTCATTCCCTGCCATAGCTTGTGGCATGTTGCCCAGCTCTAAAGCAGTTACATAAGCCAAGTACTGAATCATTCATTTATATATGATCACTGATTGAAGCCTGGGAGAAAAAAAAAAAAGTTTCTTTGGCAGAATGATAATTTAAAAGAAAAAAAAAAAACATACACAGAGCTTGTAAGGCTGCAGTCATAACAAAAGGCTTACTATAAAATTTAAACAGCTGAATGTGTTCTCTGTAAGTGCTGCATTATATGCATTGTATTATATCCAGATTATATAGTGTACTGGCAGCGTTAGTCTGACTCACATCTATGTATGACTACATTCCATCGCTGGCAATTTCAGAGGACGATCCATATGTGCAATGGAAAATTATGGCATTTTAAAGGTCATTAGTGTGGGCACCCACAGCTGTTTGTTCACTCTAACAGTCTTAAAAGAATATACAATTGCATATATGCGATTCCCACCACGGATGTGGACTGTTCCATAAATAGAACCATCGATGGATCTGCACGTCACTTCACCGGCACTTCATTTTCCAACACTGCTACATTATTTATTCTCATGGCTGTGTACAAATGTGCAAATATCTATAAAGCACATATTTAAACCATTACATTAGCTTTGTTGATGACATGCCTGTTCTACCTCAGCAAATGGCATTAGATTATTATGAGAAGATTATCATCATTATCATCATATAACTTCGGCCTAATGATAACATCAACGGAAATGTTATGACTAACTATAACATGATTTTCTATGCTTGCCCCAGTTTACTTTATTAAAATTTGCTAATGCAATGCAATTTGAACATCTTGTCACAACTTTATTTCATTACATGCAATCAACTTGAATAGAAATTTACCTAACCCATCTGTGTTGGGTAGGGTGACCATAAGTCCTCTTTTTCCCAGACATTTCCAAATTGCCTAAAATGTCCAGTAGTTGGCTTTGTTGTCCAACTGACATGCGTTCTACAGTCCTTATATACGTTATATGTACACATACTTGCATTGCTTTGACCATTGTCTGTAGAGCCCCCTTTTTTCATGCCATGATTGGTTGATAATGTACAATGCCTGCACTACTTATCAGCCATCACTTACAGCATGCATGAAAACAATAGGAAAAACCCAAGCCAAATTAAAAAAAAATATATATATGTAGCATATGTCTTGTTCTCAGCATGCTTTGCTTGGGACTGCGTGTTAATAGCACAAAAATAAATAAAAAATAAAAATAAAAAACTTCCTGTAAGAACGGGCAAGGCTGTGTCTGCCTTCCGGTCTCATCCACCTCCAGCTGTTTTTAATTGTACAAAACAGCTAATTTTGCTGCTTGATATTGCAAACTGGTGTGTCTTACCATATTATTTTAATGTATTATCTTAATTATGAACACAGTGATTTGTAGTGCAAACAGTTTTACCGTTTACTGCACTTTATTGTTCTTCTCATTATCTCCCTACGCCGGTTTATGAACCGGAAGTCTAACCCCTGCTGAAAAAAACAGCTAAAACCAGCCTAAACTGGTTGACTGGTTTTGGCTGGTCATCCAGCCTGGCCCTAACTAGTCACCGCTGGTTAGCAGGCTGGTTTTAGAGGGGGTTTGGCCACTTCCTTAGCTGGACAGGCTTGGAGACCAGCTAAAACCAGCCACTTCCAGCTGCGACATTACCAACAGCTTACACTGTATTACACTGGATAAAAAGCAACTGATATTGCCTTCTACTAGGCCAACTGAGGGATATTGTGTTAATTAATGTGACTGGGTTTTGTTATTCACTGTTAATTTAATTAGAACAACCCTGAATCTTAATGTTAAAACATTTACACAAAGGTTAAAAGTTGCAGGCCTTCTTAAAATGGGAAGGCGGTGCTGGCGTGTTGTCAAACTGACAGGGGAACTCTGTTTGGATAGTACTTTGTGTTAGCAAGTCTCGCTTCGCTTTGTTTGTACGTAAGCGTGGGCAGGAAGCCTCTGTCACATATCCAATCTAAGGGCATCCCTCCCACGGTTAGCTGTCTGAATCGATTATAAATGGATTAATTTTTTTTTTTTTTTTTTTTTTTTAAGCGCCCTTGGAAGGCTTCGGGTGGTGAAATTATGCTTGCTGTAGCAAGAGAGATTCATCTGGGGGAACACCAAGACACGGTGGATGCCGCCTCATTAACTCCCAGTCAGAGCCGGGAGAACAAACGATCAGCTTGCACCGCCGCCGCCTTTGCAAAGAACGCCAACGCGGCGTTTCCCATCCTGCGACTTACGCAGCACAGGGCGGAAATGATGGAGGTGGAAGAATTTCTCTTTCGGCTTCAGGAGATCATCGTGGGATAGGTCATTTGTCAACAGAGTGCTGTTCATTCCCTGAAGCAGAACGTACTTCTTCAGTCGCCTGCTCCTCTGAGACAATCGACGTCCCCTGGGTGAAGTTAACGTAAACAGACAGTTGGTTGCAGAAACACTATCTTTTTCGACAGCCATGTAAAGCCACTGTCAGCTCGTTCTTACCATGAGCTAATCCAATTCGTTCATGTTTAACACTACAGACATTCTGAAAGAATCCACATGGCAGGATTCTCTTTACTTTTATTATGGAAATACTCATTAACGTTGCACGCGTAAACAAAACATGCCAAGTCACACATTAAAACGCCTTAAAACTGCTATTCTGCATTATGTCCTGTATTAATGAGCTAAACAATAGAGGTAGAAATGGCATTAAAACTTTAGATCGATATATAAACATTTTTTTAATTACACAAGTGAAAGGAAGGTTTAAGGACGTCTCAAATAATTTTACTAATGGCCCTTAAGCTGTCATACTATTAGAGTGAGCCAAAAGAACTTTTGGTAATGAAGAACGATAATGAAGAAAAATGAAGGCAAGAAATGAAAGGCCCGTGCCAGGATCATCCCGCATTTTTGTGAATGAGATTGCTCACTCCTTTCATGGTCTGAAGAAAACAGGGGGGAAATACAATTAAAAGAACACTTGGACAGATTGCAGGAAAAAAGCGCATCGTACAGTTTTGGAACTAATGGCTTTGTACATTCCTTTAGGTACGTGAACAAGTGTAGCCTATATACTAATTACCTGTTAAGCTAATTACCTGTCAGATGCGGTTTTGTCAACGGTCCTTTGTGCCTCCCTTTTCTTGAAAACCACACTGAATAAAGACGTGTCGCCCCGGGGCAACAAAGTTGCACGTACAGAACCAACACGTTGGTTTGCCCTGTAAAACAATTTCACTAGAGATACTGCAGCATGACACTTAATACGTGCAAAATGAACAATTTCCTTTTTAAAAGAAAAAATGTGTTCCACATAAAAAAAGGGAGCTTGAAAATGAAAAATTGAAAAATTATTGCAACACCTCGTTCTTTATTATTATACGTTCTAATTTTAGTATAGATACCATGGACATTTAAGTTGCTTAAATGAATCAAAAGTGCTTTCATCATTCACATGACCTTTTTTTTTTTTTTTTTTTTTTTTTTGCACTAAAGTTTGTTGTGGATGTGAGTGACTGACAACCTGAGTCACATAACTTTCTTAGTACGGAAAAAAGATGGAAGTGAACGGTGACTGAAACTGTCAGTTCCTAACATCTTCTAAAACAACATAAGGGTGAATATTAATGACAGAATGATCATTTTTGGGTGAACTAGGGTTTTAAATTTTAAGTTCTAAGTTCGTTCAAACTGAAAACTACTGACAAAAGCAAATGTTTTCTCTCACTTGTCCGACTGCTCGTTCTAAACATTTACCGAATAGAGTCTCTTTAACTATATCAACACACTACACTCTTAACACAATGTCACTGTTCATGCAAACCATGACTGCAAACACTCCTGCACTCATGATAAATTAAATTATTGCTGAAATTGCTTTTTTATTCAAAGGCTAAAATGAAAATCACCATAACATTTATGGAAAGAAATGTGCATTAAATATAGAACGACATAATAACAACAATATTACATTAGACGTGCCATGTTAACGTTGTCTGCAATGATGCATTCTAAACAGCAGGCTATTTTGAACTGAAATTGTGTTAGAATATTTTAAGATACCATAACCTGTCATCTCAGTTTGGATTTTGACGTTGCATCACGTTGTAATTTTAGATAGTTTACAATGGATAACAACAAAGTACACAGAATCACTGTACTGTAAATGTTTACTGTCCATTACGCCTTGTAGATAAACGTTTGCAACAGCTTTCAGTAAGTATACATCTCAAAACATCTTGTCATAATGTCACGACCTGGGTGCGGAAGAGGCACATTAGTTACTCAATAAATCTAGATTAGACAAATACGCATTTGGGGTCGCTTTTTCACCATGCACTGACGATTCAAGCGCCAGCTGTTTCCTCTGTGAATTTCGTGGTGTAATTGCATTTATACGTTTTGCTAGTGAGGCAATGCACATCGTGATGAGGATCGTTGCTTCCTTTGTGTTGCGCTGTCAGTATGCAGCTGCATCTGGAAGGGACCGGTCTCCCGCTCCCCGTGTTGTCTAGCCCTCTCTACCCGGCGAAAAAAAGTACTATTTCATTCATCCCGTTTCCTTCCATTCATCTGGGCACTGCAGCGTAGCGAAGACTCGGGGTTCGATCAGCACGAAAATTCTTATCAATGGAGAGGGTGACGTCAATGAGCTAGAGTGACGTGCGGTCACGTGGGCGCAGTGGGGCCGAAATAAAAACACGGAGAGCTGACCGTGGTACTGAAAATATCCCCATAGCGTCGTGCAAGAAAAGCCAACCATACGGCTTACACAAACGAAATCACTGTACAAACAAAACAGCAACATTCAAACTAAGAATTTGTTGTTGAAGCGGATTCTTACACGTAAATCACGAGAATAACTTTAATACAAAAGTTTGAAGAGGACACAATTGGTGCGTCGGACCGCGCTGCCACTGACAGGATTCCCGGTAAGTCCCGGCTTTCTTTTTATAGTAACAGGCAACAGTAATGGCAGAAGCCGTGGGAAAATAAGTGTTTATTTTATTGTGAACAGAAGAAACAAATTAGGAACGTAAATATTTTGCTACAGTAATTTACAGTTAAAAAAAAAAAAAAAACATTAAGCGGCTAAATAATAATAAGAATAAAAACTGAAATATTAGGGATGTGTAGTAAAATGCATTCTAAAACATTTTGAAAAAAGGGGAGTTGAGGAAAAATGTAATGTAGAAAGTAAAAGTATAGCATTTAATAAAATCTATATTATAGAATTATTGGTTAAGAAGCTAATGCAACTAAAACCACTTTAAGGACACCAAATATTGCAATGATGACTTTTGCACTTAATGATGAAGGTGACGGGGAGGATCAATGGCACAGCTCTCATAATGATTTTTACCACGCCCTTGCTCATGCTTTCATCATCTTTCTCATCACCATAGCATCAGATACCCAAAATAACAACGTCGAATCCAATCACATAAGCACACGAGAGACACTGAGATTAAAAAAAAAAATGTTGTTGTGCTTTGTCTTGCCTTGACTTTTGCCTGTTGGAGTCTAATTTGACTTTAATTTTTACATAATTATAAGCACCTGCTCATATGGAGCAGAGAAATGTTGACATGAAATTTAACAGCAGAGCATTCATGTGTTTTTTTTTGTTTCAAATGTTGTTGATTGGGTTCAATTTGTGATAGCAGTATGGCTCCGTTCTAATAGATCTAATAGATCTGTTTTAGAGCAGAAGATTATAGGCCTACTTGAGGACAAGGCTTCTTAGAGCCGGATTACTTACGTGCTTTGTTGATGAGAACTCCCCAGTGTGCTCTGTCATTGGCGGCAGTGAAAGAGGGCGTTAGAGTTGTGGTTACATTGTGGAGACATGATTCCAAGAAGACCAATAAAAGTGGATGATTCCAAATTGGAGAATAGATAGACTGTTTTTTTTTTTTTTTTTTTTTTTTTTTTTTATAAAAATGAGTTAAAGTTTATGCATTTCACATATGGCAAACACCAATGTCAAACTTTAGACGTGCAAATTCATGCATTCTAAGCCAGTTGGCACATACTTGACGATTGCTGCAGTGTTTTATCGTGCAACGAGGGGGAATCTAGCACATATCCAGATTTAACAATAAACAACTGTGTCGTGATGACCACACTTTGAGCTCTAGGATTGTTTCATTTCAGTGCCACTGCAAAATGAAAGTGAGATAAGAATGCTGTTTTATTCACGTTCATTGTTTTTGCGCTTCCAAAGCTTTAAAATCTAAATTCCATGGAATATTTCATATATTCTTTTTTTTTTTTTTTTTTTGCATCTCAAACTTGCTTTTCATGATCATACTGAGATCCTCTGATCGTCTTTGTATTGCTTACTCATTAACCTCCCACACATCGGAAGGGCTCCCCGCTAAGGCGCTTTTCCTCCTATACCTTATTAGCACCGCGCCGCGTGTTCGAGCAATCACATGCACAAAAGCGCTTCAGAGCCCTCACGAACCGCACCAGCTCAAGCCGCAGAGCCAATTAGAACGCCTTTGCAAAATCAGCTAAGCAGTAGGCAATAAAACATAAATTATAGCATAACAAAATATACCCCCCTCCAATGATTAACCCATTTTGTGCAAAACATAAATATGGTTTGTTAGAATGATCTCTCCAGAATAGAAAAATCCTCACTGGATGACAAAGGGGGGAAAAGTATTTTTTTTGTGTACATTAACATTAGTTCCTCCATTACACAAATGAACAAATGGGTGTTGCATTCAGGCAGTCTGCAAAGAAGTGAATCATAAAATGAGTCCACCATCTTACCTGAGAAAAATCTTCATCTTGAGCTACATTGCTGTGCATGGATGTGTGATTTTTGTACCCAAATTCATTTATTCTAGTACAATTAATCACAGAAGTACATCGAAACACTATATAAATATTTGATCTTTGACCATTTTTTAAATTCTGTCTTTCAGGTTCAACACATATGTGCGGTCATGATCTGGTGCCAACAAGCTTCAAATGTCCCCTTCATTTTCCTGTTCATGTTATTTAGTCTCACAGTCAGTCCTGCAACCTTCAGTCCAGTGACAACAGATAGAAACACAGTAAGTGAAAACTATGCAGCATCCTCCTCTGCTCAGCAACAGGCTCAATATACTCAACCAGCTGAGGAACAGGGCACCCTACGTGAGGAAAATGAAGAAGACGATGAGCTTTTCAAAGACGTGGATCCTAGAACCCTAGCAGCGGTCCTTCTTGAGGCCCTCAACCAGCCCCAGAAGGAAAAGATGAGTGAACGAGAAGACGGGGGAACAGAAGTGGAAAAGGAGAAGGACCTCCAGGGTGCAGACAGAGACAGAGATGGTCACAAAGAGCTGGAGCTGGTCATGGCAGCAGCTGCAGCGCAAGGAAAAGACGAGAAAGAACGAGAGGAGGAAGAGGAGAAAAAAAGGGCTGAGGAGGAGGAACGGCTAACGGAGAAGGTGACGAGTCGCACCACCAGTCAGACGGTGCCATTGAAAGAGCAGGTGGCCCCACAGGAGGGGCCCACAAAAGGGGAGGTGATCAAAGAGGAGGAGAAGCAGGAGCCAGAGGAGGAAGAGCAGCTGAGCCCAGAGGAAGTGAAGAGTCTGGAGACCATGTTAGAGGAGTTCCAGAGCTACAGCACAGCCACGAAGAGAGAGCGTGACACGAACACAGGCCAGAGGGAGAGTCGAGGGGAGTATTTTGATTACCTGGACCGCAACGGCCTCATGAACAACGAGATCAAGTCTAAAGCTAAAGGCAATGACCTAGCACTGTCCAAGAAGAAGATAAAGTGGCAGCTCGAACAAGAGAAGAACAAAATCCAGCCCTTACAAAGAGGAGGCAACTTCATGGATGACTTTACCAACAACCTCGCTGACCCAGAGGAAGAAGTCGAGGAAGATCAAGAGGACGAAGAACAGCTGAGTCCCGAAGAAGAGGAAACCCGAGCCAAAGCGGAGCAAGAGGAAGTACGCAGACAGGCGGCAGAGGCACAAAGAGCCAAAGCGGAGGAAGAAAAGCTTGCAGATATTGCATCTGACATGCTCCTGAAATACATCGTGAAACAAGACAAGAAAAAGTACCAGGACAACAATGGCGCAGAAGATAAGCGCTCCGATGAGGAGCAGACTAGTGATGACGATGACGACATCGACCCACAGACCATCGATAAGCTGATTGAGATCTCCAGCAAGCTGCATCTCCCTGCAGATGATGTGGTGGACATCATTAACGACGTGGAGAAAAAGAAGAAAAAAGATGCTCCTGAAAATCTCCCATGGCAACGTCCTCTCGTGCCGCCTCCAGCCCCCGTCGCACCTTCAACGCTGTTGCGTAAACCTCCTCCCTCGAAGCCTCCTCAACCGAACACAAATCCATTAAAAGCCTGGTTCAAAGACAGGGCCTCGGTCAAGCCTAGCAAGCAAGACATTTGGACAAGGCAGCAGTGGCCCTTTCGTGCCTACCCCTCCTACAATTTCTATCAAAAACCCTACCGGGGATATTACCCCATCTACGTCCCGCCTCCAAAACCAAAATCCCGCTACTATCCCAAGCCTTCTTTCTCCATCAATGATGTCTTGGGAAACTCACTGGACTATGACTTTGATTACTCCCCCAGACGGAAGTCCCGACCCTGGGCGCAGGCACGCCAAAGAGTCCAACCAGCCTTCCAGCGAAACCTCTACTTCCCTCACCCTCGGACTTTCAAAGCCGTACCCATGCCTAAACCCCGGTCGCCTCCGCGTCGTTGGCCGTCCTTTTATTACCCAGCCCGAGCTCCTGTAGTCACCCGGGAGGATGATTACTATAGTCCGCTGAGGCAGCCACCTCAGGACAGCGAAGAGGAGCTGGAGAACTTCATCGAGAGAGTCTTCATGAAACATCCCAGGATGTTTCAGTGAGTAGACTGGGTGGGAAAAACAAAACAGAGCGATGAGGAGGAGGAGGAGAAGAAAGCGAAAGGGAACAACTTAAAGACTGTTCACGGCCAACCTATCATGTTCTGGTATCTTTTGCTGAAATAAGTTCCGTCGTACTCTTTTATTCGCTTCACATTCAAAGTTTACCTTTAGGACAGAACATATTCAGGATCCTCATGTCCATCACATCTTCCACCCTCCTCCCCCTGGAGAGACTGAAAGACCAGCAAAGCTACTGGAGTGGTGAGAGGAAAGGGTGCTTAAATATCTCAAACACCCAACGCTGAAGTTCTGCCTGCCCCTAGAAGGCCTTTATAAAGGAGCAGATAGCACCATGTTTTCATCCAGGACAAAGACATTCAAGATGGAATCTTGAAAGACTTGCCATTACTATGGAAGCTATTCCATTATTAAGTCTTAAGTATTTTTTGTTTCGTTTAATATATTTTGGACATTTCAAATCCCAACGGTCAATATTGATCATAACGTAGGGGGATAGCAAAAAAATATTCTAATTGCACCTTTAAAAAACGCAAACGCGCAGATTTATTCAAACAGAGAAACCATCACAGTGCCATAATGGTGGAAATATACATTTTGTTTATTCTATACACCAAATGTATTAAGTCTTGTACCTCAGAGTATTCTGCTTGAGCATTTACCATTTGTGCGTTCCCTTGTGAAACAAAGAGGACACACTCTAAGTCTTGTACATAGAATTAGTTTCTTATCGCTGTCTGCATTTAGAATTTTTTCCTTCGACGTGTTTATACCATTGTTTTTTACGCAAAAAGATAGAAAGTTGGTGCAAAGGACATTCATACATTCCGATTTCTAAGAAACAAATTTATTATTTCATAGAAGCTGTTTTGAATACAACTTTTAATTGCCTTAAGACACTCTTCCCCTTTTCAGATGAGCAGCATTTTTGTCACAGACTGGCTGAAAGGTTTGTTCTCAAGCTCATAAAACTGAAAAGCAGTGATTAGCCTTTCAACATGTTTTACAAATAAAACAAATATATGAAGACAACTAAAAACATATATTTCATGTTTGTGGTTTTAAATGTGTCAAACGTTAAAGGTTTATTCAAGAGTAACCTCGCCCCTATGATAGTTAGGCCTACATCTAACCAAAATCAATCACCGGGCCAATGAGAGCTCAATCAAAATAGCACAGACAATCTATTAAACGATTAAAGTTCACTTGGGAAGGAAGCAATGTGAAAAAAAATTAAAATAAACTGGCTAAAATAGTTCCAAATGAAATTATTAAAAAGTAAACTGGTGCTTCTCAATCTTAAAAAGAAAGAATACTCAAAAGTAAGGGGGAGGCATACACCGTTCCAATTTTCTTTAAACGATTTGAAAGTCTGTCAGATGAAAGATAGGGGAAAAATGGTTGAGAATAGCTGAAACAGTGGAGGAGTAAAGTTTCTGCACGTTACTGTAAACTTGCATCTAAAATGTGTTGCTTCTTTGAAGACATTATGAGCATTGAAAAAAAAAGTATAAAAAAAAAGATGAATGACTAGTGTATCCAAGTAAAAATGCCGTAAAGTCTTGTGTGAGGAAAAAATGTTTATGTCCTTTCTAGATGTATCTTGTACGTAACATAATAAACATGCGTTTGCTGGATGTAAATAACCGCATGTTGATGACTAGTTTTGCTACACAGAGAGAACTAAATAAACTTGACTATTTTTTATTAAGATTGTTTTTTAATTTCTTCTTGGAAAGAACATGCACACATCTCATACATTTATTTACACGCTAATGGCTCACACTCAAATTAAACACAGCACAAATTGCTACTATTAAACTTTTGGTTTACCTTGTTTTATTACAAGATCATAGTACCATAATAGCTTATAACAGAAAGAAATATACTTTCACAACAACAACAACATTTGCACACAGCACCAAAACAATACTGAGATGGGAAGGAAGTCAAACATGAACATTCACAGTCCCAGAGTGCAAATCTTTCAAAGATGATCTCTCTAATGAGCTCATTTGATCAGCAATTAGACCAACAAACTGTGTGAGCCCCAGAGCCAATCAATGCCACGTAACGTCTGCCTAATTGCATGCCAGGTCGAATTTTCTCTTAGCTTTGATACGCTGTACGTGAGCAACTGCAGACATGTATGTGCATACACATTATTAAAAGACAAAAGGGCGTTACAATAGGGCTGGAGAACAAATTTACTGTTGAAATGGATTATGAAGGGAAAGTGTGGGCTATGTAACGAGAAAGCAAGTGGGGCAGGGGTCTCGACTAATGAGAGACTGAGCACATTAGTAGTCCCACTAGGACTGCTGCGTGCAATCAAAGACTTTCAGCAAGGAAGGCTGTTCTAAGGGAGAGACGTCCCACTATCACACCACATGACATGACATGTTTAGGAGAGAGGTTTGCTTTGCATTCAAGTAAATAAACTTCAAGGGTTAGTTCATTGAAAAAAAAAATCTGTCTCACCTGCATTAAAAAGCTCATAAACAGTACATGAAGCCCAAACTAATTAGAGCCAGAGCACCGATGGTGCGAGGACCCTATTGGAATTGCTCAGTTTCTTCTTCTTCTTCTCCAAAATGAAACGTATTTTTAGAGGCCTAAACATGCACATGCCCCAAAAGTGGTTAAAGTTTACATCTGATATGTGTTTCAGAAGTGGGTGTGGCAAAATGGCTCGACAGCGCCACCTATAAATTGTCAACAAAGTGGCCCTCGAGCTACGTTTCACGTACATGTACGAAATTCAGTAGACACGTTACACACCATGCCACAGGAAGTGGCGTGTTTTATGCTCTAACAAACTCCTAGAGATTTAATGACATCAACATTACATTTGGTCAGTCTAAACTAAAGTCCTTTGTGATGTTAAAATGCAAAGATCTTGAGTTTTCGTTTAAGGGCGTGTCTGTGGCGGCATGACAAAGTCCGATGTTTTACTATGTAAAAGTTGTTATAACTCAGCCATACAATGTTCAATCTGCACCAAACTTCATACGTTTTATAAAATTCCTGGCCTGAACACATCTACATACCAATATTCAGTTATAGTCATAGCGCCACCAGTTGGCAGCAGGAAGTTTGGCACATATAAGTGACTATGACATATTCCTTTGTATACAGTGCCCTCCACTAATATTGGCACCCTTGGTAAATATGAGCAAAGGTGGCTATGAAAATAAATCTGCATTGTTTATCCTTTTAATCTTTCATTCAAAAAATTCACAAAATTCTAACCTATCCTTAAAGTAAAACAATGGAAAGCAGGGGGAAAATCTCATTATGAAATAAATGTTTTTCTCTACTTCATGTTGAACACAATTATTGGCACCCAATTATTGCAACGTCCTTTATTCAAGATAACAGCTCTGAGTTTTCTTCTTTAATGCCTGAAGAGTTTGGAGAACACCTGACAAGCGATCAGAGACCATTCCTTCATACAGAAACTCTTCAGATCCTTCAGTTTACCAGCTCCATGCTGGTGCTTCTTCTCTTCAGTTCACCTCACTCATTTTCTATAGGGTTCAGGTCAGGCAACTGGGACGGCCATGGCAGAAGCTTCATTTTATGCTCAGTGACACATTTTTGTGTTAATTTTGATGTTTGATTTGGATCATTGTCTTGATTGAAGATCCAACCACAGCTCAATATAGAACTTCTAACAGATGCAGTCAGATTTAGATTTTTTATCTGTTGGTATTTGCTAGAATCCATGATGCCATGTATCTGAACAAGATGTCCAGGACCCCTGACAGGAAAATAAGCCCACAACATGAGAGATCCAGCAGTATATTTAACCGTGGACATGGGGTACTTTTTGTACCAAACCCATCTGGTGGGTTTGCTGGCAGAAAGCTCTTCTTTTAGTTTCATCTGACCACAGAAGCCAGTCCCATTTGAAATTCAAATCGTGTCTGACAACTGAATATGCTGGAGTTTGTTTTTGGATGAGCAAGGAGGATTTTTCTTATAACCCTCCTGAACAACATGTGGTGATGTTGAGGCTGTTTGAATTTTTTTTTTTTTTTTTGTCTTTTGACCCCAAGACTCAACTAATCTCTGCAGTTCTCCTGCTGTGATACTTGGAGAGTCTTTGGACACTTAAACTGCCCTCCTCACCATCCATTAGGACGATATAGACACACCTCCTTTTCCAGGCAGATTTGTAACAACTTTAGATGATTGGAATTCTGAATTATTGCCCTAATGATAGAAATTGGGATTTTCAATGCTTTAGCTCTTTTCTTACAGCCACTTTCTATTTTGTGAAGCTCAACAATCTTGTTCTGCACATCAGAACTATATTATTTGGTTTTATTCCTTGTGATGGATGATTAAGGGAATTTGGCATTTGTGCTCCTCATATTTATAATCCTGTGAAACAGGAAGTCATGGCTGGACAATATCATACTCCTAGTCATTCTAGTGTGCTAAATAAATGCAAATATGAATGGGAATATACTTCAGAGATATTTTACTCATTATAATTTCTGAGGGTGTCAATAATTGTGCCCACCATGCATTGGAGAAAAACATTTATTTCATAATGTAAGTTTCCCCCCACTTTTAATTGTTTTACTTCAATGAAAGGTTAGCATTTTGTGAATTTTTTGAATGTAAGATCAAAAAGATAAACAAAGCAGATTTATTTTCATAGCCGTCTTTGCTCATATTTACCAAGGGTGCCAATATTAGTGGAGGGCACTGTATTTACCAGTTAAAATGCATATTGCTCACCGTTCGCTTTCCTAAAGGAAAACGGTGAGTCCAGGTGCGAGGGCCCTTTCAATGCTGCTTGCAGCTTTAATTACTTTGGTCCTTGCTCATGTTTAATTAGTGACCACACTATAATAAATGAATGAGTTTTAATTAAAGACAAACAATATAAGATCAATTTACCTGAGAAGCAACACTGCAGAAGGTATAAAGCTATTTTTTTAAAGAAAAGTGCAGTACAATAAGATGCACTTGTAAAAAAAGACATTCATTCTTTGAAAATAAGTCATATCATATGTGACCCTGGACCACAAAACCAGTCTTAAGTAGCACAGGTTTATTCATAGCAATAGCCAAAAATACACTGTATGGGTCAACATTATCGATTTTTCTTTTGTGCCAAAAATCATTAGGATATTTAGTTAAGAACACGTTCAATGAAGATATTTAGTAAATTTCCTAGTGTTAATATATAAAAACTTATTTTTTGATTAGTTATATGCATCGCTAAGAAATTCATTTGGACAACTTTAAAAGCGATTTTCTTAATATTTGGATTTTTTTGCACCCTCAGATTCCAGATTTTCAAATAGTTGTATCTCGACCAAATACTGTCCTATCCTAACAAACCATACATCAATGGAAAGCTTATTTCTTCAGCTTTGAGATGATCGTTTGAAGTCAATGTTCAAAAAATTAACCCTTATGATTGGTTTTGTGGTTCTTCTTGTTTAAAAAAATCTGGTAAATTGCACAAAATTACAAATGAAGAATATGATTTTTGTAGCACGTTTAGATGTTTTTAATGCAATGTGACAGTGGGACAATCTGCCAAAAACAAACTGAATTTAAGTAAATCAAATGACTATTCAAAACAACTTGGCAAAGCAGAACTGGGAGCTCAGTAACAGTCTTTTGTGGCTCTAATTTAAAGAGACAGTTTACTCAAAAATGAAAATCACCCTATGATTTACTCACCCTAGTTGTATATGACTTTCGCCTTTCAGATGAATACAATTGGAGTTATATTAAAAAATGTCCTGGCTTTTCCAAGCTTTATAATGGCAGGGAATGGCTGTTAAAATTCTGAAGTCCAATAAAGTGCATCCATCCATCATGAAAAGTACTCCACACGGCCCTGGGGTGTTAATAAAGGCCTCCTGAAATGACTCAATGTGTTTGTGTAAGAAAAATATACACTTGAAATTTTATAGACAGTAATCTCAAGCTTCCACTAAGTGTCGTACGCACGTTCACAAGAGAGTTGTGTTGCAGCAGATGATGTAGGCGTAGCGTAAACTCGTTTTCACGAGTCCTTGTTTAGTACTTCAAATTCATGACCGGTGTTTTGTTTTACTCTCTGCTCTGCGCTTCTGCATTCTCCTCCGTCATCCGTTGGAATGCCACACTCATGAATGCGCATACGACAGTTAACAGAAAGCTAGAGATTATGGTTAATAAAGTTTATATTTTTCTTACACAAACACATGGAGTCATTTCAGGAGGCCTTTATTAACCCCCACGTGGAGCACTTTTTATGATGGACAGATGCACTTTATTAGACTTCAAAATCTCAACAGTCATTCACTGCCATTATAAAGCTTGGAAGAGCCATGACATTTTTCAATATAACTTGCATTCGTCTGAAAGAAGAAAGTCATATAGACCTAGGATAGCCTGAGGCTGAGTGAATCATGGGATCATTTTCATTTTTGGGTGAACTCTCTCTTTAATCTTGTACTTAACCATTACTCATATCTATATTAATTTTGTGATTATATGACAACCTCAAGGGTACAACGACAGCAGTCAAACATGGTTTTGTGAAAAAGGGCCTTCATATGCAGAGTCCTTAGCACTTAAACACTTGGCACCAGGAATTTTTGAATTCACAATGTTATCAACAACAACTACTCAAGAACAAACAAGCAGTGACAGCTACAATTTCCCATGAATAAATCAATAAAAAGAAGAAACAATAAAGGTTTTCATAACAAGGACACAAAATCAGGGAAACATATTTAGACAAAGAAAATGACGGGCTAATGAAATGACTAGTGAAACCGTAATCAACAACAAAAAGGCTCAGAATAAAGAGATACCAAAGAAGTGGCGAGAGGTAGTCAATAATAATGTTAATGAAGAAAGTGTGGGGGTGGCAGAGAGAAAGAGAAATAGAGAGAATGGGGCGACGGAGAGGTTGATAAGGAGAGCGCAGCCCACGGAGGAGCAATGATTCATGAGTCACATGGTTGAGAGGTGAGTCATACTCGCTCTGCTGCAGAACCCTCAGCCTCCAACACACACCGACAATCCTTTGTCATATTCACTTACTCAGGCACAGCCACTGGGAAGAGTAATTGTCAAATTCAGTCTAACAGACTCTGTAATACCACCCGATTCAGTTAAATATAAAGAGAAATATCTAACAACATGTGTTAAATCCAATCGTGCACAATCAGGCAATTTTGCACACTGACAAGCGTGTGCACTTATCAAAGAGAAAAACACTCTTTTCTTGTGACACCTGCGCACCAGCACACAAACAAAATGACAAACATGAAGGCATCTTGCCCTGAAGGCTTGCCCAGAAAACAGAGGAATGAAAATGCACTTTATTCTCTTGATCAAATATCGAATCTGTCCGACATTCTCTATGACTCAAAACCCAACACCCCCGGTGCAGAAAAAAAGATCAGCATAATGGGAAAACCCACGGAAAGCCCATATGTTCCGCCTACGCTAAAAACAATCCCTGCCAAGTCCATCAGCGTGTTGGCCTGGAGCGGTCTTCACATTTCATTATGGAGGTGGGAAGCTCTAGGGTGGGTTTGCCCGTAAACGCTGTCCCAAGATCAGCTCGCACCGGCAGTCATCCGAACGAAAAACAGATGGAAGAAAATGTCCTAACATCATTTAAAGGGCAAGTCCAAACCAATAAGGCCAAATTACAATAGTGTATTACTAAATGGACTGCTAATAGGCACAGAGATAGATTCTATAGGGCGCCATTTCCAGAAAGGTCTCACAGGTTAACCGAAGCCTCACAGGAGTCACCTTTATAAAGGCAAAGAGAGGGTGAGACTCACTCTTTACAGTGGATGAAGAGTTACTGTCCATAAGGATAATGGGAAAGAAGTAACAACATGACATTAAAAATTCATCATGAGGTAGGCAGAGAGGCCAGGCAATTATGATGGGCGGAAGGAGGTGGGGGGGAGAAAAGCGAGAGAGAGACAGAGAGAACATGCAGAGGCACTTGGCAGAAACTCAGTTTCCACTGGAGATGTGCTGGTGCCAGATCAATGGAAAAAGACTCGTACAGGGGAGAAATGAGGGCAGTCATCCATCAAACCATCAGTGTGAGACCAGCATATTATACTTACTGTCATAAAATGTGCTCCACAGAAGCTTAACACTGTTTCAGGTAATCGCAAAGACAAGTTTGATTAACTTTGCAATTATAAGGACTTACTCATCAAATGACACACTGCGGAAACGCATCTGCCGCAAAGGCCACTTTGAGGATGAGCCTGTATGTTTTGTTGGCAGTCAGTTTCCTGAATGTCCATTATCTTGTGAGTTTCTATATAACATAATGGCATCGATGCAACGAAAGCCAACAGATTCCCGACTACTGTAAACATACAATCACCGGGGCAAAACCCTCTTATCTATCCCTACAAAGTGCATATTAGTACCTAGGGCATACTTTAGGGGCACCTTTACAAGGAATATACAGGGTTAAGCTCAGTCAGTAGCACAAATTCATCATGAAGACATTTTGACTTTAAAAATGTCACTTCTGGACAAAAAAAATCCATAACACCTCCTCCAGTGAAAAAGTCCATCTACTTGTGTCCTCTCACATCCACCAACACATTTAAACCAGTTTTACACTTTTTTATCCCGCTTGTGCTTGATCTGTGCATATTTCTCTTCTAATTCGGACAAGATTTTTTATTGGAGAAAACAATATTATAGATAGAGAACTCATATTTTAGCTGGAAGAAGTTAAAAACATCTTAAAGGAGAAGTCCACTTCCAGAACTACAGTTTACAGATAATGTACTCACCCAAGAAGTTCATGTCTTTCTTTCTTCAGTCGTAAAGAAATTGTGTTTTTTGAGTTGAACGTTTCAGGATTTTTCTCCATATAATGGACTGATATGGCAAAAATCATTTCAAAATCATCCTACATCGCTGCAGAAGTTCTGACCTAGTCTTTGCAAAGTGAACAAGCAAAGAAGATCAAACAGCAAAAAGTAAAACAGCAACATAGGACGATTTTGAAGTTGAGGGAGAACATTAGATGGGAGTTTATCGACATACCATAACTGTCATGAACCGAAGTTAAGTAAGACAAGAGGAGCATTTGACATTTAAAAGTATATAAATTGTATTATTTTTATGAAAAGTATTTAAGTATTTAAATTGTATTTTTTTAAATGAAAATAACCAATCGTTTTCTACTTCAGCTGGGATTGTTTACAACCGCATTTGGGATCATTTGAAGCCGCATTTAAACTGCATTTCAAACTCAGGGCACCATAGCAGGCCATTATATGGAGAAAAATCCTGAAATGTTTTCCTCAAAAAACAATTTCTTTACAGCTGAAGAAAGAAAGACATGAACATCTTGGATCACAAGGGGTGAGTACATTATCTGTAAATTGTTGTTCTGGAAGTGAACTTCTCCTTTAATGATGAATTTATTACAAACACTCAGTTAACCGATGGACGGCACTGGTGTGAATTACTTATGTTTTATTGTGATGTTTTTAATAATCTGTTTGAACTCTTATTCTGACGGCACCCATTCACTGCAGATGATCCATTGGTGAGCAAGAGATTGCAACATTTCTCTAAATGTTAAGCAACAAGGTGTTGTAAACATTACCCTTAAATGTACAGTATTTTCCTATTTGTGACCCTGGACCACAAAACCTTGCACAAAGTCTCATGTAGCATGGGTATATTTGTAGCAATAGCCAACAATACATTGGGTCAAAATGACTGATTTTTCTTTATTAATTATCGATTATTATTTTTAATATATCAATTATATCATTTGGACAACTTTGAAGGCAATTTTTCAACATTTTGATTTTTTGTCACCGTCAGATTCCAGATTTTCAAATAGTTGTATCTCAGCCAAATATTGTCATTTCCTATCAAAAGATAAAAGATGTATATATATATATATATATATAGTAAAACCTGAAATTTTCAACACGGTCCCCACAATGTAAAAAAAATTCTTAAAAATAGTAAATGATGTTTATCTGAAAATGTAACGATGCAAACAGGTTTTTTTATAAGGGGTAGGGTTAGGGTTAGGGTTGGGTGAGGGGATAAACAGTATCGTTTGGTCAGTATAAAAACTATAAAAGTCTATGGAAAGTCCCCACAATTCACAAAACCAAACGCGTGTGTGTGTGTGTCTGTGTGTGTATGTGTATGTGTGTTACAGCTTATTCATCCAGCTTTCAGATGATGTATAAATATATAAAAAAAATTGACCCTTATGACTGGGTTTGTGGTCCAGGGTCACATTTATATAATTTATTAATGAAAAAAAATATGCATTGTTTACACTGAATATACATTGTTTTAGACCCACTTTTTAATTACCTGCATTCGTTTAACTTTGTTTATATTTTTACATGGAAAAAAAGACAAGCGCTTTACCAAAAACCCAACAATAATCCTTTAAAACTGCACATATACACAGGAAAGTAATATTTATAAAGCATTTTGTGTGGAATTTCATGCACTACATAAATGCTGCATGCATATCAGGGAAAAAAAACACATTAGTGGACTTGTAAACAAGCATTATAATCTTAAATCCATTAAAAAGATGACGACGCATTGCATTTGCATGAAAAACCACAGGACACACAATTAGTCACTAAGTGCCGTAGAAATGCAATTTGACAGGAGGGTGAAAAGCTGAAAAGGCACATGACAGTGTCTCTAGAAATGGTCTGCTGTCCATCTACACTGAGAGGAGATAAAGGACGACACGCTGACCAACAGCTGAGCTTATATTTAGACAAAGGAGGGAGAGCTGCAATCACGCTGCGGGTCAAATCGTTTGACACCTTCACACTGATGGTGGTGGAAAAACACAACAGAAATCCCCAACAAAGAAACACAAACAGACAATAACAAGACACTTTCAGAATGACAGACGAAAAAAGAAATGTCGAAAAAGAAGCACCTTATATTACCAATGCAAATGATTAGCTCACACAAACTGAAAACACCTTTTTTTTTTCCTTTTTGTCTTCAACACCTGTAATGTCGTGACTTCCGACTTCAGCATTATTTTTTACCCTAAAAGCATGTCTGTTGTCACCATATGGACATGTTGTGTCTTCACCTGTAATATTTTTTTTTCTACTTTTCCATTGCTTCTTCATTGTCTGTTTCTTGCCACAACGGTGGTGCAGTCAGCTTCACTGCACCACTGTCACAAACGACCGACTGGTGACTCATCCACTTACATACTCAATCTCACTCTCTCTCTTGCACTCTCTCTCTCTCATTTTCTCTTTTCAGCACTCTTTATCTTTGCTCCACACACACATAATAATACATTCCTGACAAAGCAGCCTTTTGTCTTGTTTGGGGATGCAAACATTACACCAACAGAGGTCACGAATGACGGATGTGTAAAAAAAAAAAAAAGCCAACATGCAAACAGATTGAACAAAATGCTCCACAACTTTCCTCTAAAAACTACAACTGCTGTCATTAGGTATAAGATTATATGTAAAAAAATAATGAAAACAGATGAGGAAGAAAAAAGTCAATGTACTTGAAAGTTTAGGCTAAAATTGTTTTATTATTTATAAAATTACATTCACACATAATTTTGGTTACCTTACAGATTTTACACAGGTATAAACATGCCCTCATGCTGAATTATTCAATTGCTTTAAAAAAAAAAAGAAACACAGTTCATCTCAAAATATTCCCTTATTTCACACCACGTTTAAAAAGCTATGTAAATACATCACACTTAATATCAAAGCCCTCTTTTGTTATCAGAAACGAGCTACAAATACTCCCTTACTTATTACAACCCCAACGCCACGTTTACGGTCAGAAACACGTCTTTGGAAAGCAGGATGTAGACCAAGATAAACAGGAAAGAGCTTCAGCGCCATTTTGTGGTTGAGATTCAGTGCCCTGTTCTCGTAGTGATACACATTCAGACGTTTTACTACTGTGGCTCAAGGGAGAGAACAGAATGAACAGACCGCACAATATAGCCCATTCAGTATCGTAGCCATTTAAAAAGGTCTATTTAATATTCCTCCCGTTTGGTGAATATATCCTCAAAATCGAACCGTTAGAAAAAAACCATTAGAAGATTTACTTATGGTCCATATGCTGCAATAGCACTTCATTTAAAGTGGTACAAGTACAAATATTTGCATCTCACACAAATAAACATGGCTGGATGGTCAGTGTCTTTGTTTCCTGAGCAGCTACAGTAGATGTATAGTAATGGCATTTAGGAAGATTCAATTTGAGGTTTTTAAATCTACTACAAGTAGTTTTTCCAAAGCAGGTCACTTGAGCAATGTAACAATAAATCACTCTTTGAAACAAAACTAAAAGCTGAGATTGCATGACCTGTTGTTAAACTGCCAAGGCTCAACTCCTTTTTCTAAATATGTTTCTGATTGCTAAATTTGAGTGTCTATCTGTAACTCTCTTTCTACAGTGTCTTTTAAGAAAGATGAGCTCCCAGCTAGGCAGCCATTTTAAAATGTAAAAGACAAAAAAAAAAAAAAAAAAAAAAAGTTGGAATTGAAATACAATCACATGCTGATCTCAGTAGTACCAAAATTAACCCCACCTACCCTTCCCCCTGTTTTCCTCCCACCCTTTGGACCCATTCACAAACTCCCCTTCACATAAACCCATGTGTCGCAGCAGTAGCGAAATTTACCATCTGCCTTCACTGCATTGGAATTTAGTACTAGGCCAGCCCCATCTCTTCTAGGACGCTCCTGGGTGACTCATCCTCCTGTCCGGAGAAAAGGAGACAAGGGTTTCCATTAAGGGATCCTCACAGTCTGCATTACACAATGCAGTGATTACTTAACTTGGCAGCTTACAATGTGCAATGCTCAGAAGAGCTGAGAGGATATAAATGTAAAAAGGAACCACAAGATGAGAATTCAAGTAAAATATTCAGACTTTTGCCAGCAAACAACATTCAGAAATACATAAGTAACATGCGTAAACACACCTCTTGTAGAAGGTCGGCCTGTTCGATTGCCTTAAGCACACTCTTCTTGGATGTGTCCTGAATTTCTCCCCCCATAAGAAACTCGTCCAGGATAAAGTAAGCTTTCTCAAAGTTAAAAATGATGTCAAGCTCACAAACCTACATTGGGTACACACACACACACACACACACACAAAACAGAGGAGACATGAATAATCTCATTTACACACACAAGAAGCTGGCAATATAGCACTTAAAGATAGCACTTATTTGCCTGTATTATTTTCTTTAATGAAAGTAATAATGAGAAATATTACAATTAAAAAAGACTGTTTTCTATATTATTATATTTAAAATATTATTTGAAATATATATTATTTCTTTGATGGCAAAGTTGGATTTTTAAAAGTCGTGACTCCAGTGTTCAGCGTCACATGAACCTTCAGAAAGCATTCAAATATGCTAATTTGCTGCTCAAGAGACATTTCTGATTATTATCAATGTTGAAAACTGAAACCTTTTAAACTAAAACTTAAATTAAAAACAAATTAACTCCAAATAAACGGTAATGTTTCAAATTAATAAGACAAAAACACATCAAACGTCTAAAATTTAAACTACAATTAATAACAAAATAAAACATTAAAAGTAAAAATAAAATTTAATTTAATAAAAAAAAAAAACTAAAATAAAACCTCTTTCAAATTAGTAATAAAAACTATAATGGCATATAAATAATACTAAAATAACACTGATGACAATAAGGAAGCAAACCAAATATTAGAAAATTACAAATTAGAACTAACTGAACACTCAATTATATGTATGTGTGTGTAGGTAACACATTAATAAACATAATCATGGTTGAAGAACTAAAATTACTAACTAGAAATGAATAAAAACTAAATCTTAATCCAAATTAAAAACAAATTAACACTAAATAGTAATCAAAAGTGTTGCAAATTAGCTTCAGCTACAAGCACTATGATACATGCATGGGATGTTATTTCAGTTTCATCTATGTTTATTGTATCGGTCCCTAACAAATAAAACATTAAATAAATAAACAAATAAATAAATAAAATAGACATTTCTGATTATTATCAATGTTGTTCAATGCTGTGTGGTTTAATATTTTTGTGGAAACCATACTTCAGGATTTTTTCATGATTCTTTAAAAAAAAAAGTAATTTCAAAATTTGTACCATTATAAATGTCTTTACTCTTACTTTTGATCACTTTAATGTATCTTTGCAAAAAAAAAAAAAAAAAAAAAAACAACTTTAAATTTTTGAACAGTACTGAGTACATGAAAAGTATTAAAATTTGATGAAAGTACATCATGTAGCACTGCCACTAACTTAACCTTTGTGTTAACTGATTGCAAATCAATAATAAAAAAATATTGTTGAATATTTCCATCATTGTTGTTACATATTTTCATTTCTTCATCTACAAATTAGTTGTGCGAACGTAACATCAATGTATCTTAATAAATGGCAAGACAACTTAACCAAAATTGTAACAATGATAGGAAAATGATGTGCTACGCTCCACTTCATTAAAAATGTAACATTATGATGCACAAGCGAATTAACCTTAATAAATGACAGGCAACCAAAACAGTCAGATATTAAAAATGGAAAAGCCATGTGCACAACAACAAATAATATCAATACAAAGGAGATAAAAAGCAACATGTGACATTTACACAGAAAAACAGTCAAATAAGAGGATAAAAGCAGAGGAGAGGATGGACAAAAAGCAAAAAGGATGGAAAAGTAAAGAGAATTTCACAGGTTTTGGGTTGCTGTGATGTGAGGTATGAAATAGCAAGAAAAGAGGAGAGAAAAAGAGAGGCCAGATGAAAGAGGGGTGGTGGCGAGGAATGACTCACACTGCCAAAGTACTTATCCAGCAGCTCCACAAAGCGATGGATGACCTCCAGGGTAATCAGCTCATTGTCCTGCTCCTCCACCGCACAGCAGAAATATAGACTGGCATACCTACATACCCACACACAAACACACCCCGATAAATGGACGTATCAGACGTAACACAATCAAAAAGTGAAGACAATCTTGTAAACAAAGCAAATATTAAATGAAAATTCAAAATGTTGCCTAGGAAACTAACTGAACATTCCAATTACATATACATACACTAATATATATATATATATATATATATATATATATATATATATATATATATATATAGTGTAAGTACTAAATTAATAAACATATGGTTAAAGAACAAAAATTACTAACTAGAAATAAATAAAAAATAAATCTTAAACTAAACCTTAATTGAAAAAAAAATAAATAAATAAATAACCCTAAATAATAATATTTAAAATGAATAAAATAAAAGACACAAAAACATAACAAAATGTCTAAAACTTAAACTAAAATTAATAACAAAATGAAAAATTAAAAGGTAAAAAAAATTTTTTTACTTAAAATTAAAAACAAAAATAAAATCCTATTCAAGTGTAATAAAAACTAAAATAGAATATAAATAATACTAAAATATCACTGATACAAATAGGGAACCAAACTAAATATTGAAAAATTAGAAATGTTGCCTAGCCAACTAACTGAACATTCAATTATATATGCATGTCTGTGTATTTAATAAAATAATAAACATGGTTGAAGAACTAAAATTACTAAATAGAAATAAATAAAAACTAAATCTTAAACTAAAACTTAATTAAAACTAAAAACAAATTACTTTAAATAAATTGTAATATTTTAAATTAATAAGACAAAAAAAAAACACATAACAAAATGTCTAAAACTTGAACTACAATTAGTAACAAAATAAAACATTAAAAGTAAAAATTAAATTCAATTTAATAAAATTAAAAATAAAACCTCATTCAAAATAGTAATAAAAACTATAATGGCATATAAATAATACTAAAATCACACTAATACAAATAGGGAAGCAAACCAATTAAAAATTAAAAAATGTTGCCAACTAACTGAACATTCAATTATATATATGTGTGTGTGTGAGTGTATGTAATAAATTAATAAACATAATTATGGTTGAAGAACTAAAATTACTAACTAGAAATAAACAAAAACTAAATCTTAATCGAGATTAAAAACACATTAACCCTAAATAGTAATATTTCAAATGAAAAAAAAAAAAAAAAAAAAAAAAAAAAAAGACAAAAACAACAAAATGGCTAAAACTAACACCATAAAACATTCAAAGTAAAAATGTAATTTAATTTAATAAAATTAAAAACAAAAATAAAAGTTCATTCAAAATAGTAATTAAAACTATAATAGAATATAAATAATACTAAAATAACACTGATATAAATAGGGAAGCAAACCAAATATTAGAAAATTAGAAATGTTGCCTATAGCCAACTAACTGAATATTGAATTATATATATATATATATATATATATATATAGTATGTGTGTAATAAATCAATAAACATAATTATGGTTCAAGAACTACAATTTCTAACTATAAATAAATAAATAACTAAATTTTAAACTAAAACTTAATCAAAATTAAAAACAAATAAACCCTAAAGAGTAATATTTCTAATTAATAAAACAAAAAAAGAGAAAAACACATAACAAAATGTCTAAAACTACAATTAATAAAAAAAAAACATTAAAAATCTAAATAAAATTTAATTTAATACAATTAAAATAAATAAATAAATAAATACAAGCTCATTCAAAATAGTAATAAAAGCTATAACAGTATATAAATAATAATAAAATAATACAGATACAAACAGGGAAGCAAACCAAATATAAGAAAATTAAAAATTAGAAATGCTGCCTACAGCCAACTAACTTAACATTCAATTATGTATATATATGTGTGTGTGTATATATATATATATATATTATAAAAATAAATTAATAAACAATTACGGTTGAAGAACTAAAATTACTAAATAGAAATAAATAAAATCTAAATCTTCATTGAAATAAAAAGAATTAACACTAATATTTCAAATGAATTAAAAAAAAAAGAAGGCAAAAACATTAAAATTAAATTCTAAAATAAAAGCCCATTCAAAATAGTAATAAAAACTACAATACCATATAAATAATAATAAAATAACACTGACACAAATAGGTAAGCACAAAAAGTGATAACTGAAAGCAATAACACACAGCAGGTGCTGGTTGGATGCCTGGGGAGTAGACATGGTGAATGCTGACAACAATGAAATGAAGTGACTAGATCAATGCGTGCTGCTTCACTACCTCTGAAATAGTCTACACACTCCCTTAGTGTGCGTGGAAGTGACCAACCAAAACGTAATAAGGATTGAGCCAACAAGGATGTTATGGTGAAGGTGCTCTGAACTCTAATTCAAACCTCAATGACATTAAGTAGCTGCCAAATCAAGTGCATATCAGATGGAGTGCAGAAATGAAAAACAAAAACAAGCATCACACGCAATAAAGAATAAGGCAGCTTTACTTTTAGTGCCTCCTTGTGGCCAAAAACAATGACCACCTCTATACACCTCTTTTCATCGTCAGTCCTGAGTGCAGTGACTATTTAACACTCATATAATTAAACAGTCATATGATTATGCAATGCAAAGAGGCACTGTGAGAGTTCACAAGAGGTTACTAATGAATTAAGTCGAAGCTGCCGTGTATGTGCGTAGGTGACTCGATATGAAATGTATTTTGATGTTTCAAACAATTCCACTCCTCGATTGTGACGCATTCAATGAGTCATCGTTCACAATAATTTCATGTGCGCTTCACTAGAAGGTTATAAAGTGAAAACAACAGGTCAGCAAGAAAAAAGGTGTATAGTCTTTGCACCAGGATGTACGCTTTTATTCAAGCCAACCTTTTGTGTGTACGTGTGAAACAGAGAAAGAAAGACACATTGGCAACCGACATTTCTGTCTCACAAAGGCATCAAATGCATGCGTGGTTTTCTACCTCTTGTAGACTATCTTTAGATCTCTCCATTCCAGGAAGCTGCACATTTTGGGTTTTCTGGCCAGCACCACCTGCATGAGCTCTCTGACCATCTTTTTCTTGTCACGCTCAGCCGTAGCCGTGTACCATTTCTGGAGCCGCAGCTTCCCCTGCCGGCTGAACAGAAGCATAAAGCGCATCTACAGAGAAACAGGGATAGAGAGAGACAAGAAAGGATTGCATAGAGAAAAAAAATAGTTATTTCCTAAGAACCAGACAATACTATGGCAGAGAGGATTAAGCTAAATAAACAATAAACAAACCAGTCTCTGGAAATAGATAACTGAAGCAGTGTTATTATAGTATTATTTATGTACTATTTATTCATATTTATTAGCTTTGTTATGTTTGTGTAGTTTTATTTTAATTTTAATTTACCTTTTAGTACTTCTGTTAAGCGCTTTTGTATTTTTTTTTTTTTATTTTGCATGTTTTTTATAGCTTGATTTTTTTATTTCAGTTTTAGTAATTTTGTTATTTCAAAAAATTTAATTTCAGATCATTTAAGTTGAAATAACAGATTTTTAGAAATAAAAAAAAACAAATCTTAAACTAAAACTTAACTGAAATTAAAACCAAATTAACCCTAAATTGTAACACATAAATAAAGTAAAAAAGACAAAAACATATAACAAAATGTCTAAAACTAATACTAAAATTAATAAAATAAAACATTAAATAAAAAAAATACATTTAATACAATTAAAAAAATATATAGAAGCTCATTCCAAATATTAATAAAAACTATAACAGTATATAAGTAATATTAAAATAACACATACACAAACAGGAAAGCAAACCAAATATTAGATGAAAATTTGAAATGTTGCCTAGCCAACTAACCAGACATTCAATTATATGTGTGTGTGTATTAAATTAATAAACATAATTATTATTAAAAAACTAAAATACTACTTAGAAATAATAAATAAAAACCCTATATACTAATATTTATTTTATATAATAATAAATGAAAATTTAAAAAATTATAATATAATTAAAATAATTTGTTGTTTGTGTAAATTGTGTATTTTAATTTAATTTTAATTTTAGTTTACCTTTTAGTAATTGTTATTTCAACAAACTTAATTTTAGATAGTTGACAAGGCATTTATAATTTTATAGCTTTTTGTTCTTCATTTAATATTTATATTTTCCATTTCAAATAATGAAAACAATTTTACTTGTAAACAGTTTACTAGCAAACAATTAATAAATACATCAACCATTTTTCACTAAAAACTGGAGGTGTGTTGTGAAAATTACATGGAGTGTGCTTCATGTTATACTTCATTAAAACCTGTTATACAACAATAATTATAATTGCAGTTTTTATGACCTCATATTAATATAAAACTATCAGTTTTAAAAATTCATACGCCACCACAGAAGTATGCCAGAAAAGGCCAAAAGCAATTAAAACTAGTAAAAAACCTGACCTAAAATATACAATTTACCCTACACATTCAAATAAATTACAAACTAAAATCTCAAGGTTCCTGTCCTCAAGATTTTAGAAAAGGTTCATGTCAACTACAGATAACATGAACAAATGATGATTCAAATGTTGTGAACTCTGCTTGTAACCAGCATCTAACTTATCAGAAAGGATGATGGTGTAATGGGGGGGGGGGGATAAATGTATCTCTTTTTTCCTAAAAAAGCTTCAGCATCATCCATCATTATAAAATTAGAAAGTGAGCTGGCCTATACATTTCAAATGTGTTAAATATTTAAAAAGAGAGCTGAAGAGTACCGCATCTGCTCCCATCAGACATGGCCCACATTTCCAACACGGTGCATTCAGCTCAAATCCACTCGAAAGGCTATCCAACTATTACATTTTCCGATCAAAGAACTAGTATGACACACTACAATAAAAAAAACACAAGACTATCAAATGGAACACTACTCTAAAGCACGCATGAGTTTAATTGTGGAGCATTTTTACCAACTTGCTATATTGAGGACTTATACTCGGTGCCAGAATTTGTCAGCCTACATCAGCCCTTCAAATAGTCTAAAAATGATGCATTGCTCTTGGCAGTGAAAGGCTCTGTTGTACAAGAGACGTTTAATATCCAAAAAAAGAAAGACATAAAAAAGATGAGATGTGGGAAAAAAATTAATTGAGGCCAGAGACGAGAATAGTAACCTCCTAAGGGAAAGAGAGACTATCTTCTTCAGTGCTATAAAAAAAAGAAAAAAAAAAAAAGTGTTCCTGGTTTCAAGTCCATATTTAGCAGCCAAACCAAGCGACAATTTAGCATCCACACATACAGACAAACAAGACTGTTAACAGTGCACTGTTTGTGATCAATGCTATGTCTTATAACACTTGTTAGTGGTTTAAACACAAAAATTGGACATTAAATTCATGAAATTCTATCGTTAATAACAAACATAAAAATCTACAGAACAGACAATCAGATCACCATCTACTGCTAAACTACACATCTTTACTTACAGCGATGAATGTTTTCTGCTGTTTTTCTAGTAACATAGAAAGAGGGAAAAACAAAAGGTCTTATATGGAGAAATAAATGCTCACTTTAGATTGATAGTGTAGTGATGTGATTATGCCATGTTTATTAACAGCGTACAAAGAAATTACATTTTGCTTCCCTCTGCTATGATCATTAGTGCTGTCTTCAGTTAGTAAACACTGCTGTATGATGTGTTGGATATTATCTCTCAGAACAGCACTTCCTTTCATGCTTAACTGATTGAACAAAGGAAATATGTTGTGAAATACTTACACAACGGAATATTTTTGAGAGAACACACTGTTACGACCTTAAAAACCGCAATGAAATGTATTGTGTGGGATTAAAGGCAATCTTCTGACGCACAGTTCATCTGAATCTTACATTCAAATACAAATCAGTCACTACACAATCGTTTCCGGGTCGAATCAAGAGTCAAAAGACAAGTTTAAAAATAGGACCTCTAATGAAACGACACCTCAAATATTCAGGAAATGCTCTGCATGAACGCCAAGCAGTGAATAGCATTTAGGTGATTAATTAATAGTGCCAACTTAACACATCCATTCCAGCTGTCAAACTGACCGGCTGCTGAACAAACGCTTTACAATGCATGACAAAGTGAAATTTTACACTTTATTTGAGAGATGTAAACTACACAAAGCGTCCAAATTGAACAGACCACCTAGGGCCCGACAGGTGAGATGTGAATTTTTAAACAGGGTTTGAGGTGTCCAGGTAGCTGACTGTACTAACTTAGCCTTAGCTAGCTAGCCTTGTCTGAAAAGTGCAGATTAATGTCGCTGTAAGAGTATAACTTACCATTTTGACGGCTTATTGCGAGCAGTCAGGTATTATCAGTGAACAGCAAAGCGCTTTTTGGTAAATACCGCAAGATATTATCAATACATGTCTATTTGACTGCTCGTAGTTTCACAGCCCCATTGAAGCAGCCTTGAGTAGCACTGTCCGATTCGTGAACCAATCGCTCTATTGAATCGGATCTTTTCAATGCATCGGTCAAAGTGATTCATTCACGAATTGGTCTGATTAGAACGCTTGGATTATCGGTATTAAGGAAACTTATTTGAAAACTCGTAATAAACAGCAATATGTGCAGACAACATTTTGGAGTACGTAATAGTCTATACTACGTCGAGACGTAAGGGACCACGATTGAGCATGACGTATGTGGCACGGCATGGAAGAACAGTTGAGTCGGTTCGTTTAAAAGAACTGTTTGAAAGAACTGATTCGCGGAATCGAGCCGGACTTCCCGTCACTAAAGCGAAGTTAGGTAGCGTCATCGTCATCATCAGGCGCGCATGCGCTCCACGCATTTCTGTCTCCAAAAGATGTCTTGCATAAAGTCCGCTTGCTGCCTTCACAAACAATTAATTCCCACTTCTAACAAACAAATAGCGAATGTTTTGTGTTTACGTTTTCGAAAAGTGTTTTTCTTGTATATTTGCAGAACTTAACAGCTTTGCCTCTGACATCAGGGCAAGATGTTCAGATGTTGTTGCCATGACAAAACAGGGGGCTGATTCAGGTTGCCATGGTAACGGAGATATGGTGAATTAAGGAACTTCAATCTGTTCATGAAATAGAAAAACCCAGATTCATGTTGCTCTTTTTTCGTCATTCATTGCGACATGGCATCTGATATCACGATGTCATTTGTACAATGTCGCTGCCAGCTAGTGTTAAACGTAACGTTACATTTATATTAAACTTTATTATTTTAATAGCGTATCTACACATTTAATTTACCTGAAAAATGCTGTAATATATTTGACTTTGTTATTGCCAAACTTTGAACACAAGATGTCGCCAGCTTCAAAGTAATTTAATAAAGAACAAAACTAATTCATGTTTGCGTATGGTCGCTTTTATTACAAAAGGAAAAAATTTAATAAACAGTCTTCAAGAAAATATAGACTTCGACAATAAATTAATATAAATACAGTAAAATACAGCTTTTTAAAAAATATAAGCACATTAAACAGATGAAACAAAGCATACAAATGAATTCACTCTTCAAATTATTAGTGCATGTAGAACCTCCCTCTGCTGAGGCTGTAAATTTGTTCATTAAATGTCACTGATGTTTCAGACATACGTTTTAAACAGTATTGCTTTCTTTTTATAGTATAGATCTGTCCTCCCTCATAGCAGAGGACACATATTATATAAACATTTAAACACAAAGTTTGGCACTTCAAGCGATGCTCAAATGACAGATACAGAAGGTTTTGCATTTATTCCCTCCCAATTTCATTTTAAAACCGAACTATAAGCATCTCCTGTCTTCAGTAGTATATTGTGTGCAGACTTGTTGGCAGGTTCCTTGGTCCTTCTGGTTTGTATGGTTACTTTAGGCATTACCTTTGTCTGTTAGTGTTCCTGAGGCTGGTTCACTTGACCGCTAAACAACAACGCACCTGTAAAGTTAACCAAAGGATATTAATATAGAGGGAGGCAACCAACAGCCAATCAAACAAGAGACATATCCAGATTTAAAAAAAAAAAAAAAGGAATGAAATGAAAGCACAACTGACCAGTGGGTTTATGTTGAATGAGGAAATAGAAGGGTCTATCCAGTGTGATCTCCTCTACCGCCATGCGAGAGTAGATGATAGCCGCTGAAGAAACACAGAAAAAAATAAATAAGTAAAATATGCATTTTAGTTTCACTATAACAACTGTTAATGCTGTTAAATAACTGTTGTTGGTGTATTGTAATTCAGTGTCTGTACCTGTGGCAGAGGAGCCTTTGGTTCCTTCTTCATTCACCTCAAGTTTAACTTTCTGAAGGACCTTGGATACACTTAAAGGTTCCTCAGCTAATTGGACAAAGAAAGAGAAATGATTTAATAAGATTTATCAAGAAGAGAATGCGTTAACATTTAACAAAACAGCTACATCATTGCCAAAAGTGAAATCTGACAATTTCCAATACTCACTGGTAATGCGAGAGAAATCAGCTTTGCTCTGGCTGAAAAGGTCTTCAAGACCCATCTTGGTCAGTGTGGACTTCAGATCAGTTTCTGTATCCATGGAGAACCTGAGATATCATTATAACACACATACATTAGGCCTCCTGTTTTATAATGTTTATCACAATATAAAAATCCCACGCACGTTCACAGAAATAGATCTGTTACCTTGGAATAGAAAGTTGTTTGTTAGTCTTTTTCATCTGCTTTCTCCATTGGTTAATCCTGCTGCTTCTCAGCTCTTTGTTCAAGGCCAGCAGTGGTACATCCTTTTCAAATGGTATCACCAGAAGCATACTTAGTGTCTCCCCCTCATAAGGCACCTCAACGACATCGTAGTCCACACCGTCTTCAGTCACAAACTCACCTAGATGAAGAAAAACATTGTAAATAATCAATACAAAATTCTTAATTTCCTCAGAAGTTGCTTTAAACAAATCATTGACACTCACCACAGTTGAATTTTGAAGTCATAGTCATCATAGGAACGGATACAGCACTGCCATTGACTCTGTGGAATAGCTGTTCCCTAGTATGTGTCGGGTCAAAGGGTGTCTTCCAGACCCCATGGAAGTGGAGGGCATTCAACAGGACCAAGCGTGTCAGCTCACTCAACACCCCAGATGGGAGGAAGTCAGAAATCATTCCTAAGAAACAAAAACAATAAATCAGTTAAGCATCTTGTAAATGTGTATGGTGAGTGAGCTTTCATTTAATCATTTAGCAGACATTTTTATCCAAATTAAGGTACAAATGAGGAACATCAGTGATTTTAAGTTACTTACCACCAGTGTGGTTGTATGTCCATGAGTTGATCACCTGTCGGGCCACCTCTGGTTGGCTGAAGTCTATTTGGTGTGGGACGCTCTGGAAGGCTTTGGACAGGCTGCGCGTAAAAACCTTTTCCAGAATTATCTTCCGATCAACCATGACACCACTGGCCACTTCTACTCCATCTTCACTTGCCAGATCTCTCTGAAGATGCCTTTGTAGTTTTGGCATTCCTCGATCTATCAAAGAGAAAGATTGAGTTACATACATATAGACCTATTCTGTACAAATATTCGCTTTATTCAAATAAGATGATCTCAATTATAGTTATAATTATAGTCACCTTGCAGTGAGTAGCCCATCTTGGAGGTGAGCATTTGAAGAGTGCTGCCATAGGCACCCAGCTGAGCCATGCCAAGCACTGAAGAGATGCCATAAGGAGAGAGAACCAGATTTTTGTCGGGAGCAGATTGGACTACTTCGGAGAACACCTGGAGTCCAAAATCTGTTTGTTTCTCCTGCATAAGGTTGCACAAGCTTGACCCACAAAGGGCAAAGATCAGTAGCGCACTCAGACTCTGCATTCTGAATAACTGAGGAAGAGAAGAGAAGAGAGAGACAGAGAGGTCAGCTGTGCTAGAGATTTTATGAGAGAAAGAGCTCCAAAAAAAGCTCCAAAGTTTACTTTTGCTGAAGTACATTTCTGGTCACAATATGGGTGTGTTCACTTGGCAAAACCATGGAGACAAAAAAAATGCTTCAACCTACTCCAAAAAGAGAGCAAGCTACTGCTTTACTTTCCCTTGTGAAAATTCTCCCTCATGTGCAAGACACAACACCCACCACTCAAAGACTATACCATGCCATCTCTGTTTGCCTATCCTGACTCACTCTGTCATGCCTCACATTCAATTTACCTACTGAATACTACAGCACAAAAGAACCTTTGTCTATAAACACTTAACTCAAATATAACATTTACACATTTACTGATACTAATCATTTTTAAATAAACTAGCAATTACATTTTCAATTTTCACATCTAATTCAATTCTGTCCAAAACACATGAACAAAATATATTAGATCAAGCAATCAACTACTTAAGCTGCATGCTACTAAAAACTTTACAACTTCAAAAAGTTTAATCATTACACATCGGTTATATAAGTTTAAGTCCATTTGCGGTGTGCCGCTAAACAAGAACTTAAAATTACCTGAAAGAAGCTTTCCTGAAGGAGAGAAGGCTGAAAGCGTTTCTTTGTAGATTTAACGTGTTATTGTAATCTTCAGTGCAGTGCAAGTCTAAAGCTGCTCTTGTGTGTCTGTGAGCTGCTCAGTCGCTATTTAAAGGGTTGAGCCCTCCCCTTCAGACGCGCTCACACACTAGCGGAAGTTATGAAGTCATCCTTGTCTGCTTTCCAGTCCCCCTCTCCCCTTTTTTCACACAGACAAACATAAACACTTTTTTCACCCAGTCTCTTTCCTTGTCTGTCTCTCCTCTTTTTTAACTAGACTGTAAAACAACTAAGTCATAGCTAGTTTAGTCTACGGCATATGTCATTGCCAGCTTTGGCGGCATAGCAGTCTTTAAAGCTTTGAACATGTTTCTTTGTTTTAGGAAACTCTCACATCAACTTATGTATCATTATCTTAATCATCATTATTTAATTATCAGCTACTGACTTCAAAATCAATTTACAAATATAGGCTGTCCTAATATTGAAACAGCAATTACTTACAATCACTCAAGAACAAAACATGTTTGAGTAAGCACACGCTTAATTTTAATAAGGCCATTGACAGGACTGAATGTTTAAGCATCTATGTATGTGCCAAAAATAAAACTCGACATGATCCATCCCCTTATCAATCTGTTCAGCAACCACAATGACTGTTCAGCAACCAATAATTACTGAAGTAATTAAGAACATTAGGCTGAAACATTGACTCACCTTTGGGAATAATGACACATCACATGACCATATTTGGCTCTACCAAAAACGCATTCCTTCACACATGCTCATACGGAAGGCCACATTCTCTGAGTATAAGGAATAGCTTGGCGTCTGGGGACAGAAGGACAGGAGACATGGAAAAACTACTGATGAAATCACTTTGAACTATGCTTCAAGTCATGTCTAATGATCTCTGGTATGAGCTTTATAATCAAGGCCAACGTCCAAGGCCGGACACAGACTGAATGTGTAAAGAAAGTCTGCAGAGAAGCACGTCTATGAAACACGGAAAACACACACATAAGCCATGTACTTCTTGTGAGGAATGTTGAAGTACTTACCAACTGTTTTACTGAAATACAACATCTGTCTCCTTAGCAACTAAACGTAAAGTGAGCGAGAGCTTTAAAGGACTAGACAATGAAGTGTCAAAATGAAAAATCACAGGTCATAAAGCTTGTATACTCTGCATACAAACATTATGTCATGCTTTAATTACATTCACAGATGTTTTTACGTCTTTGTTTTCAAGTCTTGCGTGCAAGTTCTAAACAATTAAATACTTGTTAAACGTACTGTAATATCTCCTCTCTTGCTTTCTTTCTGAATGAATTTTCACTTCATTCCCACTAACATAATGGCCTATATAAAAATTCTGCTATATCATGATTTATTTTATTCTTACCCTAACAGTGACAGAATATTGATGTGGTACAGTAACATTTTACTTTTAACTCCCTCGTATTAAGATGTCATGTTGTCATGTCAACGGAGCCACTCCTCCAGTAAACTAAATGGAAAATTGGACTCACAGCACTCGTATGGAACGCCAACTCCATTTCCCACTGGAATAGGCATGAGAATCCAGTTAGCTTAGTTTTACTGGCAGCCAGCCAAGAAAAGTTTTGGGAAAGGAACAAACCAAAACCACATTTTGGAAGATTAAATGCTTTTATGCAATATTCAAAAACTCCAGCTTCCCACCCAAGAAGAAAAAAAGCTGAGTAAAACTGATGATGTTAATTAACCAAAAAAACAAAATTCACCCACATAATAATACATTATTTTAATATATAGAACATAATCGTCATTTCATGTTGTTGTTGTTGATGGGGTATCTTTGTTAGCACGTATACGTGTAAGTGAAAATCAAACATGGGTTTTACTATGTGGTGGTCTCCTGGATTTTTCAAAGATGTTGTCGTCATGTTTCCCAATCAAGCAAATGTAATGATATTTCCTGCATTTGGTTGCAACATCCACTATGACAAATCCACCACTAACATGTCTAAATTCCATAAATCTTTTCTCTCTTTTCGTAAATGTAAACTTCAACTGACTTGATTTTTTTCTTGGAAATTTTGCAATGTATCACGAAAATACATTTTAGAGCTTTGAAATAAACTAATTTATTTCTATAGGTAGATTTTTTTTTTTCCCTTCAACATCCAATTGGAGTAACATTCTTAATGTGTTGTTTAAAAACGCTTCAACAATCATAATCCAGCATTATACTATAGTATATATCTTGTTGGGTGGGTAGGCTTGTTCTCACTTGATTTTTCACTTGACCCTGTACTCTCAAATTGCAGCATTGTTTTATTCTGTTGTCAGGGAGTTCAATAAACAGTCTGAAAACACTTAAATGTTTTGTCGATGGTCATTATGACTAGCAACTGATAAATAGCTGAAGAGTGGGCGAAAGACACCGGATGTGTTTGAGGAGAATTTAGTGAAACACAAATGTGGGCGCATCTTACTGTTGAGAAAGGGAGGTATTTTAGCAATCTTGAAAGTAAAACTGACTGTAAAACATCTTACCTCAGAAAAATAAAATAACTGTATTAGAGCCACTGAAGAATATAATTCATTTATATACAAATACAGGACCAAATATGAATATACAAAAAAAAAAAAAAAAAATTAACCTACATCTACTCGCTGTCTATAAGCAAAATTCCGCTGATGTATTTGTATCTGTACTACAATCTGGTTGATCAGAAGCTTCATTTTTATGCAGTGTCCATGGAAAATGCCAGGCATGCTGATTAAGGCTCTTCAAAGTGAAATATCTTGATTTATGTGGATTTAAGGAATCTAGACTATTCTAGACTAAAACGTGCTGATGAGTGATAAAGTGATAAAAAACAGGAAATTACGAAAGTGAAATGCTTCTCAGATGTTCATAGCCTTTGTTGAACTTTATAGCCTAGAAATCTTGGATGTTACCTCATGCCTCTTTTACTTGCACAAATCTTGTTTTCCTCATTTCAAATTGCACAAGTAGGCATCTGGCAGGTCATCCCATTTAATGAACCCAAGTTTTCAAGAAGCTTATTTATTAAATAACCAAGTCAAATATACTTAAAGGATATTAACCTGTCCAGTTAGAAAGCATAAGTGATTGTAAAACCAATTGCAAAATTGTAAAAGTTTTTCCTGCTTTAGTGCAAATGATCAACAGGTGCACTTGAGAAGCAACAGCAAGAAAACCCCCCAAAAAGGGCATGGTTTTGCAGGTGGTAGCCACAGATAACTGCTATGTCCTTATCCTTACAGACTCTCTGTTAAAAAAAACAGCATGTGCTGGTTAGCTATGTTGTGAAGCATAGTAGCTGGTATAAGCTGGTTCTTATTTGGACATGAGTTGGTTTAAGCTGGTCTTGAGCTGGTGATAAACTGGTCCTTAGCAGGTCTTGAGCAACTACCTCATGGCTCAGGACCATCTTAAACCACCTTAAACCAGCTACCATGCTTCAAAACATACATCCCTGTAACTGGTTTGCAAAATTTATTGCACAACATCTTCATCCTTCAATGACACATCAGTCATAGCAAACGTCATTAACTCATAAAGGATGTAGCATAGCTTTGAAGGCTGTGAGGGTACTTAACAGGCGTTCTCTCAATGGAAGGGAGTGACAGTCACCTTCCTGTAGTTTTCTTTACAAAGAATATTTCATCTTGTACAGTACTGGGGAAATTAAGCACTCACAGCCCTAACAGTTAACACCTGAGCAAGCTGCTCCAAAAGTTTGGCGAAGTGGGGAGGGCCTGCTTCAAAGTTGTAAGTAGACTAGAGTAAAAGCTGAGTAAAACTGTTCACTTCTCCTAATGTCTTTTTGCTATTCCTACACTCTTTCATCCAGTGTCCTTTACCACAGTAATGACAACTGCCATCCCTCTTAGGACATTTATGTTTCTGTTGGTTCTTTGTGTTGACCTGATTGGATGCTGCTGTAATCTTTACTCTGGCTTTAACATCAGAGTCTCTTTCCCATGAAGCTAAGCAGTCTAGGTTACTTCTGAGAGTTTTGTTAGACGAAGCTAGATCTAGCAATGGCAAGGCTTTTCTGTACTCGGCTACAAGGCCATCTGACCAGATGCGGACTAGGAGTCCTTTGTCATCTAGCACACTTTCAGGATCATCAACTATTCCGCTGTAAGTTACAGCTGACTGAACTTTTCAGTGTACTCACTCACAGTTTCCTCTTTCCTTTGTACACAGTTAGTGATTGTGGACCAGTTTATTTTGGGTCCCATGATATTCTTTAGAATTTTCAAATCCCCTTCTCTCAAATCCCCTTTACTGGCATGTTGTAGTTCAGAAGTAACAGCAGACCCAAAACTGTTGAATTCAGATTAAGTTTTTGTGACATCAGCTGTGTGACATCCATTTTGTGACATCAGCTGTGTGACTTCTAATAACAACATGTCATAGAGACACATTTTGTTAATCAATGCTCTTCTAAATTCAGAAAAAATTGTGCGTGCTGAGGGTAAGCTCTGGGACAATCTCTCTATATCTTTAGGTCCTAGCATTTTTGCAATTGCTTATACCTGGACAACAGAAGAGTTGGGAGAAACACTTTCAATTCCCTCAATTCCCTGAGATCTTCTCCTTGCACCACATACCTTCACTGAATCTACAGGCACATCAGTTACTGATTGGATGGCTACATCTGTTTCAAAGAAAGCTTGTAAGTCAGGATAATTGTTATCAGGCTGACTAACTTCCATATCAGTTTTTTCTGAAGCTTTGTTGCGGTTAAATTTTTTAGTCAAAGCAGATATTCTAGCCCGGAGCTCTTTGTTTTGTTCTGAGTTACGCTGAGACTGTTGTGTAGCTAGCGCTAAACCAAATTCAGCAGATAATGCCTTTCACATTGTTCTTACGAATACTTGCTCCAAGTACTTTTTTTTCACTCATCTACAGACCAAGTCTTGTCTGGATGGATCTCATATTTCTTAGTTAATTCTTGTCTAACTTTTTCAGTTACTATTAGGTTCATTTGCACTCCTAACAGTGATTTGAATTTGCTCTCTGACCACAAAGGAGTTACGAGACCACCATTTTGTGAGTTTCTTTGTTACCACACAATCACAACACTAAACTTTTTCTGATCAACAGAGGGTACGCTTGTTAACACAGATCAACTATTGTTAACCTTCCCTGAATTAGCAGAGGACAACACAAACTACTAGCACTTTACGCTAATCTTCTCTGCCGAAACAGAGGATAACCAATTTTAGCACGTAATGCTAAACTTCCCTGCCTGAAACAGAGGATAACTTTTATCTCTAAAAAGAATTTTTTAGAGGATAACTTAGTTAGCCAAACCCTGCAGCTGTCTGTTAACTCTCCTCTGACGGCGCAGAGGATAACAAATTTGTACTGGTTTTTAACAGTTCTTTTGGATAGAATGACACTCACCAACCCATGGTAAAGAAAGATTCAGTCAGGAACAAAGTCAGATCTTTGTTGAGCTTGAAGTTTCAATCTGGATTCAGGTGAGGAGCTCTATCCGGGTCATGGCACCAAAAGTGTTGTAAATTTTTTCTTAGAGACCAGGAGACTCTTGGGTATCTTCAGCAGAGTTCTTTATTGAGAACGCGCTGCGTGGCGCTGCAGTCATCAAAAGTCTTCTAACAAAAAGCTCAGTACAGTAGAGTATATAGGTTTCAAGGGGGAGGAGTACATAGAGGTGGAATCAATCTAAACAAAGCATGCAAATGCGGTACAGGAAATCAGCTCAGTAAAAGAATTTTCCCAGCCTAGATCTATTTAGAATACAAGTGTCATTCAAATGCATAGGTGCTAAACAAAAGGCACAGTTGTACCTTGCGCTTAGAATTCACACTTAACTTGGGAAACCCGCCAGATGTTCAGGAACTGCATAAAGACAAAAGGTTACTGTCTCAGGGCCTGGGCCGCCTGCTCTTAGAATGTCACAATATACATAACTTTTTCAGTTCATGCTGTTATATTGGAACCTATGTTTAACTTTTTACAAATTTGTAATACAACAAAGGAACGAAACGACTGTTGCTGGCGCATTTAGCTGACTGGCATCGTCTGTATGTTGCGTTGCATAAAATAAAATCATTTACAGCACAATAAAGACTTTATATATGGAATAAAACGTATACAAATCTTAATTTCACCAAGTAACCCAACAGCCGGGTAAAAGTGCCTGCATTGTGTTTTTTCATTTAGGGGTTGGGTTTCACACAAAAACTACCCAACACTGGAAAAATTACCCAACATAATGACCCAACAGGCATAACCCAGCAATTGGGTTAGAAAAAATAACCCAGCATAACCCCAGAGTGTACCTAGCCAGCTTATGCTGTTTTTTTAACAGGGCCGATTTGTCTCTAGCTTTGTGTTTTGTTTTTCGTTAGGGTCCTTAGGAGGTACCATGTGATGGGCTGTTACACAAGGAGAGCTGGGACAGGACAGTGGACATGCAACACCCCAGCAGCTGTCTGCTTCTTTGTGTGAGGAGAAACACTGCCAGAGCCCTACAGAATGACTTCTAGCAGGCTACTGGTGTGCATGTTTCTCACCAAATTGTCAGAACCAGACTCCATAACATCCTGTAGTGGGGACCTGTGCTCACAGCCCAGCACCATGCAGCTTGATTGGCATTTGCCAGAGAACACTAGACTTGGCAGCTCCAATGCTGGCTCTTCAAGGATGTAAGCAGATTCACACTGAGCACATATGACAGATGTGAAAGAGACTTTACACTGGTGCAGTGGGCCTTGGGTTCCTCCTGGAGCGTGACAATGCCAGAGTCAGTTGGCCAGAGTGTGTAGGCAGCAACTAAGAACCTCTGGGATGTTATGTATCTGAGCATCCAAAGCCAGCAAGTAACACCACAGACTGTCCAGGAGCTCACTGATGCCTTGATTCAGGTCTGGCAGAAGATCCCCCAGGGCACCATCCATCATCTCATCAGGAGCACGAGTGAATACAGGCACGTGAGGGCCATACACACTACTGACTTCAGTCTGAGTTGCTGATGAAATTCATTCAAGTTGGATCTGCCTGTAATTTCAGTGTTTTATTTTGTTTTTCTTTGTGATTTTTAATCCAGTCCTCAGTGGGTTGATGATTTTGGCTTTTTTGTCACATCATTTTATTCTCAACAAATTACATAATGTAAGTAAAAATTTTCAACTTGAATATTTTGTTCATCGAGATCTAATGTGTGATTTAAGTGTTTCCTTAATTTTTTGAGCAGTGTATATATCATATTATCAGTATGATGACAGTAGCCAGATGGGTTTAAACATAAAAGACTCTAATTCTTTGGAGTTCTCCTTTTTTAATCATGAGGAGATGAGTAAGAGGAAAGGGTTGAGGGAAACAGCAGGGAAAAAGATGAGTGGGTGACAAGGAATGTTGTGTAAGTGGGACATGAGGTATTCCCTCAACCCTGACACTTGCATGGATCGCCAATCATAGAAAGTGATGACCTGCAGCCTGAACTGATGATGAGTTTATATTCTGCAAAGAAAATGAAAGCTTATTCAGCAAGAAAATGCTCAGAGAGGAGTTTCAGTTTTAGCAAGTACTAAATGGAAAGTAAAGCATAAATGAGAAGTTGACAAATAGGTCATTATTCTTCATTAACATAATGACATAACCTTTAAACAAAACTCCAGCTTAAAGGCTAAAGCCATTTTTTTATACAAATCTTAAAGATTAATTAGTTATACCAAAGGATTCGCAAATGTAATAATGTACTAATATGGAGACTAACAACAAGTACATTTGAAGCACAAAGCTCTTGCCAAAGAGATAAGGCACAGGATATGACCAATGAGCAGAGAGTGTTAAATTAGACAAAAGCATGTCCTGTGTCTCAACCTTTAGCTCCAAGAGTCACAACAAATTTATATATCCAGGGCTACCAAAACAGCTTGTACTTATATGTAAAGAGTGAGCAAAGCGCTTTAGGGAGTAAACAGGAAAGCTGAACCATCAAATAGGACATGCCATGAACTCTTTAATGCTTCCATGAAATTGCGTATTTTTGTAAAGGGGTGATGGGTGTTGCTGATGGGAAGTGTGGAATTTTTTTGAAGGCCAAACAATTAGTATTTTAAAATAGATATGCTTGATGTTTTTCAGTTAAGAAATGTTGAGCAATCCTCTTTTAGTCAATGCCTCCAAAACGTTTAGACTTAAAATTGCCAAATGAGAACAATTAGACTCATAACTAACTATGTATATTCGGTATAAAAAATTATTTATAAAATATTATTGCAATTTTGAATATACTTTTAAATATAATTTGTGATGCAAAGCTGAATTTTCATCAGCCAGCCATTACTCCAGTCTTAACATGATCCTTCAGAAATCATTCTAATATGCTGATTTATTATCTACACTCTTAAAAATAAAGATGCTTCAGGATGCCATAGAAGAACCTTTTATGTTTAAATGGTTCCATAAAGAACCTTTAACATCTGAAGAACATATTTGTTTCACAAAAGGTTCTTTGTGGCGAAAGAAGGTTCTTCAGATTGTAAAAAGGTAAGAAAGAGGTGGTTCTTTAAAGAACCTTTGACTGAATGGTTCTTTGTGAAACCAAAAATGGTTCTTCTGTGGCATCGGAATAAATGCATCGGTGCATTTATTCAAAATAGAATTTTTTTTTTTTTTCTTTTCAATTTAATACATCCTTGCTCAATAAAAGTATTAATTTCTTTCAAAGAAAGAAAGAAAGAAAAAAATTACTAATCCCAAACTTTGAACTGTATTGTATATTGTTACAGAAGATTTCTATTTTAAATAAAAGCTGTTCTTTTTAACATTTTATTCATCAAAGATTCCTGAAAAAAGTATCACAGGTTCCAAAAACAATATTAACTGTTTCCAACATTGATAATAAATTAGCATATTAGAATGATTTCTGAAGGACCATGTGACACTAAAGACTGGAGTAATGATGCTGAAAATTTAGCTTTACGTCACAAGAATAAATTCTATTTTAAAGTATATTCAAATGGAAAACCACTATTTTAAATTGCAATAATATTTCACATTACAGTTTTTTTCCCTGTATTTTTGATCAAATATACGCAGCCTTGAATAGCAGAAAAGACTTCCTTAAAAAATATTAAAAATCTTACTGATCTCAAACTTTTGAATGGCAGTGTATATACTAATAGTTAGTTTTGAGTCTAATTTAGATAATTTGGAAATTCTATTATGTCTTTTATCTGTTTAAGACACCACTGTAACAGTAAATACAAGAGCCTTCCTTTACTGACAAACTAAAACTAGAGGCATTTTGTTCAAGGTTACATAACCGAAGGCATAACATTGCAAAACAATTATATCTGGCAAACCCAAAGACACCAAAAGATAAACAGTTGCCTTAAAGGGTGTATGCAAAAGAAAATAATTAGTCTTCGAATTTATGAAATGATTCAGAGGTTAAGAGCTAAAAGCCTTAAGGGCCTAAACTTGTGGTAGCCTGTTTTGTGACTGCGGTGCCTAGGAGTGGAAACTGTGGTTACAGTCAGAGTACAAACTGTGGTTAGAATTTTCTCCTCATCTGCACGCACATCCACAGCCACATTAACTGGTACAAAAAAAATCACATAAAAAAACAGTAATATATTAAGTATTCTTGCCAACGGACAAACCCCTTTTGCATTTGCAGCTTTCCATTCTGAAATTTTGACGTCAAATCTTTGACGTCAACAGTTTGAAACTAGGACTTGGTAAAAACAAACAATTCAATCTTTATATTTTGCAGATGCTACAACATTTGGAAAGAAATGCATACTTTTATGCAAGGATGCATTAAATTGATCTAAAATGACAGTAAGCACTTTTACGTTTTACAGAAAAATTCCATTTCAAATAAATGCTGTTCTTTTAAGCTTTCTATTCATCAAAAAATCCTGGGGGGAAAAAAAGTATCATGGTTTCAACGAATTTCAACTGTAACGATCCCGACCTCTGTGGTTCCCCCCGATCGCCACCAGAGGTCATCATCGCCTGAGTACTAGTTCTCATCCCTCACTACATCTCCCATAAGCCCCGTACCTGGTTCTGACCCCATGGACTATCACTTCCTGTCTTTCCCCTATAAATACTTCCGGGTTTCGCTTCTCCAGCGCGAAGTCTTGTTTTGCCCCGGCTGACATTTCTGAGCGTTTATTTCTGTGTTGGATTATTGTGGACTATTTCTGGACTGTTTCCCCGTTGACTGAACCCTGCTGCCTGCCTCTGGAACCCTCTGCTTTGTTACACGGATTATTGTTTACTCTGTCTGCTGCCTGCCCCGACCTCCTGCCTGCTTTTCGACTCTGAGTATTGTCTTACCTACGTTATCCCTGTTTACTGTGTACTGACCTTGCCTGTCTACGCTGATTGTCAATAAACGCTGCAAATGGATCTCAACCCTGTTGACCCGTCGTTACAGAAGACTTCGCCACCAATCGATCCAGCAGCGGTGTACAGACTGACTACGGAGGTCTCAGCTCAAGCTAACGTCCTAGCGTCTCACCAACAGCAGCTCGCTCACCTAACTGCTCTCACGGAAGAGATGGTAAAGACGCTGCGTTCGCTGCAACTGCCCTCAGCTGAAACAGTCCCGTTACCAGTCACGACACCGACTCAGCCCGCCTCTCCTGCCACGCCTGTAGCCAGCCCCCGACTGGCATACCCGGACAAATTCGACGGCTCGCCAGCCAAATGTAAGGGTTTTTTACTTCAGTGTTCATTGTTTGTTACTCAGCAACCTGCTTTGTATCCCACAGAAGATAGCCGCATCGCTTTTGTTTGCTCGTTGCTCACTGGCAAGGCATTGGATTGGGCTACAGCAGTGTGGGATTTGAATCGCCCTTCTTTCCCCTCCTTCAAAGAATTCCTTCGACGCTTCAAGGAGGTTTTCGACTACCCGGAAGGAGGAGAGGGCGCAGGTGAACAAATTCTGACGCTGCGCCAGGGGAGGAACACGGCAGCCGAGTTTGCCCTCACTTTTCGCACGCTTGCGGCACAAACGGGATGGCCCGATGAACCGCTAAAACTACATTTCCGCAAAGGGCTGAGTCACGAACTACAGGCTGAGCTGGCTTGCCGGGATGAGGGGAGATCCCTGGACGAACTGATTAACCTGGCCATTCGCATCGATAATCTTGTTCGCTCTAGAAGAACCGGCAAAAACTTACCACCTTCAGTCCCTCCAGCGTCCGCCACTCCCGAACCCGAAGCTATGCAAATAGCCCACACTCGCCTCACCACTGAGGAAAGAGAACGGCGTCATCTGCTCAACCTGTGTCTCTACTGCGGCAAACCAGGTCATGTGAAGGCATCCTGCCCGTCCAGACCCTCACAACGCACGTCTACTGCTGTGAGTCATTACTCTGCCTCTTCTCAGACTGTAAAAACTCCCGTAACTATTACTCTGGCTGATAAACAGATTAGTACGATCGCTCTCATTGACTCTGGCGCAGCTGGGAACTTTATGGATTTAGATTTTGCCAAAGCTCATGATCTCACACTAAAACCTTGCTCATCTCTGTTGTCAGTGGCAGCACTAGATGGAAGACCGCTGGGTGCTGGTCGGGTTCAGTACACCACCAGCGATCTTCAACTCACCACCGGCTTTCTTCATACTGAGACTATCAACTTCTACCTCATTCAAGCTCCTTGCCACCCAGTTATCTTAGGACTCCCCTGGCTTAAACTACATGAACCACAGATCTCATGGTCGGAGGGAGAGATCACACAATGGTCAGACGGATGTTTCCCACAGTGTTTTCCCACTCTCAATCTCAAAACGTTCAACGGGGCCTCAGTCTCAGTAGACTCTCCCATCGCCGACAACATACCCTCAGTTTATCATGATCTGGCGGAGGCCTTCAGCAAGACCCAAGCCACTCAGTTACCTCCTCATCGGACTTCTGACTGCGCTATTGAACTGATTCCTGGTACTACCCCACCAAAGGGCAGGATCTTCCCCCTCTCTCAGCCAGAAACAGAGGCCATGAAAACCTACATTGAAGAGGAACTTGCCAAGGGATTCATCGTGCCCTCAACCTCTCCAGCTTCAGCAGGGTTCTTCTTTGTAAAGAAAAAGGATGGCAGCTTGCGCCCTTGCATTGATTTCAGAGGCCTTAACGATATCACCGTGAAGTACAGATACCCACTCCCTCTGGTTCCATCAGCTCTCGAACAACTTCGCTCTGCCAGATACTTCACCAAACTTGACCTCCGCAATGCCTACAACTTAATCCGCATCAGGAAGGGGGACGAGTGGAAGACGGCTTTCTCTACTACAACTGGCCACTATGAATACCGGGTTATGCCCTTCGGCCTGGTCAATAGTCCTTCCATATTTCAATCCTTCATAAATGATGTATTCCGAGACATGCTGGGCAGATGGGTCATCATTTACATGGACGATATCCTGGTGTACTCAGACTCTCTCAAGTCACACGTCTCACACGTCAGGAAAGTTCTTCAGCGCCTAATCTCTCATCATCTGTTCGCCAAGGCCGAGAAGTGTGAGTTCCATCAGACCGCAACCACGTTCCTGGGTTACGTGGTGAGCTCAGAGGGGGTAGCGATGGATGACAGCAAGGTGCAGGCAGTGCTGCGATGGCCCCAACCATCCACTCTTAAGGAATTACAGAGGTTCCTAGGGTTCTCCAACTTTTACAGGCGCTTCATTAGGAACTTCAGCACTGTGGCGGCTCCTCTGACGTCTATGGTGAAGAAGGGAGTAAAACGGCTGTCTTGGACATCAGCTGCCGTTCAGGCCTTCAAACTGCTCAAGGAGCGTTTCACAACTGCCCCCATACTCCACCATCCGGATCCTGAGCGTCAGTTCATCGTGGAGATCGACGCCTCCAGCACAGGGATCGGGGCTGTGCTGTCCCAGCGTCATGGAGATCCTCCCAAGCTCTTCCCATGCGCCTTTTACTCACGCAAGTTATCTCAGGCTGAACAGAACTATGATGTGGGGAATCGTGAGTTGCTGGCCATGAAGGCGGCCTTGGAAGAGTGGCGCCACTGGCTCGAGGGAGCCAAATTTCCGTTCACCATCCTCACAGACCATCGCAACCTAGAATATCTCCGTTCCGCCAAAAGACTCAACCACAGGCAAGCCAGGTGGGCGCTCTTCTTCACTCGCTTTGACTTCTCGGTTACCTACCGGCCGGGTTCCAAAAATACCAAGGCAGATGCCCTGTCCCGTCTGTTTGAGTCCGAGTACCAACCACTCAGTCCGGACCCCATCTTACCTAACACCCTCATCGTCGCTCCTGTACAATGGGACATCGTAACAGAGTTAACGGAATTGCAAGCCACCAGTCCACCTCCAGCAGAATGTCCACCAGATAAGCTCTACGTACCTCAAGCCCTCAGAGAGCGTGTTCTGCAGCTCGTCCACAACAGTCCCAGTTCTGGCCACCCGGGTATCACCGCAACGCTACAACTTCTGTCCAACAAGTTCTGGTGGCCAACACTCCGTACTGACACAGTCAACTATGTAAGAGATTGTGAGACATGCTGCATCACCAAACCCTCCAAACAGCTCCCAGCAGGCCTGCTACAACCGTTACCCATACCGCAAAGACCGTGGTCTCACATTGCCATAGACTTTGTCACGGACCTACCCTCGTCAGCAGGACACACTACCATCCTCACTGTAATAGACCGTTTCTCCAAGTCATGCCGGCTCATACCTCTTCCCAAGTTGCCCACTGCCCTTGAGACCGCTGAGACCTTGTGTAACTATGTCTTCAGGTTCTACGGACTGCCAGAGGACATCGTCTCTGACAGGGGTCCCCAGTTCACCTCCCGTCTATGGTCAGCCTTCTTCAAAAGTCTCAATGTCAACATAAGTCTCACTTCAGGATACCACCCGGAATCCAACGGCCAGTCAGAACGCCTCAACCAGGAGATCATTCGCTTCCTGAGGACTTACTGCCACCGCAATCAGGCCGACTGGAGCAAGTTTCTCTTCTGGGCCGAGTATGCCCAGAATTCTATCCGCAAACCCGCCACTGGACTCACACCCTTCCAATGTGTGTTGGGCTTTCAGCCGCCTCTCTTCCCTTGGTCTGGAGACCCCTCAGATTTGCCCACTGTCAACACTTGGATGCAGAGGAGCGAGGCCACTTGGAATGCGGCCCACACACACCTACAAGTTGCTATACGGAGACAAAAAAGGTTTGCGGATCTCCGCCGTCGTCCTGGCCCTGAGTTCGCCCCTGGCTCGTGGGTCTGGCTCTCCACAAGGGATCTCCGTCTCAGGCTTCCATGTCGCAAGCTCAGTCCCAGGTACGTGGGTCCATTTAAGATTATAAGACAAGTCACACCAGTTTCTTACCGTTTAGCCTTACCATCTGAATACCGTATCTCACCCACCTTTCATGTGTCTCTGCTCAAGGCCGCTGGTGCTCCGAGAGGGGTGGACGACCTAGACGAGGACCGGGAACAGGGACCCCCTCCTTTGATCATCGACGATGAGGAGGCGTACCGGGTCAACGAGATCCTCAACTCACGACGCCGGGGTGGAGTACTACAGTACCTTGTGGACTGGGAGGGGTACGGTCCCGAGGAGAGATCTTGGGTCAATGCCAAGGACATCTTAGACCCCTCTTTGACCGCAGAATTTCATCAAAATCACCCGGGTAAGCCGGCCCCTCGTCCTCGTGGAAGACCCCGGCGTCAACAGCCTCCTCACGTCAGGAGCCGTTCGCAGGGAGGGGGCTCTGTAACGATCCCGACCTCTGTGGTTCCCCCCGATCGCCACCAGAGGTCATCATCGCCTGAGTACTAGTTCTCATCCCTCACTACATCTCCCATAAGCCCCGTACCTGGTTCTGACCCCATGGACTATCACTTCCTGTCTTTCCCCTATAAATACTTCCGGGTTTCGCTTCTCCAGCGCGAAGTCTTGTTTTGCCCCGGCTGACATTTCTGAGCGTTTATTTCTGTGTTGGATTATTGTGGACTATTTCTGGACTGTTTCCCCGTTGACTGAACCCTGCTGCCTGCCTTTGGAACCCTCTGCTTTGTTACACGGATTATTGTTTACTCTGTCTGCTGCCTGCCCCGACCTCCTGCCTGCTTTTCGACTCTGAGTATTGTCTTACCTACGTTATCCCTGTTTACTGTGTACTGACCTTGCCTGTCTACGCTGATTGTCAATAAACGCTGCAAATGGATCTCAACCCTGTTGACCCGTCGTTACATCAACATTGCTAATAAACAGAAGTGTTGTGAAAAAATAATAAATGAATAATTAACAATGAATGAATGTTTCCTTAGCAAGAAATTTGTATATTAGACACTCATGTGACACTGAACACTAAAGTAATAATTACAGATGAAAATTCAGCTTTGTCACCAACATGAATAAATTACATTTTAAAACAATTATAGTGTTTAAATTGTAATAATAGTAAAATAATAAATAAGCATTTTTTAGAAATAAAGTCACATTCACAAAAATAAATATACCATGTGTTTAATACATAATTACAACACAGTAGACTTGTATTAAAAATCAAAGCTGCAATATCATTTTACTAAAAAAATCTCTGTTAGTGTCTGGGTTATATAACATTTTTAATTTCTTTGTATAATTTTTTACAATATGCATATCAGTTTTACTCTAATGCCTTGCTGGAAGTCAGACAGCTGCAGGAGTCTCAGTCCAAGCACACAATGATCTAAACACACAAATGTTCACAGGATCCAGACACTTACATAACTTAAACCTGTCTTTACCTGACAAAAAAACCTTGCACACATCCCTGATATCAAGGCAAATACATCAGACAGACACTGTGCCCCAGACACTTCATGAAATCAGATTTCTATGGCATTAACCAAACAAAAAGCATGCAGCATGTGTGTACATGTGTATGAGTGTCTATGACTCAGTGTTTAGCAGTCAGTACAGGAGCTGCTGATTCATATGTTTATGCTGTATATTTGCTGCTGTTTTTGCTGTTCTTATCTCATCTTACCTTGATACAACGTGTTTCCCCACAGTCACTGTCTGGGATGGTTCAGGAAGTGTTCATCCGTCTGGAGAAAACATTGTCATTAAGGAGCAACAATATTCCACCACACACTGACTTTTGACACGCTTTTTTTACTTGCAGTATGGCTCGGACTGAATCATCGGCAGGTTCAGGGATGTGTGGTAAGAGAATGTTTGACACTTTTTCCTGTGGCAAAACATAATGAACTTAACTTACTAAATGAATACTTGCCTTCACAGGGATATAATAATCCACTGACCAACCCTTACCAAATATGGGCGCTGTCTTGTTCTCACAGTAAACTGTGAAAGAGAATGGTCAAAGTCAACATTGTTCAATACTGTTCAACATATATATGTGTATATATATATATATATATATGTATACAGTTGTGGTCAAAATGTTACGTACACAAATGTTAATTGTTTTACCAAAATAAGAGGGATCACATAAAATGCATGTTATTTTTTACTTAGTACTGACCTGAATAAAATATTTCACATAAAAGACATTTACATATAGTCCACAAGAGAAAATAATAGTTGACCCCATTCAAAAGTTTACATACACTTGATTCTTAATACTGTGTTGTTACATAAATAAATCCACAGCTGCTTTTTTTTAGTTTAGTGATAGTTGTTCATGAGTCCCTTGTTTGTCCTGAACAGTTAAACTGCCCGCATTTCTTCAGAAAAATCCTTCAGGTCTGACAAAATCTTTGGGTTTCCGGGCATCTTTTGCATATTTTAACCTTTTCCGACAATGACTTTATGATTTTGAGATCCATTTTTTTTACACTGAGGGACTCATATGCCACTATTACAGAAGGCTCACTGATGCTTCAGAAGGAAAAACAATGCATTAAGAGCCAGAGGTGTAAACTTTTGAACAAAATGGAGATGTGTATATTTTTCTTATTTTGCCTAAATATCATAGTTTTTTTATTTTTTTTTATTTAGTACTGCCATTCAGAAGCTACAAAAGATACTTACATGTTACCCAAAAGACAAAATAAGTTCAATTTACCCTAATCTTTAAATTCAAAAAGTTTTCATGAGCCATTGCATTATGATGAGCCATTACATTATGACCACCTTTCTAAAAACTTCTAGGACCTCCTTTAGCCCACAAAACAGCAGCCATCCTGGGGTTTTTGGTACCATAATGTCAACAGCCGGTCTTCCAGTTCCCGTACATTGTGGGGTGGTGGTGATGTACCACGAACCTGCTTATCGATTGGGTTCATGTCAGATACATTTGGAGGCCAAGACATTAAAGGAGAAGTCCACTTCCAGAACAAAAATTTACAGATAATGTACTCACCCCCTTGTCATCCAAGATGTTAAGAGTTCCAAGAGTTAAACATTTCAGGATTTTTCTCCATATAATGGACTGATATTGTGCCCCAAGTTTGAACTTCCAAAATGCAATTTAAATGCGGCTACAAATGATCCCAAATGTGGTTGTAAACAATCCCAGCCGAAGAAGAAGGGTCTTATCTAGCAAAACGATTGGTTATTTTCATTAAAAAAATACAATTTAAATACTTTTTAATCTCAAACGCTCTTCTTGTCTTGCTCTCCCTGAACTCCATAGGGTATATCGAAAAACTCCAATTGTATTTTCTCCCTCGACTTAAAAAATCATTTCAAAATCATCCTACAGAAGTACCAACCCAGTCTTTGCAAAGTGAACATGCAAAGAAGATCAAACATCCTCAATAAAAAACGTAAAACAGCAATATAGGACGATTTTGAAGTTGAGGGAGAACATGAGATGGGAATTTTTGAGACATTTTTATGAAAATAACCGATCGTTTCGCTAGATAAGATCCTTCTTCTTAGGCTGGGATCGTTTACAACCGTATTTGGGATTGTTTGAACCTGCATTTAAACTGCATTTGGAAGTTCAAAATTGGGGGACTGTCACGAATCTGGTCGGTGTCCCGTTGTCTACTCACCACCAGATGTCACTCTCGCTCCACCCACTCACTCTGACTGTCGCTTTGCATCTCGGACTGCATCTCCCATCCTCCACCGCTCTGATTGCGTCAGCCCCCGTGACCAATCAGGCATCCTATACAACCCCGGTCCTCCTCAGTTGCACTTCCTGGATTGTTGTATCGTTGTATCGTTGTGGTATTGTTGTTTTCCTAGTTCTTGTTCCAAGTTCCTGGTTTTTGATCTCCCGCCTGGTTTTCTCGTTTACGTCTGTCTAGCCGCCTGCCTTGTGGATTATCGCTCTGGTTTTTCGGATCATTCTCTTCGACTGCCTGTGACACACCTGTCTGCCCCTGTCTCGACCCTGCCTGCTCGACCCTGTATCTGTCTTGTTTGTTTAATAAAGCTTGCACATGGATCCGCTCGCCTCACGTCTCTCACTCCCGGTAACAGAACAATCCAGCACACAAGGATCCAGCAGCTTCACTCCCGGACATTCAACAGATATGGACACAGACAGAACTCTATGCAGGATCAAGCAAGGACCAAACACACTCGAGCAATATACCCGTGAGTTTCTGGCCATAGCCAATTATTCCACCCTACCGGACTGTATTAAAATTGAGGTTTTTTGTGACGGCGCAAAGGAGCACTTGAGGGCGAGACTGAGACGCGAGGGTCCGCGCTCCTCTCTAGCAGCTTTCATGAACTTTGCGTTGTCGTGCGTGGGTTCGCCGTGCACCGTGGGGCTCGCAGAGGGGGAACGCGACAACGCGGTAGAGGCGATCGCGCGTCCCACCCGCAGATTGGCGCTCATACCGGAGCACAATCCCACAAACACGTTTGCCGCCTGGATCGCCCGTGAAATGGCGGCCGTGCTGGAGCGCGCTCAAGCTATGACGACGGCCGCGGATAGCGCTGCTCGAATGGCGGCGACAGCGGCGCCCGTTCACAAAATGGCGGCCGCGCCGGAGCGCGATCATACTCAGGCGGCGACAACAGAGCCCGTGCACAAAATGGCGGCGACTGCTGTGCCTGTTCGCAAGATGGCGGCGACGGCGGAGCCCGTTCACAAAATGGCGGCGATCACAAAGCTCCGTCACGTCACAGCTGCCATACAAGAGCCATTTAGAGGTACAGTTACATTTCCTGAGTCAAGTCAAGTTTCCGAGTCAAGTCAAGTTGCACCTGTATTTCCCGAGTCAAGTCAAGTTTCCGAGTCAAGTCAAGTTGCAGCTGTATTTCCTGAGTCAAGTCAAGTTTCCGAATCAAGTCAAGTTGCAGCTGTATCTCCTGAGCCAAGTCAAGTTTATAAGTCAAGTCAAGGTACAGCTGCATTTCCCGAGTCAAGTCAAGTTTCCAAGTCAGGTGAAGCTACGGTCCTTGTTCCTGTGTTAAGTCAAGTTAGAGCTATCGCTCCTATCTCAGGTCAAGTAACAGCCATCTTTCCTGAGCCAAGCACTGACAAGATGGCTGCCACGCCAGAGCCACCGCACAAGATGGCTGCCACGCCAGAGCCACCGCACAAGATGGCCGCCGTCTCTAAGCCACTCCACAAGATGGCCGCCATTCCTGAACCTGTGGTCAGCACCCGGACGCCACCTGTGGTCATGATGGCCCACGTGCTGGACACACCTCTAGTGACGGTATGGGCAGCTAAAATGGCGCTCCTTCATGCCGCGGCGGCTACCCCAGAGTCAAGTCAAGACGCAGCTGTTCCCCACGAGTCAGGCCAAGTCACAGCTGTTCCCCACGAGTCAAGCCAAGTCACAGTTGTTCTTCACGAGTCAAGCCACGTTACAGCTGTTCTTCCTGAGTCAAGCCATGTTGTTCCTGAGCCAAGCCATGTCGTTCACGAGTCAAGTCCCGGTACAGCGGATCTCCATGAGCCAGGCCCGGTAATAGCAATTCCTCATGAGCCAAGTCAAGCTGCTGCTGTTATTCCAGAGCCAAGTCAAGCTCCAGCCGCTGCTCCGGAGTCAGGTCAGCCTACAGCTGTAACCTCCAAGTCCAGTCAGGCTTCCAAGTCAAGCAACGCCAAGGCTGCCGTCCCTGCGTCAAGCAACGCCAAGGCTGCCGTCCCTGCGTCAAGCAACGCCAAGGCTGTCGTCCCTGCGTCAAGCAACGTCAAGGCTGTCGTTCCTGAGTCAAGTAAAGTCACTACTAATCTTCACAAACCAAGTCAAGTCATTGCTGATCTCCAAGAGTCAAGTCAGTTCACTATTGATCTTCACAAATCAGGTCAAGTCACAGCCAATTTCCACGAACCAGGTCAAACCACAGCTGATCTTCATGAGCCCAACAAAGTTATTGCTGCTGCCCCAGAGTCCAGTCACGTCCCGCCTGACGGCCCAGAGTCCAGTCACTTCCCGCCTGACGGCCCAGAGTCAAGACACGTCCCGCCTGACGGCCCAGAGCCTCGCCATGTCTCGTCTGACATCTCAGGGTCACGGCCTGTCATGACGGCCAGCTTGCTTGACCCACCACTAGTGTCAGTGAGTGCTGCAAACATCCCAGTGGCATTAACACCTTCTAAAACCACCATTAAAGAGGTCCTGCCACCCACCGCTGCTCTTCCCATAATGGCAGTTGCCTTTTGGTGTGTGTGGGCTGCACACTCAGCCCCTGAGGCCACATCTGTTCACCAGTCTGCTCCAGAGCTCCCGTCTAATCTCAAGCCTGCTCCAGAGTCCCTCTCTGATCTCAAGCCTGCTCCAGAGTCCCTCTCTGATCTCAAGCCTGCTGCAGAGGCCTCGTCTGGTCACCAGCCAGCCCCAGAACTCCCCTCTGATCTCAAGCCTGCTGCAGAACTTTCGTCTGGTCTCCAGCCTGACCCAGAGCTCCCCTCTGATCACAGGCCTGCTTCAGAGGTCCCGTCGGGTCTCAAGTCTGCTCCCGAAGCCTTCCCCATCGGAGAAGCTGCGCCAATGCCTCCAGAGGTGTCGGCGTCGGCCGTAGAACCTCTTATGGAGGGGGCGTTAACTGCTAAACTCTCTGCTTCTCCCTTTTTCCTGTCTGCATCCTCTGTCACTGTTCTCCCCAGGTCCCCGTCCAAGACGCAGCCTCCCGTTCCGCCCCGGAGGGCTGTTGCGCCTCCCGTTCCGCCCCGGAGGGCGGCTTCGCCTCCTGTTCCGCCCCGGAGGGCTGCTCCGCCTCCTGTTCCGCCCCGGAGGGCTGCGGTACCTCCTGCTCCGCCTCCTGTTCCGCCCCGGAGGGCTGCGGTACCTCCTGCTCCGCCTCCTGTTCCGCCCCGGAGGGCTGCTGCGCCTTCTCCCCCTACTCTGTCTGCCTCCTCTGTCCCTGCTTTTCCCAGGTCCCAGACCGTGACGCAGATTCCTGTTCCTCCCTGGAGGGCTGCTCCGCCTCCTGCTCTGCCTCCTGTTCCGCCCTGGAGGATCGCCCCGCCTCCTGTTCCGCCTCGGAGGGCTCGGGCGTCGCCTGTCCCGCCTCCGGTTCCGCCCTGGAGGGCTCCTGCGCCTCCTGCTCTGCCTCCTGCTCTGCCTCCGGCTCCGCCCTGGAGGGCTCCTGCGCTTCCTGCTCTGCCTCCGGCTCCGCCCTGGAGGGCTCCTGCGCCTCCTGCTCTGCCTCCGGCTCCGCCCTGGAGGGCTCCTGCGCCTCCTGCTCTGCCTCCTGCTCTGCCTCCGGCTCCGCCCTGGAGGGCTCCTGGGCCTCCTGCTCTGCCTCCGGCTCCGCCCTGGAGGGCTCCTGCGCCTCCTGCTCCGCCTCTGGCCCCTCCCTGGAAGGCTCCTGCTCCACCTCCGCCCTGGAGGGCTCTTGCTCCGCCTCCGGCCCCACCCTGGAGGGTACCTGCTCTGTCGGTCCTGCCTCAATCTCTGGGCTTCCCTCATGGACCTGGTCCTCCAGCCCTCGCCCTGTTTCCCCCCCATCCCACCGCTCCCCTGGACTGTTGTTTCTTTCGAGCGTCTGGAAGCCGCTCCTTGGGGGGGGGCTATGTCACGAATCTGGTCGGTGTCCCGTTGTCTACTCACCACCAGATGTCACTCTCGCTCCACCCACTCACTCTGACTGTCGCTTTGCATCTCGGACTGCATCTCCCATCCTCCACCGCTCTGATTGCGTCAGCCCCCGTGACCAATCAGGCATCCTATAAAACCCCGGTCCTCCTCAGTTGCACTTCCTGGATTGTTGTATCGTTGTATCGTTGTGGTATTGTTGTTTTCCTAGTTCTTGTTCCAAGTTCCTGGTTTTTGATCTCCCGCCTGGTTTTCTCGTTTACGTCTGTCTAGCCGCCTGCCTTGTGGATTATCGCTCTGGTTTTTCGGATCATTCTCTTCGACTGCCTGTGACACACCTGTCTGCCCCTGTCTCGACCCTGCCTGCTCGACCCTGTATCTGTCTTGTTTGTTTAATAAAGCTTGCACATGGATCCGCTCGCCTCACGTCTCTCACTCCCGGTAACAGGGACCATATCAGTCCATTATATGGACCAGTGTGGCATGCCACCTGTTGATATCCTATTGATGGCACACTTGGTCTGCAACGATGTTCAGATACCTGACAGCTGTCAGGGATTGTGGTACTGGTATGATGGGGAATATATAGTGAAAACATTGCCAACAGCATAACACTGCCACCGCTGGCCAATGTCTGCCCAACAGTGCATCCAAGTGGCATAGCTTCTGGTGGTAATCTGCTTATTGGCCGTTGACGTGATGCACCAGAAATCTTGATTTGTCAGTCCAGGCCACTTTTTTCCAATCATCCACAGTCCAATCTCAATGATCTTGGGCCCATTTCATGCGTGGTTGGAAATGACATGCAGTTAGCAAGGAGACATGGCTGGGTCAGTCACACAGGCCCATATGCATAATTGCTCACCACTGTTGTAGCTCCTGGTGATTTGTCACACTGTGGCCCTGTGGTCGCTGTGAACAATGCGCAACAGTTTCTGCCCCCCTCTGGCATCAATGAGCTGCGGACAACACATGGCTGGAACTCGACTCGTTGTTTGGCTGCGTGCGCACCACCTTTGTACTTACAACAGCGGCACATGAATGACCCACAAGGTGCACCGCTTCTGTAATATAATTTCAGAGGCAACATGCCATCAGAATTTGTCCTTTATCAAACTCTGATAAATTGGCAGCTTTTCCGATTCTGAGAGTGAACACTCTACTGACCGAAAGCAGGTCCTCGGGTGCTATACTGCTCTGTAAACTGCACCTGCGGCACGATTCGGTTACCAAGTGCTCATTGCTCTAGACTGGGAGTGGTCATAATGTAATGGCTCAAGTAATAACTGCTAAAACTTTATCTCTGCCAACATAAGAATAAATTATATTTTAAAATTTACACTCTCAGTAAAAAGGTGGTACCTTTTCAAAAGGTTTTACCTTTTTTCCATAAAGGGTGCATATTAATACCTTAAAGGTACATATTAGAACATTTTCATAAGTTTAATTTAAAATAATAAAATAAAATAAAAAATAAAATAAAATAAAATAAATTATAATAATAAAAAATATATATTACAAAAATAATAAAAAGTAAAATATTCATTTTAAATTTTAAATCTAAATATTGGTGCTTCTATTTATTGTTATAATGTAATTTTTTTTTTTACATAATAGTGTATTTAATGATGTAGTCATTTTTATGTGACTTATGCTTATTATGTAACATGATGTAACGTGTAACACATAGCAGATGATATTGTCAGCTCACAAACAAAACTTTACATTTATGCATTACTGTGGCTTTTATCTAAAGTGACTTACATTCAGTACTTACAGTACATGGCATATTTTTATAGTTTCATAGTTATTAAATATATTTAAAAGAGTGCAGCCTTGTTCAAGACCTTATTCAATCTGTTGAAATGCTTGCTCACATTTTCCCAGTGCTCAGGGAGATGACTCCATGAAACCACAGTGATTCACACGCTCTTTGGTGTGTGTGTGTGTTCAGGACAGAATGGAAAAGATAGACCCTTAAGATGCTGTACACAGAAGACATGCTGTTCCACAAAAGCCAACCTGAGAGAAGAAAAATTGTTGAGTTGCTTTGCCAACACCCACACAAACAAACACTTGTTTAAGGTCATTACCAAGCACACAGAACACAAAACAAACAACTCTCTTTGCTATAATAATCAGAAGCATATGAGAATATTTTAGAAAAGGCACATAAAAATCCATGGAACAAATCTAAACTTAGTCCATCTAAATGAGCCTGAGAGGAACTCTAGTTTTGGAACCCTGACCTTTCTACTGAGCAAGGTCTCTTGCTTTGGAAGCTTCTGTCCTTTCATCTATTTTGTTTTTCATATTGACGTTTTTATTGCATCAAACACTCATGAAATTACTTGCTATTAATATGCATTCTAGATGAGAGTTCCATCCTATTTTGCGACTGTGAAACTGAATTCTTTGTTAGAGAGCAGGCTCCACCAATTTAGTTGAAAACACCCACACACATGTGTGTGTGTGTGTGTGTGTGTTCTTCAGAATCTGAATCATTGTTCTTAAAAATGTCCAAGATTGGCTCTCATCACCTTCTACTGTATTCATATTCTAGCTCACAGCTCACACACACATAGCTCACACATAAATGTAATACAACTGCTGTCAATCCACATTAAATGTGAAATTATTATCACTGCAGTGTAGAATTTTCTATAAAGCATAACATTCACATTCCATTATAAATATATACATATCATAAATAATTCATTTGCACATATTGCACAGATTTATTGCACATAAATGGTTTATTGTGCATAAAAAATATACACATTTATTCTAAATATATCATATCTTTATCTAAATATGTTATAGCTAAAAATAGTCAATAAAACATTTCCAAGAGTGATGCATAGAAATTTTAAGTCATGACTCTACACTGTACCTCAGGGACATTGTGGTACACAGGATATTACATCACTTGGAAAACCAGTGGCTTGGACTGAAATTGGAAAAATGTGTAGAGAAGAAAAAAACAGTAGAGTGGAATAGTACCGAACAGATGAGTAGAAACATCTGGAAGCAGTATTCACATGGGGTGATTATGCCTGAAAGAATCAGCTTTCAAAAAGAGAAATTAAATTACAGTAGTCAACATTTGAAGTGGATCAAAACCTTTCATCAAAGTTGTAGTAAAACCAAAACAATATCTATTCTTGTCTTAGGACAACTTTGATAAAAGGTTTTGATCCACTTTAAATGTTGACTACTGTAGATCGTTGTATTAAAATTACAGCTCTAAGATTTAGACAATGTCATACTAGCACTATTAAATGTGAATAATTACAAAAATCACTGATAATAAATTACATGGGATTAATTAATTATTCGATTCCATTGTTAAATAAGTTGTTGGGCTGACACTGTGGGACTGTGCTTTAACCTGCGTAATTCACCTTTTAGCTTTTGGTCATGTGACATAAAAAATACGTTTGAGATGAATCCTGTCACTTTCTTCTTTAATGATTCAAGCTTCCGAAAAGAGCATAGCGCCGCGGTGAACAACAGAATGTGAAAGCTGTTAGACTGAGAGGATGAAATTCCTGAACGATGTTGGTGAAGCGGTTGAATGAATAATTCGTGGTCTCTCTTTATCTCCCTAGTAGAACCTATTTCTGGGATGGCGACATCAGTGAAAGTTACTTCGATGGAAAAAAACCACAGTGACTCAGAATTTTGCTTGGATAGTGTGTCTGCATTGTTTCAGTTAAAAGTGTGTATATGCACGCACATCACATTGGTTAATCCAGTGTTCCACTTTCTAAAATTTCCAGTGCGTCAGATTGTGATATAGGTTTACAAAATGTTAACTTGCGCTGAGTTGCGGTTTAAAACGTAATGTTTAACCGCCTGCTCTAGGTCATGTGGGTCGTGCTGCCACCGTGTGGCTGGAGAATTGTTCGCTGTGTTGCACTATTAGCATTAGCTTCGTGAGTTATATAAACAACCGCGGTAATGCAGTTGCTTTTCACGGGGCTTACATGGAGTTGTTACATGATCGAACTTCTAAATAATGTACTGCATCAAAGTTGTCAGAGCTAACTGACAAAATATATTTAAAACTCATAAATCGCTTAAAAGGTGTGTGTATGTATGTATGTATTTAGCTGGAACGCATGTCAACGTGCATCACAATTACAGTTTTACAGTTTGTAATCACAGGATTACAGAAAAGTTACGGGATTCCAAAGTCCAAATGTTCAGAGTTTTAGAAATGAGTGCAATGAGGTCATGAGTACTGATCATGTATGCTGACTACGACACTTTTGACATGAAAATTTCAACGTGTCGGCACATGGCGCCGTGGCTTAGTTGGTTAAAGCGCCTGTCTAGTAAACAGGAGATCCTGGGTTCGAATCCCAGCGGTGCCTTTTCTTGGCTCTGTGTGGTTAAATTGAATTTAACTGGACATTCATTGACTGCTGTGATTGTGGTTATGCTTTTGGAATAAGTACTGCATATCTATGAAAATATGCCGGTTGTGATATTACTCCTCATTTCATGATTGCTTTATTCTAATTGGAAGAGCAAATTATAAGTACATACAGCATAAGTCAAAAGTTTACATACACCTTGCAGAATCTGCAAAATGTTAATTATTTTACCAAAATAACAGGGATCTTTCAAAATGCATGTAATTGTTTATTTAGTTTATTTAGCCCACAAGAGAAAATAATACATTTTTAGAAATGACCCCGTTCAAAAGTTTACACATACACTTGATTCTTCATACTATGTTGTTACCTGAATGATCCACAGCTGTTTTTTTGTTTAGTGATAGTTGTTCACGAGTACCTTGTTTGTCCTGAACGGTTAAACTGTTTCCATCTTTTCACACTGAGGACAACTGAGGGACTCATGCAACTATTACAGAAGGTTCAAACACTCACTTATGCTCCAGAAGGAAACATGAAGCATTAAGAGCCTGGGGGGTGAAAACTTTTTGAATTCGAAGATCAGGGTAAATTTAACTTATTTTGTCTCCTGGGAAACATGTAAGTATCTTCTGTAGCTTCTGAAGGGCAGTACTAAATGAAGAAAATATATTTAGGCAAAATAAGAAAAATGTATACATCTTCAATCTGTTCACAAGTTTACACCTTTGGCTCTTAATGCATTGTTTTTCCTTCTGGAGGATCAGTGAGCGTTTAAACCTTCTGCAGTAGTTGTATATGAGTCCCTCAGTTGTCCTCAGTGTGAAAAGATGGATCTCAAAATCATACAGTCATTACTGGAAATGGTTCAAATACACAAAAATGCTGAAAAAACAAAGAATTTGTGGGACCCGAAGGATTTTTCTGAAAAACAGCAGGCAGTTCAGGACACTGTCCAGGACAAACAAAGGACTCATGAACAACGATCACTAAACAAAACAAAAAACAGTATAAAGAATCAAGCGTATGTAAACTTTTGAACGGGGTAATTTTTATAAATTTAACTATTTTCTCTTGTGGACTACATGTAAACGTCATTTATGTAAAATATCTTATTGAGGTCAGTACTAAATAAAAAAATAACATGCATTTTGTATAATCCCTCTTATTTTAATAAAATAATAAAATTTTGCAGATTCTGCAAGGTTTCTAAACTTCTGACTTCAACTGAACACTTGATCAGTATTTCCCAAACTTTAATGTACTAGAATGGCATCACCAAGGCCCAAGACCAACATCAAATCCAGAATCTGACATCCATTTGACACCATTTGACATCCATAATAATTTTAAGACACAATTTCTGCTTTACCACATTTAACAAAGCAAAAATTAAATCTTTAAAAGTGTCCCATGGAACCTGCTTAAAAGGATAGTTCACCCAAAACTAAATTTCTGTCATCTTTTACTTACCTCGTCGTTACAAACCAACCTATGACTTTCAAAAGAGAATTTTAGATGATGCTGGTGAGAATTTCAATTTTTGGGTGAACAATCCCTGTAAGTGTTCTTTGGGGTACACATACCATTGGTTGGCAATTTTAAGATCAATGAATTGTGCATACTGTTTATATTCATTTATGGTTTATTTAAAAAGCAGCTTATTACAGCAACAAGATTAAAAAAATATTTTTAGGCATATTCTATTGTGGCTCAGCTCATAAAATTAAAAGAACGCAAAACGTATTAGTACTGAACAATTTGTTAATAACCTAATTGTGCTTGCTACAGTGGCATATGTTTTTTAGCACCTTAATGATGGTGTAATGTTTTCCCATCACAGCTTACATTTGTTTTTTAACAGCCAGAGGCTTCTGTAGCTCCTGGCCATGCAAATCGTGCACCTTCCACTCCATGTTATCCAGGACAGTGTAGTTGTGGGTCTTGTAATTGAGCATGTCTCGGGCACGGAACACCTTGTTAGATTCGTACAGGTTGCTCCAGTAGCGTGGGAGGGGTTCGAATCCCCCCAGGCGGGCGATCTCGTCATTGTAGGCCCATTGCTCAGAATCCAGTTTAAGGATATGGCGGGTAGCAATTCCACGGGCACGACGGGCAGCAATGTCCAGCTCGACATCTTTCTCCATATCCTCACGGGATGGCAGGCGGAAAGAACCATCCAACACTGACAGGACAAACTTAGTCTGGGGAAGAAGTGAGGAAACAATTTGAAGATGCAACAAAGATCCTCAGTCACACATATTCCCTTACACAAAATATCCTTCGCTTTGCAACTGACCTGAACATGGAAATGTGGGAAGGGGCATATAGCTCTGCAGATGCCCACTATAAAGAGTGAAGGGTAGGCTGGGGGTATTAGGAACTTATAAAGAGGCCAGACGTGGTGCTCCTGCACATTCACACCTACTTTCTTATCCAGGAACGGGAAGGTGAAGTTGTAGCCTGTACAAAACAAAAACACTTCCGGCTTGGCCCTCTCCCCATTTTTGAACTCGAGAGTGCCATCATCCAGTACAGAGGTTACTGGAGGAGCCTGCTGGACTCCTGGAGGAAGGGGGCAGGTCAAAGGCCGCTGTCCATGACTCAGGATAACCTGGAGGTAAATAATAGTATAAGATAAACATGGAATTCCAGATAAAATGCTTTTGATGGCTGCAGTAAGCATGCCACTATCTATGAAAGCACAAAGCAAGTTAGTTTCTTTTGTCACAAATCTGAGTATAAATAAATATATTGAAGATTGGAATACATTACATAACAGATTTTAAAACACTAGGCACGATACACTTGTCGACTGATAGAGGAAAATCCGGAGATCATAATCTAAATGATTGTAGGGCCCTAGGAAATCCATTTTATTTTTTCCTCAGTTCCATTTAATTTGTTTCCATATTCCGTTTTTTCCGTTTTAATTTTTCTGAATTCCATTTTTTTTTCAGTCAAATTTTTCTACACTCTGTTTTAATGGTTACATTAAAAAATATTGTTATATTAATCAAAACGCATGTCTAATTAATTAAAATCATGGAACTTACATAATTTAACAGTAATTTATTCAAATTTATTGTGTTCATGTACTCATATATTGAGGCGGTAGAGGCTTCATTATGTGTGTAGTAAACAAAAACCACACATCTGCGCCATTTATTCAGAGACATGCAGAACACACAGGATTCACATTTAAATAATAGTTTTGCAGATTAATATTCACAGAGACTGGTCCATATTGCATTTTGATTTATAGGATTACTCTGCTTCAAAACTAAAAACTTCCTGATAATTTACTTGCCCCCATGTCATTCAAGATGTTCATGTCTTTCTTTCTTCAGTCACAAAGAAATTACGTTTTTGGAGGAAAATATTCCAGGATTTTTCTCCATATAGTGGACTTCAATGGTGCTCAACGGAATGCAGTTTCAAAGGGCTCTAAACAATCCCAGCCGAGGAATAAGGGTCTTATCTAGCGAAATGATCTGCTATTTTCTAAAAACAAAATTAAAAAAATTACAATTTATATACTTTTTAACCTCAAATGCTTGTTTCGTTTAAGTCAAGACAGTTAGTGTAGGTCGAAAAACTGCTATCTCATTTTTTTCTCCAACTTCAAAATCGTCCTACATCACTGCAGAAGTACCAACCCAGTGAACATGCAAGGTCAAACACCCTTTACAAAAAAGCTTAGAAAATGAGATGGGAGTTTTTCAACATACCCGACATACAACTGTCTTGAACCGAATGCACAGAGTATGCATGTGCATAACAGAGCTAGACAAGGCAAGCATTTGAGGTTAGGAAGTATATACATTTTTCACTAGCTAAGATCCTTATTCCCCGGCTGGGATCATTTAGAGCCCTTTGAAGCTCCACTGAAACTCCATTTTTAACCTTCAAACCGTTGAGCACCTTTGAAGTCCACTATATAAAGAAAAATCCTGCTATGTTTTCCTCAAAAAAAATGTATTTCTTTGTGACTGAAGAAAGAAAGGCATGAATAGCTTGGATGACATGAAGGTGAGTAAATTATCAGGAAATTTTTATTCTGGACATGGAGTAATCCTTTAAGTCTACTGACCTACTTTTGATTTATTTATCCAAAATTTGGCAAATTCTGTGACATTCCGCATTATACAGAAATTTTCATTTTTAGGACTGTCCAAAATCTGGAGACTGACTTGGACTCCGACAGAAACTAGCATTAGCTTGTCCAGACTGAAAATTGAGGCAAAAATCTGTGCAAAAGTCATGTAGTATATTCCAGCTTAAAGGGGTCATGAACTACCTCCTATTTGCCTCTCTCTGTGTGAATCTGTGGGTGGGGCTAAACAGGCAGCGTTGTCAATCTTCTTCTGCAGAGGTGCCGCATAATCTACCTTTTACATTATACATAGGAACATTCCAAAAGCTGTCGCTTTGGCAGACCGCCTTCAATATAACATGTTTTTAGACTAACTACAAAGTTTTGAGTTCTAAAACTTATAGGATGTATTATAGTACAATAGCCTCTACATGTCAAAGTTGGTTTCTCAGTTCATCACCCCTTTAAGTCAAAGATGCAGCATTACAAATAGCCAAACGATTTAACACTATGAAAGACCTTAGCATCAACATTGGAGAGCTCCATGCAAATATCTAGTCCAGAGAGACCAGCTCCCAGCAGCACCACTGATTTTCCCGCCAAAGGTTCAGCACTACGATAATCATGACTGTGCATCAGCATCCCTAAAAAAAAAACATACATTTGGACAATACATACATAACACATCATTCCCACACGCTACTCAAACTTGCATCATCACAAAAAGTCTTTATTATTTAACAATATTTTGGTCAATCAACCTTCTTCAAGCTCCCCTTAAGCCTGAGAAATATTGATTGACTAAAACATGCTTCATATATTATACTTTCATCATACGCACCTAGAAATTAGTTGAGTGTGCGAGGTACAATATTTTTTTGTTAGGCTATATAATAATACCATAATATATTTTAGCATTTTATAGTAACCAAACAATTACTACAACTGTAGTCTCAGCCTCAGACGTCACGCCCACGGAACGTTGGCTAAACGTCTGATGCATATGGTACACTTAACTGGAAACACTTCAGGAATGTCGAAGTCGTCATCTGATTGGTTGAATTTTATCGGATTTCCGGGGGACGCGAGTGTCGCGATTATTTCGGTCCGCCGGGAAACAAAGCGCAGACGTGTGATTACAGAAGAAAAACTGTCGTATTTACATGAGTGACAGTGAGCATTTATCAAGATCAGCTAAACGTAGGATTCTCAAAAGTATGCAAGGTTCACGGCATAGACTCTTTAAGAGATGTCCAGGAGTTTTGTTTGAGGCACTTAGTGGAGACAAAAAGAGATATAATGCAGACGCCATTGTTGTTATACGTGCACGAACAGATCAATGACTTACTGCTTGTTTTCTTCTCCTTCTTTGATTTTCTATGCTGACTGACTTGTTGCACACCGGTCTGTTGTTGTGGGGACATTTCTACGCCCCGAAACGTGACGCCGAACGAAACGAACTGTGAATGGTTGTTTGACATGTCGGTCAAACGGCCTTATGGGCGGGCCTTGGCCAAAGAAAGCTGCTATGAATTCCAGACCTTCAGCCGTCAGTCTGAAGGTCTGGCTACGCGAGACTACTACAACTGCAACCCTAAAGCAAGCATGCATTATGTGTACATAAAACAAATTATAATACATAACATTTCTATTATTTGCTGACATACAAAAAAGCCTTCCACTTTAAGAACTGGAAAACAAAGACTACAGTTTGAACATCATAACAAACATAAAGGTCTAACCTTTAATGAACCTACTGATAGATGTTAAGTAATATAATGATTAACCAAAACTGAGTCTACTTTCCAAATCTATGCTTCGATCTAAAGCACTTCTCAGTATACCTATACTTTGGCTGTTTAACTGATAACATGTTGCAACAGGAATTTGAAAGTCTAAGCAGCTTTCAAAGGTATTTTGCTGCCAAGCACACAGATACTTGGTGTTCAATTCGTCAGCTTTAATTGTTTACTTTGCAAAAGCAAAAACGTATTATGTAATAAAAGGAAGGGAAAACCTTTGAATTTTTCCAGTCCAGGTATTGCAGGAATGTAGGGGTCATAGAAATGTCTGAAATAAACACACACAATTTAATTTGTAAGACTAAATTTGTAATAATCAATTTTTTCACCTGATTATATAATCAAACTGTTCCCTGAAAAACTGGAACACTATATAAGTGAAAGTGCAATACAGTTTCATTGCATCATTAGTTACTGTTTAATCCACTGCACCCAATGGACTTATTGATTAAGGCATGTACATCTGAACTATAGCTGTACATTGGAAAGTTTTACATAGAATGTTTCAGTCATTTTGCTCCACACTTACCCATTGCACACCATAACTGCATCAAATCTCTCCGTAGTGGATTTACTGTGGTCTACACCATTGTCGGAGGTGACATTCCAAGCCAACCCATTCCACCCACCCTTCACATCTACTGGGCTTACTGAAGCCACCGAGGTGCCAAACTTGTTGGAAAAGAGAAACACACCTATCAGTACTCTTTTTGGCCTCATACTGATGGTTATCAAGCAAACTGATGAATCAGCAACATTCAGTCCTTTGTATAACCGACCATCATTTCTCTAGTAGTTTTCCACTATGCCACAAGATAAGGTATGTGATTTGTAACTGGTTAAACTGGTCATAAACACTGATATGATATTACCTGACATGTTGAACATGAACAAACAGGTGCGAGTATTTTTAAAATGTCAGAACTGGGCTACAAGTATTTTCTTTTTCACCTGTATGTGGTCCCACAGACGAAAATGATCACAATACTGCTCAAGGTACTTCCGTACTTCGGTGTGATGGACAAAAGAGGGAAGATGCTTTGCAAAAGGAAAGTCTGGAAAAGACATCACCTCTTTGGGAATATTGGTTCTAGTATGTGAGAAGAATACATGGCAAAACATTATGAAGCCACAATACTGCTTCATTAAGTATATCACTGGCTACTGATATTTCAAGAAGAGCTTAAAAGGAGGATATTAACCAAACATAAAATGAAATTCATTAACATTACATTTCGATAAGTAACAATACATGGCATGTAGTAAGATGGCTGCAACACTAATTAACACTTAATAGTTCATCAATTATTTTAAATATTAAGTTGCTGTGGAACATTTCAATAAGTAACAATGCGTGGCATGTAGTAAGATGACTGCAACACTGATTAACACGTAATAGTTCATCAATTATTTTAAAAGTTAAGTTGCTGTGGAACATCAATCCATATCTCTAGTGATATTTATTAGTATTTCAGTTACACATTAGTACCATAAAATGATAAACACATAAATTCACCTGAGGTCCCTGTACATGCTGCTGTGAATCGGTAAGCCATTGTCATAACATCCCACTTTTTCCTCATAAACCCACGTTCCTCCAATATTCTTGGTGAGCTCGTACACCACAGGTGGCGCGAAGGTGTCCGGGCGTGAGAGAAGATGGCGGGCCGCGCAGAGTCCCGCAGCACCGGCTCCGATAACAGCGACGCGCAGCTTCCCCAAGCTGGACATCTTTATGCAAAATGCGGGTATGAGCTAGGAAGTTGACACCTGACAAAACAGATGCAAAACCGCAGGTACTTGTTGTTTCCCTGAAAATGGAGAACTTGTCCAAATCACAATTACATTTCCGTTCTGCTTACTGTTTTTTAAGCCAGTACATACAGCTGTCCTCGGGTGACCAGCACTGGGGTCTGTCAGTCTCTCAAAGCGAACGCGAATGCTCGTCTAATTATATCTAAGACGCGTTGGAATCTGTCCAGCTTCCCTGGCAGCTCAATCGAATTAACCCTTTGTGTTCTGAAGTTATATTTTCATTGCAAATTGACGGGGGGAAACAATAAAGTAAAACTTAAATATATATTTATAAACAGCTTTGACAACGCTCTGTCCACAGGCATTTTCATTTTAATTGCAATAATTGTTAAAAAGTTTAAATATGAACTTAAGTATGCTTACAAAGACTATTGCTAGCAACAGCTATTTTCAGTTTTTCACCAAACCACGCCTGTACATAGATACAAGTCATGTCGTTTCTTGTTGGATTCAGCATATTTTGTAAATACCAACATACTTGTGTGACATATGACTGCAACTGCGTAATTTTCACTTCTTCAAAACGATAAATTTTCGCTGCGAGCAGGGTTCGAACCTGCGCGGGGAGACCCCATTGGATTTCAAGTCCAACGCCTTAACCACTCGGCCATCGCAGCGCCGGAACTAAACTTGGTAACTTCCGCCTTTGTTATTGGTATTAAGCAGAACAAGTACTTCCTGCAACAATTACTTAAAGAAGTTGGTTAACGTAACTTTACTAAATTGCAAATAAATAAGTAAATTAGAACATAACACCACTTTGCATTTACTAACTAAAATGCACGCCGATGTTAATGTTTATGCTGTGTCATTTCTTCAATAAACTAATTTCCATTTCGATCGTAATAATAATTATTTGCGTTTGAGTTAATTAAGGTGTAAATCGTACCTTAATGGATGCTAAGAGGACAAATGCAGCTTCCGCGGACCTCCAGCAAACAGCCACTGGCCTACTTTCCCGTTGTTTAAAGGGTCACATGATGGATTTGGTTGCCAGATGCCCACCCCCCATTATTATTTTTTGGTTGTAATTTATTAATTAAGCCTGTTTGTTTCAGTACAGTTTCCCGACAGGGCGAATAAACTATCCAATATAATAAACTACTCAGTGATTTGATTAATAAGTTTCTTATAAACATTTTTTTTGGATTTTCCAAACTGACATGTCTAAAAATTACGAGCGCACGTCATGGAAACTTAGCGACTCCAGCACTGAACCAAAACAGATCTACACATAATGTTGTTTTCGAAACTAGCCTAACCTTTTACTGCTTCGACTAATAAAATTATTGATGGCATCTTAATTTTTTATTATTATTATTATTTTTTCTTGAAAAGAGCAAAGAGAGGCAATCTTATCCTTATTTAATAAAATTTTGCTTTTGCGTGTCTTAAGACCTGCAACTTAAAAATAAAGAAACATTATTCTTCCTTTTCTTAATTTTTTCGTTTGATAAATACACAAATATAAAAAACCTTGGTAAGTGTTCAGTAAGATATATACATTAAGTAAGATACATTGTAAAACAACACACTATGTATGAAATATAATACTTTTTAATTTGTTATTGGAAAAGCACAAGATGCTATGTGTTACTATTGCAAATAACAAGCAACATACATGATGTTTTAGGCAACGTCCAGTAGGTGGAGCTATAATAATACCACAGAAATGCCAAAATCGGCACTGTTGTCTTCAGCTTTACTGACATAGCTAATTATTCCAAATGAAGTTACATTTGTGGTTATGCCCTACTTTTGAGCAATATACTCTGTTTGGAATCCTTGGAGTGCAACCATTATGCAACTCACAGCACAAATAATCAGGTTTGTTTTGATTATTTGTGATTTTGAATCAGTATCTAAAGTGTCTGAACGTTATTAATAGCTTTTTTAATTCCTTTCCATGATAAGGTGTTTTATAAGGTGTTCCATGTAATAACATGTAATAGCTTTGTAATATGTAATATTATGTAATATGCAAATTTATTTTTTTTTTTACATCAGAAAAGATTTATGCTTGCTTCTATACAATTTACCAGTCAAGACCAAAACAACTAAAATATGTGACCCTGGACCACAAAACCAGTCATATGGGTCAAAATTGAGATTTATACATCACTTATACATAATTTATACACAATGAAAGCTGAATAAATAAGCTTTACACTGATATATGGTTTGTTAAGATAGGACAATATTTGACCGAGATACAACTATTTAAATATATGGAATCTGAGGGTGCAAAAAAATCAAAATATTGAGAAAATTGCCTTTAAACTTGTCCAAATGAAGTTCTTAATAATGCATATTACTAATCAAAAATTAAGTTTTGATATATTTACAGTACGAATTTTAATTATATCTTTACGTAGATCTTTACGTATTTCCTAATGATTTTTGGCAAAAAAAAATAATAATAATAATAATTTTGACCCATACAATGTATTTTTGGCTATTGCCACTGATATACCCCAGCGACTTAAGAAGACTGGTTTTGTCGTCCAAGTGTGTCTGTTACTGCACAGTAGTTACAGTAAAATAAGAAAGATTAAAGTGAGCATTTGACTTTGATGGACCAATAATAACAGTGGTCAGGAGCAATATAACGCATTAGTCATGACTAAACTGTTCCAGAAAGTTAAAACGGCCATAGAACATGCCAGCCCAAATTAAAACCGCACCCAGTATCATGCAACAGCCCAGTCAAGTGGACCTCTTTGTACAAAGATCAGTGAACTCTACACACATTTCACAAGTACATTGCTTAGTTGTGTTGTTGGCAACCACGGAACATAACCACACGTAATGCCAATTAAAAGTTTACAACCTTTTACACAGGCTACCCATAGAACCTAAAATTCAGACATTTCTGTAAATAATGTATCTCAGTGTAACTGATTGTTGATTCTTTAACATCTTCACCTTTTCCGTATTTTTTCAATTTTTGCAGATATCACTTGTATATATTTTGTGCACTGTTGGTGGACTACAAATACACTGTGAATAGGAACGGACACTGTCAATACAACGTCCTTTGCACGAAAGTGCTATTTCGGCAATGCCATCATTTCTTGTGACCATTACGCCTCCTCACACTATGTTTCTGTAAATGGTGACGTAGCGTGATGGTAAGTTGGAAACGTGGGAATTGAGTGATTTTTGTCTTTTTGGCCATGACCAGTATTTGCCATTTGCTTCCGGTAACCTGGACTGCAACACGACACAGACAATGGAAGACAATGCATAATATGTAAAGATATGTACAATAAACATTTACTTGTCAACTTACATGATGTCTGTGTGTGTTTATTGTGGGATATCAGAGTAGGATGCAGTAATGGGGTGGACGTGTGTGTTGTGTGTACAATGGTTTCATTAACCTGACCCTCATGTGCACCCAAAGGTAGGTGTCTGATCTTAAAATGGAAGTGCAATGCAGTGACTGGTACCATCTTGTTATCCTTGCATTTCCTTGCATTTCCTTTATTAACTTTATCCAGGTTAACGCTCTATGGTCTGTCTTAAGAACTCCCTTCCAGTAAGTAATAGACTTTCCAACACCCACTTGATGGCAGGTCCCTTTTTCCCAATAGTTGAGTATCGGGTCTCTCAAGATAACAGCTTATGGCAGAAGCATCCATTAGCATCCATTCCACTGGCAGAAGCATCCACTTCTTACATAGGCTCTCCTTCGGCCTTCAAAATGCCTGCTCAGCTTCCTCTGTCCAGGGCACTGGATTCCTGACCAACCTTATGGTGAGGTTGGTCAGGAGTACTGTAACACCAGAAAACTCTGGTATAAATCTTTTGTACCATCCAACCAGCTGAAGGAAGGCTTGTACCTCTTTTTTATCCTAGGTCTTGGACAATTTCAGCAGCCAACCTTGTAACTCAAGACTGCCCACTGAAGCTAAGCAGGGTGAGCCTGGTTAGTACCTAGATGGGAGACCTCCTGGAAAAACTATGTTGCTGCTGGAAGAGGTGCTAATGAGGCTAGCAGGGGGTGCTCACCTTTTGGTCTGTGTGGGTCCCAGCACCCCCAGTATAGTGACGGGGATACTATATTGTCAAAAAGCACTGTCCATCAGTTGAGACGTTAAACCGAGGTCTTGACTCTCTGTGGTAATTGAAAATCCTAGGATGCCCTTCGAAAAAAAGAGTGGGCGTGTAACCCATTCACCTCTGTCCATCACCAAGGCTTCCTAATCATCCCCATATCTACTGATTGGCTGCTTCACTCTGTCTTCTCTCCACCAATAAGCTGGTGTGTGGTGGGCGTTCTAGCGCAAAATGGCTGCTGTCGCATCATCCAGTGGTGGTTCATAAGATTCCCCCCTTCCATGTAAAGTGCCCAGAAGTACTCAGAATAGTGCTATATAAATATAATTAATTATTATTAAATCTAGAGTGGTGATGTATTTGTCTTGACCAATCCATCCTAGCAGCTCAGCAATCCGAGGTATTTGGTATGCATCGAACCTTGAGACAGCACTGATCTTTCGGAAATCAAGGCAGATTCTCAGTGACCCATCCATCTTTGGTACCAGGGTGAACGGGCTGTTCCACGGGCTGTTTGATGGCTTAATCACCCCCATCTCTCTCACTAGATGAATCTCCCTCCTCAGTGGCTCAAATTAGCTATTCAGGCACTCAATAGGGCTGTTGTCAAATGGGAGTTGGGTCAGTGAGCTGGATGTTGTGTTCAATCAGGTTGGTTCTTCCTGGCTCTGTCCTGAAGAGATTCAAGTACTTGTCTACTATGTGTAGCAGCTGCTTCCTCTGTTCCTCTTTCAGGTGTTCCAGGGTTTTCTTTGCCGGAGATCTCCATACAGCCACGTCTTCCATTTCGTGCTCACCCTCAATTTCAAAATGTGCTGTCTCTTTGTCTGCTGCCTTCTCTTGTCACTCTTTCAGGAGGTTGACATGGTACACTTGGCTGGACTTCCCTATTCCGGGTGTAATATATTACACCCAGAATAGGGAAGTCCAGCCAAGTGTACTATCGTAGGGCCCTTGCCACTTCACTAATAGCTTGTTACACCATTGTTTTTGTGCTTTCTGGGCTGCTTCCAAGTTCTCAATGGCTTGTTCTCTGTACTTCTCCAAGTGGAAACTGGATACCATGTTCACAATCTGTGGATGTCATTGGTGCTTCCCAGCTCTTCCTTAGCAGATCTAGTCAACCCTGGACAGATCATCCGTATGTAACCCCCCCAGGTCCTACTCGCACCCACTCCGAGCGGTACTCAAACCCAGATCTCTGACATGGGAGGCGGGTGCACTACAAGGAGGCTAAAGTCTGTAGCTGCTAGAGTTAGTCATTAGTGCACCTCTTGAGATCAGAGGAGTGAGGTTTACCTGCATAGAACCCACCGCTGGCCTCCGTTACACCCCCCTAAACCTCACTCCCATTCGGGTCCTACATTCACCTGCGCCGAGCGTAGAAGAAGACATTGATTAACTTGTTGAGGTGTGTTTGATTAGGGTTGGAGTTAAACTCTGCAGGACAGTGGCTCTCCAGGACCCAAGATGTCCAGCTCTGCTGTAGGCGTTAGAGGCTTGTCTTGATCGACTGGATACTCATCTGTCTCTGGAGGTGCTTCATCAAGCTCGATGTAAAGTTGGTGTCATGATCTGTGATGATCTTGTCCGGGATACCGACTCTGGAAAACATTTTCACAAGAGCACTGATTACCTTGGCAGTTGTAATTGATTTTAGGGGAAATTGTTCCAGGTCCCGAGTAGCATAGTCACGCAAGACCAAGATGCACTTCTCTTCTTCAGGGGTCCAACTATGTCCATTCCAATCCTTCTGAAAGCAGTGGAGATCACTGCTAACAGATACAGAGGAACTCTGGCTGACCTGCAAACAGCACTTTTTTTTTGACAAACAGAGCATGAGGTACAGTATGTGAGTATACATGGAAGGCCAAAAGAAACAGGAATTAAGTCTTTGGTATGTTTTCTACTGTGCAAGATATCCTGACCACGGTATAGTATGGGCAAGGTGTAACATGAGACCTACAACCCTTCAGAACAAGAAATGTAACACCATCCAACTTTACAAACAAAATACCATTCTGCACAACATGCATTTCAGCCCTAAGAGTTTGTACTGTAAGGATCCATCGACTGGCCCAAACGCGGAGTCCAGTTGTCTGGTTGAAGGTTTAATGCATGTTCGGTCTTTTCACAGCACTTCTGCAAATCCACTTAATTTATCAGGATTTAGTTTCAATTTTAATCTAGCTCCATGTTTAATCTGACTCCAATTCCATGTTAAAATTTAGGTGCTTACTCTAATTTACACTGATCACAAATATCGATTATGTATTCATTTAGATATCTGATTATTCTGGAAATCCCATAATTTATTCGTTCATTGGGGACCTAATGTCTCTTTTGAGTCTGTCGTGGCCAACGCCGATCATCACGATCACAAACACTCCAGTCTGATGTTTAGTCAGAGGTCTGTAGGTGACTAATACATTTTTGACAGCCGCCTACTGCTTGCCTTCACAAAAAAATGTAATTTACTTTAGTCTTCTCCTGCACAACTTACTAACATCAGTGACATTCAGTCCTGTGCCTGCAGTTTGCTCTTTCCTGGCCGTAATTTGCGGTAACAAAAGCCTCCTCGCAATTTACTAGTAATAATGATTTCAGAAGAGATCAGAATAAATCAAATATAACATTTAATTCGTCAGGTAAAAATGTATCATGCCAATTACATAATTAAACAATGACAATCCATTTCAGAATTAAATTCAGTTCCATTTCAAATAAATACATAACATTAATTACTCAAAGATAAATCTAAGAGTGGGAGATGCATACCTGACTGCGGAGAGATACACAGCAGCATGTGAGAGATTTGGAGGCAAAGCTCCAGAGACTCACACACACAGTGTGGGGGTTCTTCTGAATACAGAATCCCAAAATAGTGTTTTGTCACTTTGCTTATACACCCAGACCAAAACAAACAAATCTTCCAATCAGTTGTAAAAACATAAAGACCTTTTGGTTTGTCAGAAGATCTTGAGAGGAGAGGAAGGAAGGGGGTCGTAAATGAGCAAGGGGTGTGGTGTTGTTTGTCCTCTTTGAAGATCTCTTCTCCAGATTAGTTTTGTTGTTTTGTTGCATGGCATCTCTTTTTGTCAGAGACAAAAAAAGTCTAGACTTTAAATTCATGAGGAAATAATTTCACATCTTACAGTACTTACTCTTCAGTGATTTCTGTCTTTCTGGCATGTTGCCAGCTTTTGCTATTTGCTTCCGGTAACTTGGACTGCAACGTGACACAAACAGACAACAGAAGACATAAATAATATGTACAGATAAGTACAATAATCATTTACTTGTCAACTCCTAGCAATTTCATATCAGATCAATCATATCAGTTTCATGGTCGTCATTTTCAGTAAAATATGCTTATATAAATTAAAGGATCTTTTGTAACTGATTACATTTGTGATTACATCTTTTGTGTGAGTTATGAAAAGCAAAGTATTTTTTGACTTGAGACTAGGTTTGCACAATAAATCGCATGCAATTGTCATGTGCACCTCCTCAGTAAAGCCGGTTCTGTGATTAGTAGTAAATCTCCATCACGCGAGTTCAGCTGGAGCAGCAATTAATACACAGAGCCATAGATCACTGACAAGCTACGCAATATCGCATTCATAATCGCAGATGAATCGTATTCGATTATGAACACAATTCTGCGTAGCTTGTCAGTGATTTACAGCTCTGTGTATTAATTGCCGCTCCAGCTGAACGTACGTGATGGAGATTTACTACTAAGCACAGAACCGGCTTTACTGACTAAATGCGCATGGCAATCGCATGCGATTTATCGTGTAGCCCTACTTGAGACCCTATAAAAGGATTTATTATTTCCAGAAATTGTGAGACACAATATCACATTGATGTGGATGGAACAAGTACAGTACCTGGTATGTCAGTGTTGAGTTTTAACGAAACATCAACCAATAAACTAAATAAAATGATTCTTGTGTTTAGACATACGCAGGACAACAGCCATCAACAAACAACAAATTTCCATGACAGACTCATTTAAATTAATGGAAACCAACATCTGCAGCACAGAAAAGCATATCAAAGACTATTCTTCCTCAGACCATCCATACAACAGTTCAAAGGGGGAAAACCCTGTTGTTGCTTATGGTACCTCCCCGTAGCGAACAGCACAAATGGTAGCCATTTGTTCCAGTCTTTTCTCATGTTAGCATGTTCTTGTGGGTTTGCTTGAACCACCCGACTAGTCTGTCTGTCTGCGGATGATAGGGGTTGCCTTGATCAACTGGATACCCAGCTGTCTGTGGAGGTGCTTCATCAAGCTTGACGTAAAGTTGGTGCCTTGATCTGTGATGATCTCGTCTGGAATGCCAACTCTGGCACTTGTAATTGATCTTATGGGAAATGCTTCAGGGTACAGAGTAGCATAGTCACACATGACCAAGATGTACTGGTGACCATCACTGCTCTTCTTCAGTGGTCTATGTTCATTGCAATCTTTCTGAAAGAAGTGGAGATCACTGGTAAGGGATACAGAGCAACTCTGGCTAATCTGCAAACAGCACTGATTTTCTGACAAACAGAGCATGAGGCATTGTGTGTGAGTAAGTCAATATACACGGAAGGCCGAAAGAGGACAAGACATGTAACACCATCCGACTTCACATACAAAATACGATTCTGCACAACATACATTTCAGCCCCAAGAGCTTGTACTTTACTCTTCAGCGATTCTGTCTTATTGGCCCGTTACCAGCATTTGCTATTTGCGTCCGATAACCTGGACTGTGACGTGACACAAACAGACAACTTAAGACATAAATAATATGTACAGATAAGTCCAATAAACATTTACTTGTGAACTCATATCAGTTTCATATCAGATCAATCATATCAATTTCATGGTGGTCATTTTCAGTAAAAGATGCTTATATAGATTAACAGATATTTTGTGTGAGTTATGAAAAGCAAAGTCTTTTGACTTGAGAACCTATAAAAAGATTGATGTGGACGGAGCAAGTACCTGGCATGTCAGTGATGAGTTTTAATGAAACATTTAAAAACCAATCAATCAATAAACTAAATAAAATTATTCTTGTGGACTTTATACATTGACAGGACAACAGCCATTAACAAACAACAAATTTCCATGACAGACTCATTTAAATTCATCTGCAGCACAGAAAAGGTTATCAAAGACTATTCTTCCTCAGATAACACTAGTCTGATATTTCAAAGTCATTGTAGAAAGCATACCCTAATGAAGCAAAACCTGAATACTTTGTCAACAAGGCATCAAAGATTACAGGAACTAGTGGAATCCCTGTACATCCATTACACTATCATAACAAAAATTAGATGCCTGAGATAAACCAAAACATCCAAGTTAAAGAACAATATCTTTCCAAAAGCTGTCAAGTTTTTCAACAAACACCTCTAATAGTAACCACACTGTACAATCCATGATTACATAACACCCTGGTAAATTAGAAGTAACTTAATCTATCACTTTTACCTTTAACAACCTCCTCTACTCTTTAAAATCTAGCTATATTATATCAGAGTTTATAAACTGTTTTGTATACTGCACTGTATACGGTTTGGTTTTGTACCTTGTACTGTAGTGAATGCAGTGTTGGAATGGTTACTTTGGAAAAGCAATAGGTTACAGATTACAAGCTACCCTATTTGAAATGTAACTATTTCAAGTACTTTATTACAGTACACTCTTAGAAGAAAAGGTTCTATATAGAACCTTAAAGGGTTCTATCAGGTGCTACATATTTGGAACTCCTAAAAGGTTCCATTTTTAAGGGTTCCATCAAAAGAAACACAAATCCATGTTTCTTTATTTGTTCACGTTGACTGCTAGAATCCACAAAAAAAAAACAAAAAAAAAACTGAATGTTAATTGAACGTTAATTTGCACAAATAAATACATTTAAAGTTAACGTGCAGTAAATAATTAAAATTAGAATGTGAAAAGTTTGTCACCAAATATATTAATGACACTCCTATTTTGCATTTTCTTCTATAAACCTATAATCCAAGTAGCCTGACACTTTTTTTGTATGCTGCAACTTTCCCCAATTCTGTGACCCATGAAAGATGGTAAACCTGGTAAGTCCACATGTTTCTGAAAAGGGAGCTAAAAGAATAACTAGTAGCATTGTTTTTTAATTCATAAGCATTAAATAATAATTTTACATTTAGATAAGCATTTCAAAATTAAAAAAACAAATGACTTATGGCAATTTCAGCACTGGGAAAAGAGAAATACTGCTGAATGAAAAAAAACTTGAGCGATGACTTTTGGATCCTCCATACTGAACAAAAAAGTAGACCGCAAACAGATACTTCTTGACATTTCTGTTCTCAGTCAGTGACACGTCCATTTTGATGCTCACTCTCTTTGCGATGAGGCTTGACATCCTAAAATGGAGATAAGTCAAAGAAACAAATTATTAGACCTATGAAGAGTACAGTACAGAAGAGAGGAATCTCTCACAATTAAATCAAATCTTAAAACTTACTTGAATCAGAGAGGAATGTGGCATTTTCATCTGAATGCAGATGACCAAACAAGTAATGTTGTACTGCAGAGTCCAGACCTGCAGTGACAGTGCAAACAGCAATATTTCTTTATTTTGCACACAAACCTGCAAGATAAAATGCTGAAAATAGAAAAACAAATTTCAGTAACTTCAGTAACACAGTACTGTGAGTAAAAAGAACTAATGTACCTTTTTGTGCAGCAGGTTGGTCATGTTTCCTCTGACTTCCACTTTTCCCCACTCTGATGAGGTTGGTGGTTAAGGTCTTTTCCAAAGTTTCATTTTATAATGCATCTACAACAACCAAATACAGTGTTTAGCATAATATACAATTAATTCAGCAAAACAAACAATTATATTTTACTATACTATAACTGCAAACACCAAATACTCACAGTTATCCACAGAAAGAATGGAAACATCTCCATCAGCTTCTCTCTTTGTCTTGGTTTCTCTTGAATTCATGTTCATTATTGCTGCCTGACGGTGATTTGATTGAAACATTGTTTCATCTTTTTCTTATAGAGCTCGGGAGTTTACGTCACCGCCATGTTTTAGGACACGCTAAATAGCGTACAATGACAATAAATACAAATCACTAGAGGAAAAAAATGACTGTATTTGCATTAATATTTTTAAGAGCTGTTTGCACTTGCTTAGAATAAATGTACTAATATTTGAATCTATTGCATTCATTCGAGCACTCAGTCGTGTGGCCAGAACACAACACATACATACTCACATACATACTTCTATTGCACCACACACAGGACCAAATTAATTTCTCTTTTGCAGTTTTTAATAAGTAGGTGGCACTGATATATCTGCCAGATAAAATAAACACACTATAGGTTGATCTCAGCCAGTTGATCTTGTAAGTGAACCACCGCTCTGCTCATTTTGTGTGTATCTCAGATGTCTGTTCTATTCAAAAGTAAGTGCCCTGCGAACTTGAAATATTCCGCCCTGATTACAGTTCAAAGGGAGCGTATATGTTCCATTAAACGAACATTAAAGTGTGCAAGACATGAATTTAACTTGCATTTATTTACCGGGGTATATTGTGTCACACTTCCGCAAATCCATGAATGAATATTCCTAAGTAAACTTAAACTGATTTCCACTGCTCAGGGAGTGGGGAGCAATAAACATTGTTTAGGGACCATGTTAATCGCAACACAGTTCAGTCATGGAGCTCTCTTTGAACTAGCTGGTTATCTGAATCAGTTTAAATAAGAGAGCCATGCTATATATGCAGAGCGAAGGTATGTGAGGAATGGAATTGAGAAACACTGATGTATTTAACATTAATCATATGTCATATCGCCCTAATTTCATTGAGGGATAAAGTTCAATAAATTTTACTGGACTTAAATTGAACAAATACACGATTTCTTACAAAGAGCTGCTGAACAGTAACGTTTAATCACGAGTTGCTTTATGAACAAGGACAGTGATCGCAACAAGCCATATCACAAATTAAATTACATTTCCAAACGTGTTATTCATAGCGTGAGCACTTACAAATTCAAGTGGATCGGAAATTATAAAACTGTAATAAATAATAAATTCAAATGAAAAAGCCAGATTTTTAAGTTGTTTATTTTCATTGAGCTGCTTTGCCATTGTGTTGTTTTAAGCTGAAAAGCATAAAACTGTGCTTCATTTTAGATCCGTTCTCCACTCTGGTCATGACAGCAGATATGACACTTCATGTCACAGCAAGCATTCTCCATTTCTAATGTGTTTTTAAATGCACAATATAAATTTTAACATCTGCCTCCACTATTACTCAGTCTAGACTGTAGCGTCCATGTCCGAATGTCCCAGAATGCCATGCGTTGCTGACGTCACGTTCCCATTCTCTATACATATCCACAAGTTTCCGGGGGGCGCTACTGTAAAAAAAGAACGTGGGTACAACTTCCAGTGAGGCGGCGGACGTAGTATACCAATGGTATTGTGTGTGCTAATTAGCGCTAAGTGTTTTTTGGACCATTGTTTACTTTGTAAAGATGCACACCTTTATGAGAAATGTCATTACGTTCTTAGGGAAAACATATGCTCTTCGAATTTGTGTTCCCACAACATTAGCATGTTTGGATCGCCAGATCTTGAATGACTGTCAACTAGTGAAATGACAGTTGAACCGTGTTAAAGGGCATGCCAGATGAAGCCTTGATTCGAGGCTTGTTAACGTAGAAATCCCTTTCGTAGAATCCTCACTTTCTGTCCAGTCATGTGCGCGATTCACTTTGCATGTCCTAATGTTCAACCCCCAGATCTTACTTTGCGAGTACATTTTCATTGGGACCTATTTAATAATTACATACAAGTAATATGAAGAATACAAATTATTTCAGGAAAAATAAATATTTGCCAGATGCAATTAATATATGTGTACACTATTCTTCTATTACATCATATTGATATTCGTACTGGCATTTAATGGCACTGTTCAATGGGTAAATTAATTTATCAGAGTAAGAAATTCAACAAACAAACACACACATGGTTTGGCTTTTATTTGTGCATATAATATGGATCAATCTATGAAAATTGTGGTGAATGCTTCTTCCGACGGAACTTACATGCTTTTGGCTGCTTTATTTTTTACTAACCACCAGATCGCGCTGTTTTCGACACTCTCGGAGCTTTGAATCTTTTCCTGAAACTGTCAGAGGAAAGTTTCGGTGCTTTACGAGGCTTCATTTGGCCGTCACTCCAGTCAACTGTTGAATGAATCAGTGTCAAGTCCGCTTGTTTACTTTGAACCGGAAGACGCTCCCACTTTGGACGCAAGGCCTCATGGGGCGTAGGAAACTTGTGGATAGGTCCAATACAATCTACAATACAAAGAAAATATTTGGCTGTAACATGAACTCTAGCCAGCAGATCAATGCACAACCGTTTTTATCCAAATATTTTAGGCAAACAGTTAGAAATTACAAAATCTGTTAGAAATTACAAACCTCCCGGCAGAGAGTTTCGCAGGCCTGGACAACACGGTAAACCACCTTTTGTCGTTTCGTTTCTTGAAATAAACGTGTAGGGTGATTAAAAATGACAATAGTTTAGGTAAAAGTGTTTAAGATAGAATCCGGTTCATAAATTTTCTCCGTTTACTAATGTAATCGTAGTTGTCTCGACCGATGAGCCCGCGGCCGTAACGGTCGAAGTTTTAACTGCGGCACTCGCGCGCTTTGTAATCAGGCTCGCGAGGAGTGCGCGCAGCTGAAATGCGGTAGTTTGCAAACAAGCCTTGCAAACTGTTTAGCGCATAGAAACATTTTTAAGTTGTTTGCCGTTTATGTCGAAGATCATTTGATTTTAGGCATCCGTTTGAAGGCTTAAGCTGTAAGAGTAGATTTTCAGAATGTAATTGAAACACTGAAACTTAAAATATAATCATGGTGCACCTCAATATAAGAGCTGTATGGCATTTTTCGACATGATAACTAAATATCTTGTAATCTTGTTAGTGTGCACATTAAATAGCAGACTATAGAATGTACCTGTTAATTATTAGATTACATATTTATATGGGCTACCTTGTATCCGATAGTTTTGTTGATATAAATTAATGTATTTAGGTTGATTCAGTGATATTAAGTAATATTTTAGATTGAAGTAAAACCAGTTAATTTTGATTTTATCATTTTTTTCGGTGTACACGATCATGTGACAATTATTTTCTATTGAACTCGAAAGTGCTTACGTAAATAAGTTTATTTTCTTCAGAATTAAAGGTTTGTCAAAGTAAAATTGAATTAAAAACACAAATAATATGTAGTGTATAATTATAAATAGCTAATGTAAATACATTTTGTGCCAAGGGTTCTTTCTCCTTATATAGAACCTTTCTGGCAAAAAGTGTTCTTTGGAGTTGAGTAAAGAACCCTATGGTTCTATATAGAACCCCAATGAACCTTTTTTTCTAAGAGTGTAATATAACTGATTACATTTGATTACTTCCTGATTGCTTTTCTAATTTTTTCATTCATTTTCAAACATTTAAAGCAGGCAGGGTTAATCTTACAGTAGTACTCAACACTGCTTACTGTCAGACTTTCAAAAATCCTTCAGCACTTGAATTAAGATTATAAAAGGTTAATTATAAACCACAGCCACCACAAAATTTGGTGGAGAGGACTTTATCACCTCTTTTTACTTTGAGATTTCAAATCATAACAATATATAGTTTAATAGCTATGATACTGTTTTGGAAATCAAATAAAGTCAGTTCACTGTTGATTCAGTGATGTTGTCATCGACCTCAGTTCAGTTCTCTCCCAACAGTGTCTGTGCAATTAAGTCCATAATATTGGCAAAAACTGTACATATTCAAGCAAGCCAAAAAGGGACAGTGGCAAGAAACCAAAACTCAGTAAAAGAAAGAAAAAAATGTTTTGGGAAAAACCTTGCTCAAATGGAGGGCCAGTTCTCCTCTAGCCAGACGAACCAACATCCTGTGGTTTAATTCCAGGCTCCAACACTGTGGACTGGCATCATTCAGAAGATCCATCCAGTTCCTTCAGCTTAAAGACTGAATACATCACATGGAGAAGGAGTTGTCATGGCCTCCACTGTCAGAGCTGTTGTGGTCATCTCTAGGTGCTGATCAACCATCTGGTCTGAATGTGGACTATATCCGGGTAACTTACGGTGACCATCTGGTCTGGATACGGACTGGATCCAAGCAACTACAGTGATTTCAGAAAAAGAAACTGAAAACTGATGAAACTGACAGACAAATATTAGCATAGATACCATCCTTCTTAGATGTAAAATGTAAATTGGGTGTTATGGGAAGTGTTCCCATCTCTGTTTTTTCAAGAAAAAAACAATGCCAATTAAGAAGCTTTATTTTTAAAACTGCAGTACTGTAGTTGTGGACTGTCCCACAGTGTATGTAGCCTTACTTATCCACAACATCCACAAGCTATGCTGTGCAGTATTAAAATCTATGATACATTCTATAATCTAAAAATTCTATTCCTTTTCATTCTACTCTATTCTATTCCATTCCATTCCATTAGTATAAGTTTCTTTCCTCTACACTGTAAAAAGTGATTTGTTAAGTTTACTTAGTTCAATTGTGCAAACTTGTTGCCTTAATTCAATTAAGCAATCTTAACTCAGTTGTATTAAGTGTAATTTAAGTCGTAGTTACTAATATATGAAAAGTATTCCTTACTTAATTTGAGTCCTGTTTACTTAAGCCATTTAAGTTTTGTTTACTTAATTGAATCTGTGATCTGAGGAACAGTAACTATACCTAGTTAAAAAAAAAAAAAACCGCTCTCCATTACATTTTAAAACATTTATTTTTCAAAATGCAGGAAACAAAATGTAAATCAGCATTATAATTTTTTATAGTTCATTAACAATTCTTACCAATGCTTCATGAATCAGGTGGAAATAAAAATGTTAAGAGTTTTAAGACATTTGAGAAGTATATTCTGAGCAATACACATCATGTCAAAGCAGCTTTACAGTATTAAATGGTAAAATAGTGTGTCAATAATGCAAAAGGACAACAGTAAACAACATTCAATTGTCAGTTAAAGGCAGTTCATCATTGAATTCAGTGTTGTCATCATCCAGCTCAGTTCAGTTCAGTTAGTATCCGTGCAATAAAGTCGACGATATCGCTGGAAATTAAGTGTCCCCAACTAGGCAAGCCAGAGGAGACAGCGACAAGGAGCTTTGCCTCCCGAACAATGTTAGGTAGAAAACAACAAAAAGAATGCATACTCAATATACTTTAGCTTACATAGTTACAAAAACATTTACTCACCCTGTCTCACTTTGACATGTATTGCAATGTCAACTTGCGTCAACAAGTAAACAAAACAGTCAAGTGAAAACATGAAAATAAACAAGCCAGACCTTTCCTCTCACCGTTGTGCCCAAGCAGGAAAGAAATGCCATGGAGAACCACAGTGTGTTGAAGAGTAACCTCATTTTCCTGAAAAGAGGGAAGAGTATATAAAAAGAGACTCCATGTTATTGTGTATGTGTAAAGAATGTATATTCATTGTTTTTAATTTGCTGACTCTTTAATTTAATGGGATAGTTCACTTAAAAATGAAAAATCTCTCATCATGTATCACCCTCATATTTCTTTCTTTCTTCAGATAAATACAAAGATTTTAAAGAAAATCTCAGCAAGTCCATATTTGATGCTTTAAAAAAACCACACACAACAATTGTGACAGTAATTCATATTAGCCCAGTGGATGAATAAATGTCTACTGAATCTTCACAAGTTTCTTCACTGTTTCTCTTATTAATTGCTTGTATAACAGTAGACCCAGAACCATTGAAGTTTGGTTACAAAAAGTGGAAGATACTAGTATTTAAATGGTTTTTCACTTTTAAGCAATAACTATGGACTCACATGGAATATTTTTTTTTTCTAAAAATCTTTTGTTTGTTTTCATCTGAAGAAAAAAAAAATCACATACATCTGGCACAGTATAAGAATTATTAAATGCTCAGATAATTTTCATTTTTGTGAGGAGAATCTCTTTAAAACATACTTTCTCTCTTCTCTACTAGTCATCACATACCTTCTCCAACTGCCTTGTCTGTTTTTCCTGGCAGAATTAAGAGATTTTGAGAAAAAAAAAACTGTGATTAGTGATTAGACCAACAAAAAATATATATACTGCTTCACCATTCATATCTCCCCAAGTGTATATTAAACCAGCAGGTAATGCTCTGTAATATGATGGTGTAGATTAAAAAAAAAAAAACAACTCTGTTAATTCATGAAAAACAGCAGATACAAATCTAACTGACCATAAATAGCCTATATAACTATATACAGGATTGTAAGCGTTTACTGTTGTGATGTGCCAATATCTCTGTTGTGTTAAGTTGTTTCAAAAATCTCTTCCCTAAAAAAATAAATTAATAAATAAAAATAAAAAAAATAAAAAGACAAAGATAGCCATTACTAACTGGTTAGAGGGAAATAATTTGATCCACAACCGTTTTTCTCCTCATTGTTTACGTTCATTTTAGACATAACCGACTGTGTTTACGTGAATACTCAGCAATATTGGTATTTTACATAACTGTGCATTAATTTAAACATTCAAACACCGCGAAACAGAACACATTTCTGTTCTTTAATGCTGACAGGCATCTAAGCTTGGGAGTGCCGATCTTTCACGTCTTTTAAAGTTAGTTATCAGTCAAGCATGTCCTCCCTGGTGAAAAAAATCAGCATATGATGATATGTATGTTTTGATGCTGGTTTAAGCTGGTCCTTAGCTGGTTTATGCTGCTCCTTTGCTGATTTATGCTGGTTTTAGCTGGTCATGTTGCTGGTCAGGGACCAGCATAAACCAGCTAAGGTCCAGCAAAGTAAAGTCAACAAAGAGAATTAAGTTAGCACAGTTGTTAGTTTTTACAGTGTACCTGTGTAATTGTAGTAGCTACAAATCTGTCCACTATCAGCATTAAAGAAGTAGTTATTTTCTTAAACAAAAATTTACAGATAATGTAATCACCCCATTGTCATCCAAGATGTTCATGTTTTTTTTCTACAGTCTAAGAAATTATGTTGCTTTGAGGAAAACATTTCAGGAATGTTCTCCATATAGTGGACTTCTATGGTGCCCACGAGTTTGAACTTCCAAAATGCAGTTTCAATGCAGCTTCAAAGGGCTCTAAACGATCCCAGCTGAGGAAGAAGGGTCTTATCTAGCGAAACGACAGGTCATTTTACAAAATTAAAAATAAAAATGTATCAAGGGGTGAAAACCAGAAGGTGCAAGTGACATTTCACCAACTTTACAGGAGGGCCAAAACAAAAAATTACTATAGAATGATATGACTTTGTGTACTGATTTCAACTGTTTATAATAAAAATGTGTATACTTATGGATGACAGTATAATTTTGCCAGTAGAAATAGCTCATCAAGAGCATCATTTAATATACATATATATATATATATATATGTATCTCCATTTCACCCAAAATTCACTTACGCCCTTCTGGTTCTCACCCCTCAGCATATACTTTTTAACCTCAAATGCTCACGCGGCGTGAGGCGGTGGTCTGAGGTTCGCAGTTCCCCCAGTGAACAGCAGCCCATCACCAGCTCAGATTTCGGCGACACACCAGCACGAGAATTAGCACTATTTTGGTGAAAAGTGATTACAGAAAATGCTACTCTTAAATGCTACATTTTTTATCATTTCTAAAATGCTTGTTAAATGTAGTTTAAATGTATGTAATATTGTAAACTGTTGTCACTGTAAACTGTATTCACCCAAATAAATTCAATTTGTCTTATATTTTTGTCCATGGGTGTTCTTGCTTAATAATAAATGTTCATCTTTTGACTATTGCTGTTTGCCTCTATAATTCTGTGTGTGATTTTTAATTTCCAGCCCATTTTAAGCCAGAAATGTAATAACTTTTAAACATATTGACTTCAATAAAACAACCCAGCATGTTGGGTAAAAACATTTAACAGCATGTGTTCTGTCCAATATTTACCCAACCTAAGTTTGGTTGTTTTTAACTCAGCATTTGCTGGAGTGCAGGTATTATCTTCAAAGATTAAAATTATCTTGAATTATCTTCAAAGTCATCAAAAGGTTGTTCTTGAATACACAATTCTAAATTCTTCATTTCTAGTCCCAGGTGACATACAACAAACTGTCGAGGTATTATTTTTCTTCCATAGGTTTAGAAAATTTAGAAAATAAAAAAATGCTTTATAACTGCAAAATTTTATGCATACTTTTGGTCTAAAGTATGCAGGTGTGTCTTAACGCCATGTGAGGAGAACCAGACACCCTTGAACTCACAGAAGCAAACATAGCTGCTAATAAAACTGAGTTTATAAGGCTGTCTTCAACAATTGCAAAACCCATCATTCCACAGTGATAAGGAATAAACAGAAAAATATCAACATTTGATACAGTTGCCAAGTTCAGTTGAGATGTTGTGACGGGATCTTGAGAATATAGGAGTTAATGAACAAAAGCAATGCTGTGAGGATGGGTGGGCCAAATTTCCTTTGAATTTGAGAAAGTGGGATATGCTTTAGACATCCTTGTACAAGTCATATAAATATATTCACATTTATTATAATGTTTATGTCTATATTAGGGAAAACCTTTTTTATGAAAGAAGTCTAAAATATTTACACATATGGAAAAACACAGATGAGCAACAAAGCGTGGGAGGCAGTTTTGCAGAGAATTTCTTAGCTATGACAATATAAACATTTTTTATAGAAGGAACCGAGACATTATTGTAAAATTCAAAGAACAGCAGGAACTAAAGGGAAAGACAGATATTAGAAAGTGACTAATTAGAGGGCTCTGTAGAGAGTGCTTGTCTCACTATATGAACATAGTGATTTGTGTGTAAAGGTTATTATTAAACCATGCTATTTATCAATAGCAACAGTGAGGAGGTTTTGGTACAGTCATGATTCAGAGGACTGTAATCTACCATAATATACCGCAGGACAAAGGTTTAAACTACCTTATCACTGTAGTTTCTTGGTAACGTAACTAATGTTTTAGGCAATAAAAATAAAAAACCTTTCTACTGTACATACAAGAAAATATTTTAAAAATATTAAAAAAAAATCTACATGTTAGGAAAAAAGTTATGTTAACATGCTTAATGCAATAGCTAATGAACAATACTCCAAGTATTAATTTATTAATTAACCCTTTAACTGTCACCGTCCACTCCGTGGGATGCCTAAGTTTACTTCACCATATTACAAAAAAAATCCTAATCTAATCATGACAAACTATACTAGACTCCTAAATAGATATTTTACCATATTTTTATGTTACAAATTATAACATAAAAAGTGATAGATTAATATATGTCAAGAGTGCAACTTAAAAAATCTACATCATGAGTTCTGACCTTTGTCACAAAAGACTTTCTTCTTTTCTTTTTTCCCTTTCAGGCTTTAGATATAAGAAATGATATATCAGTTCAAAATTTAAAATCTCAAAATTCATCCTTTGAAAGGCATTTTAAAATCAGACATTGCATTACCATGGAAAATGTACATCAAAATCATATTACAAAATGTTTTCATTCATGAATTATAAAAATTTAAGTCTGGATAGTGCATTTTTATGTCTGTGTTCAAAAATGGGAGTGACAGTTAAAGGGTTAAGTTTTAATGTTCATTTTTACATACAAAAATAACTTGATCAAAAATACAGGAAAACAAACATTTTGTGAACAATTGTTGCAGTTGAAAATAAAGGTTTTATTACATTTTAAAATGTGATTTATATTTATGATGGCAAAGATGAATTTTCAGCAGCGTTTCCTCCAGTCTTCAGTGTCACACAATCCTTTAGAAATCATTCTGACATGCTGATTTGGTGCTCAAGAAACATTTCTTTTTACCAACGTTAAAAACACTGCTGTTTAATATTTTGAGAAAACCAGTGTTGGGGAGTAACTAGTTACATGTAACAGAATTACGTAATTTAATTACAAAATAAATGTAACTGTAATTAGTTACTATTTTTTCACACACACACACCCACATACAAATTTAATTGACCTCTTTCCAAAATTGCTCTAAAATGAGACACCAATGTTTCAGGAGTTTAGGACACAGAATAGGACACATGCTTATTCGATAACTGTTTTATTTCCTAATTGGGTTTATGCATATACTTTATTTTTTAAGATTAATTGTTTTTTTCCCAAGGCATTGTTAGTTGCCAGTGTTTCCTGTCATAACTATGCAAACATTTGATTTCAAAACCAGCATCATAGCTATTAAACAATTTCTTGCCTAAACTATTTCAAATCTGTATTTAACCTCAGAATGATCTCAAAGCAAATAGGTTAAGTCTGAATTTGTGTGGCTGTGCTTTTAATTAAATTATTACACGGCTCTGTGGAATGCTTGATTGTGATTGGTCAGTCGTGACAGTCCAAGGTATGTTATTTCCCGATAACAACTGGTAAAAGCTAATAACACAGACTCATCCGGGCAACTTAAGTTGGCGCTATATGCTTGATAGTTTTTCTTGGTGGAAGCTTTGCATTTGGTTAGCGAATAAAATATTAAAACTCAATTCAAATTATGTGTATAATTTCTTAAATCTGTCAACTTGCCACTTGCTAGCAACTGATTTCTTCATGGAAGCTTTGTGTTCAAATATTCAGTGCAGATCAGTGTTTCATGTCTAATTATTTACTTTTGTGGCAAGCATCTGTGTAATAAGTGTGATAATATACATCCAGATATATAGATATATAAGATATATAATATAAATAAATAATATATAATAAAATAAAGGTATATTATCCCTTACTTATTATAATCTTAATTCAAGTGATGAAGGATTTTTAAAGTCTAACAGTAATCAGTCTGAGTACTACTTTAGGGTTAACTCTGCCTGGTTTAAATGTTTCAAATGATTAACAGTTGAAAGTATTAGAAATTTAGAAAAGTAATCAAAAAGTAATCAAAAGTAATGTTACATTACTTTAATAAAGTAACTGAAACGTTACACTACTTATTACATTTTAAATGGAGTAACTTGTAATCTGTAACCTATTACATTTCCAAAGCAACTTTCCCAACACTGGAGAAAACCGCTTTACATGTTTTACTGCATTTATAAGAAAGAGAAGTTAAAAAGAAATCTTTTGAAACCTTATAAATGTCTGCACTTTACCTTCTGATCATTTAGTGCATCCTTGCTGAAAAAAAGTATTAGTTCTTCAGTATTCATTTTTCTTACTTTTTTTTTTTTTTTTACAGCCTTCAAACCTCAGAACGATAGCTTATATTAAATTACATTTTTAAATTATGTTTTAACAGTAGGAACAATACTGTTACTACTACGAATTATAAGTAGTGTATATCTAAAATAAATATCGCCATAGACTATTAAAAGCTGTAAAAATAGTTAATTCTTATTTCATGAAAGTTCAACCTTAATATAAATAACACGCATTGGACATGTCCACACATGAATACAGGTACAATACAAATATTACAAAACTGATCATTTTCATTGGGCTACATCACGTATTTAGATGATTCAGTAACACTTTACAATCAAGTCATTAACAAACATCATAAAATGATTAACAGATCAGTATGCACATTCAGATCTGTAAAACATTATATAACTTGATGTTTTAATAGCAAACTAATCAAAGTACACAGTTCTTGTGTATCTGATATTCGAATAATCCACTGAAGTATGTGAAGTAAAAAAAAGATTTAAAATGAACTTTTTTTAATTGTAAGTTTAGCTTGGGCCAAATAATTTAGAATAATTCCGAGGGGTTTGACTTCTACACATGGGCTGGACCTGCTTTGGAACAACATCACAGGGAGCCTCTTTTTACAGGCATCATAAACATATAAGCGTTATCAGAAAACAGGGTGGAATCTCAGTTACACAGGAGTGATCTCCATCAGATCCGGTTATAAGACAAAAATTAATTTAGCATTAGAAAAAGTAGTTATAAGCACTGATTCATTTTCCTAATAAGAATCATTATCTCAGTGAAAAAATATGTATGTTGCTAACTTGCTTCTGTAACTGGAAAACTGTATGTTTTGTATGTTGCTAACTTGCTTCTGTAACTGGAAAACTGAAAAATCTTAACTTGAATTTATTACTTATATTTAATTATTTAATTACAAAAATTAAAATAATTTGTTTATGCCTTTGTTTTATATTTTTTACAAGATACTTTGCAATATAATTAAGATGAAATAAATAAAAAACCTCAATATTGATCGCCGAGGATGACTTCTGGCCTCCTCTGAAACTTAAGAATTCATTGACTTCTGCTAATTTGATTTGAGCTTAAAGAGCTTAACAACATCAGCAATGAATTGCTGGTACCATTCAGAGTAGTCAAAAAAAAAAAAACAATGGATGATAAACCACATGGGGGATTCCTGACTTAAGAGGTCAATTCAAAGGTCAATGTACTGTATAAGCTGAATTTCACTGCATCTTCTGATAAATGTTACCACCTATAACACCTAAGAGGACAGGGGGAACACACCCTGGTCCTATCACGAACAGTTACTGATTCACTAAACCAGTTTTGCAATAAGCTATGTAAAATAATATTCTTGAAAGTGATAAAACTGATACACACCTTCTTATGCCCTGCCTCATTGACCATGCATCAACCGACCCTTTATAAACTCAGACAGCTTGCTTGCTTCTGTCTCAGTGAAGCTAAAACCATCCATCAATCCAGATATGGGAAATCTGGAGTTATTACTAGTTTTAACATGGATAGCAGGTTGCTTTACCATAGACAACAACACAAGGTGAGACGTTGATCATTATTTAGAAAACTGGAACAATGTTTTAGTAATAACACGACTTTAAATCTAATTTTGCTCTTAATAAATGGCCGATTCAGTAAATGATTTGAAATGATATGAGTACATACTAGCAAAATGATGTAGACTACGCTGTATACAAATTTATATGTATATAAAGTATATATATGTGACCCTGGACCACAAAACTTGTCATAAGGGTCAATTTTTCGAAATTGTGATTTATACATCATCAGAAAGCTAAATATATACAGAAAAATATTTGGCTGAGATACAACTTTCAATATATGGAATCTGAGGGTGCAAAAAAATCTAAATATTGAGAAAATCGCCTTTAAAATTGTCCAAATGAAGTTCTTAGCAATGCATATTACTAATCAAAAATTACGTTTTGATATATTTACGGTAGGAATTTTACAAAATGTCTTCAAGGAACATGATCTTTACTTAATTTCCTAATGATTTTTGGCATGAAAGAAAAATAATTTTGACCCATACAACGTATTTTTGGCTATTGCTACAAATATACCCCAGCGACTTAAGACTGGTTTTATTTTAGATTTGATTTATTATTTAAATATTTGTGCAAAATACATGACTGAGTGTGACTTGACTTGATTACTTAACATGACTTGATTATCATTTTCATCAGGCATTTAACTAGAGTTTGTAACAATTAATCATATAAAAACATGCTGAGTTAAAAACTGTAAGTGTAAAAACATGTTAACATATCACAGGTTTACTACTTCTCTACATTATTGTGTTCCCAAGGCATTATTTGTCACATCCTCACAGTTTTTACTTAAATGTATTAAGCATTTAACATCTGATTATAATGATGGGAACAAATAGTAAACATTAAGATGATGACTACTATTATGTAACTGAATCACACTACTTTTGTGCCTTTGTAGAAAAGAAACCCTCAGGCGATTATGCAGCTAATCTAATACTTAACAAGCATAGTAAAATACAGTCAGCTCCTTGATCTTTTTCCTGATATTACTTAACTCAGTCTGCAATCTTATTTCCTGTCTTTACAGAGATGACGTGACACTGAGAAATGACAGTAAGTAAATCATTATTTAAAATATAAGGACAATGATTAACCAGGGAATCAGTGTTATTGAAAAAGTTCTACGTTTTAATCATTTTACTCTTTTCTTTTTCAAATATTAAGTGGCATTTCAATACAAATAAATTACTACGATATAAGTACGAACTACTATTATCATATCCTACAAATCTGTGCAGAGTATTATCATGTCTTACACTAAAGAACACTGGGAAGAGACTTTGTTCTGTCACAAAAAAAAACATGCTTAACATGCAAAGGGTGTTCACACTTGCAATCAAGCAAGGACACATGTGATTACAAAATGACACGAGAACCGGTTGTAAACGGGTGGAGTAGGCCTCCATAAAGCATATCTAAGGTCCATGTCAATTACCATCAAATTATGAGACCATTTATTGCACTGGAAAATGATGCACATAAAAAATTCTGTATTACTCATTCCTTATATTAGGATTGGTTTCGTTTTAAGAGCATATTGTTACATTACATAAGTAATCTAATCAATAATACACAATTTCTACCAGTGAAAGCTAAAACGTCTTGTTTTTTTCTATCATTTAAGCAATACTGTCCTCCTGTGATTTCAACCAAAATGAGGAACCTTTCTGCGACTTCATACAAGACACCGCAGATAATGGCGACTGGACACGTCACACTGGACCCACCCCAACCTCAGGCACAGGACCTAATGGAGACTATCCGGATGGAAGTGAGTGTGAACCAAACCAACAAACAAAGATCCAGTGATCAGTCACTGAACTGAAGATGCATAATCACTGGGAAATAATGTTAAAAACATAATATTACTGAAATTACCACAACAACAAATGTTTACAAATTTAGAAGGGGCATGCACTATAAAATGTTTTGTCAAGCAACCTATAAAATGATAAACAACTTATTGTTTTTTTACTGTTTCTTGCTCTCAATAAATTAAACCCTTTTCCCCCATAGCTGGCTATTACATATATCATGAGGCTGACAACTCTGTAAATGGACAGAAAGTACGCCTTCTCAGCCCAGTTCACTGTGGACCTACTGAGATCTGTGTTCAGTTCCACTACTACATGTATGGCGCTGACAGTGCTAACACCCTGACTGTGTTGGCCAAACATACTGCGTCTGAGGAACAGCTGTGGCAAAAAACTGGGATACAAAGCCCATCATGGCTTAAAGGCTCTGTTACAGTATCCATACCAGCCAGAGAGAGTGCTCAGGTAAATGATTCTGCTTAAAAACAGTAAAATATTGTCATTAGTGCTAACTCGAGTGTTTGTGTTAGGCTATATACTGTATGCATGTCATTTGTTCGTCTATAGTTCTATAGCCTTTATAGCAGACTTATATAAAATTTCAGTGTGGTCTGTGTGTTTATGGCAAAAAACAGAAGGCTATGCATTACAGTATGACTAATCTATGTAGGCCTTTTCTTTAGCATCAGTTACAAAAAAGTCAGTGTTCCTAGGCACCCTTCTGAAGCTCTTCATGACACAATGAACTTTGTGACTCTTACAGCGTGACAGGAAATCCCCCTGTAAATTCTCATGTAATTTTTCTCTTATAGATTGTGTTTGAAGCAAAGCGTGGGTTAACTTCATCATGTGACACTGCCCTGGATAACATTGTCATCACAGAGGGAGCCTGTCCTGGTACTTTATTTTACCCTTATTGCGTGTTACAAAGATATGCATTTAGTATTAAGACTATGGTTTTATAAGCAACATTGTGTTTGTTTTTGTACAGGCTGTATAGCTGGATGTGATTTTGATGATCGTGACTTATGTGGCTGGAGGAATGAGGTATCTAATGACAATATCTTTGGTTGGGAGATTTGGACTGGACAGACAGAGACACCAGAGAGTGGCCCTGATGATGACTACTCCAAACCAGGATGTGAGTCCAATATGATTTTAAGAGCTGCTTTCAGTCCTCTCAACATTCCCTATTTTCTCAAACTCTTTCTTTTCAATGCAGTCGGGTCATACCTGTTAATGGACTCTAGCTTTAGTGAAGAAGGAGAATCCGGTCAGCTCTGGAGCCCCTCTGCCTCAGCCTCTGGTTGCCTACAGCTTGCCTTCCATTACTACATGTATGGCAGTGCTGCCAACATGGAGCTTAATGTCCATGCAGTCCCCTCCGGTAAGAGTCATAAGCCTACAGCCGTTCTATAGGGTGAAGATTAAGAGTTTATTAAAACATCAATTATAAAACTACAATTATGATATGAGGATCATATTCACATGCAAGCAATAAATTAACTTCCGAGGCATAGACAATCAATGATTTTTTTTTTTTTAAATGTATTATATGGATTAATTACAGAGATCTTGGCTCAGAGTTTTTATCATTAATTTGTTTTAGGTGGGGCACTCGGTGCTCCTATTTTCAGCCTAAAAGGAAATCAAGGTCAGGGTTGGAAGCCTGCAAGCGTTCATTATGTTGGTTCAGCTGATAAAGTGGAGGTCAGTTTTATTCTCTAATTCTCTAAAAGTAATTTATATTCATTATAAATGTTGCCAAAGGTTCATGTTTTTACATTGTAATTCACATCTTTCATTTCAGTTTGTAATTGTTGGAGTTTTTGGTGAAACAGAGAAGACAGATATTGCAATTGATAGTGTCTGCATTACCACTTGTACAGGTAGGTGGCAGACAATGTCAATAATGTTATTCTAAGTGTAAAAGTACCAGTTGTCATATAATGCATATTTTATAGATGATGCACCAGTCAATTAATTGTTTTCTTGCTTGATTTTAGCAACTACACCAACACCCCAACCCACTACAGCTAAACCAATGACACCAGGTCCATCACCTATAGTAACTACATCCCAACCCGCTACACCTAAACCAACAACACCAGGTCCATCAACTCCTAAACCAACTACTCATGCACCCACACCAACAGGTCCACCGCAACCCACTACACCTAAACCAGCAACACCAGGTCCATCAACTCCTAAACCAACTACTCATGCACCCACACCAACAGGTCCACCGCAACCCACTACAGCTAAACCAACGACACCAGGTCCATCAACTCCTAAACCAACTACTCAAGCACCCACACCAACAGGTCCACCCCAACCCACTACACCTAAACCAACGACACCAGGTCCATCACCTATAGTAACTACACCCCAACCTGTTACACCTAAACCAACAACACCAGGTCAATCAACTCCTAAGCCAACTACTCAAGCACCCACACCAACAGGTCCACCGCAACCCACTACACCTAAACCAACGACACCAGGTCCATCAACTCCTAAACCAACTACTCAAGCACCCACAACAACAGGTCCACCCCAACCCACTACACCTAAACCAACGACACCAGGTCCATCACCTATAGTAACTACACCCCAACCTGCTACACCTAAACCAACGACACCAGGTCAATCAACTCCTAAGCCAACTACTCAAGCACCCACACCAACAGGTCCACCGCAACCCACTACACCTAAACCAACGACACCAGGTCCATCAACTCCTAAACCAACTACTCAAGCACCCACACCAACAGGTCCACCCCAACCCACTACAGCTAAACCAACGACACCAGGTCCATCACCAATAGTAACTACACCCCAACCCGCTACACCTAAACCAACGACACCAGGTCAATCAACTCCTAAACCAACTACTCAAGCACCCACACCAACAGGTCCACCGCAACCCACTACACCTAAACCAATGACACCAGGTCCATCAACTCCTAAACCAACTACTCAAGCACCCACACCGACAGGTCCACCCCAACCCACTACACCTAAACCAACGACACCAGGTCCATCACCTATAGTAACTACACCCCAACCCGCTACACCTAAACCAACGACACCAGGTCCATCAACTCCTAAGCCAACTACTCAAGCACCCACACCAACAGGTCCACCCCAACCCACTACAGCTAAACCAACGACACCAGGTCCATCACCTATAGTAACTACACCCCAACCCGCTACACCTAAACCAACGACACCAGGTCCATCAACTCCTAAGCCAACTACTCAAGCACCCACACCAACAGGTCCACCCCAACCCACCACACCTAAACCGATGACACCAGGTCCATCTACTCCTAAGCCAACTACTCAAGCACCCACACCAACAGGACCACCCCAACCTACTACACCTAAACCGATGACACCAGGTCCATCTACTCCCAAACCTACAACAGCTAAGCCAACTACTCCATCAACACCACCACCAGGTAAGCTAAACTTGTTTAATTTTTCTTAGAAACATTTATCAAAAAAAATGATAACATTTTTATGGATAAACAAACCCTTCATGTCTTCAAACAGTGAACTGCCCTCCAGACTCTGAGTACATTGAATGCGGCCCAGCCTGTATTCCTACCTGTGCAGAACCGTCCACTAACTGCTCTGGTTCTTGCATCAGCGGCTGCTTCTGTAAACCAGGATATGTTTTCCGTGGCCGGCGCTGTGTTCCTATTGAACAGTGTGGATGTCTGGATGAAGAAAACAATTACTTTGAGGTACAGGAGTTGTCATTGTTGTAAGGCTACATTTTTATCCAGATTTTAGACTTAAGCTTTTGCTCTAAAAATCTTGGTTGTATTTACACTCAGCCTGGTGAGATCATATTTGGAGATGGCTGTTCCATGTTGTGTCGCTGTGCTGGCAACTACACCTTTGACTGTGTGGACAACACCTGTGACCCTGTGACAGAAGAATGTCGGGAGGTTGGTGGAGTGAATGGATGCCACCCTAAAGGTATTTCAGAAAACCACAACAATCTTTCCTTAACCTACAATTACCATAACTGACAGCTGATTAAATAATCTGCAAAATTACTCTTTGCTCTTTAACACAACGGGATTTTTCACTCACAGGAACCTCCACCTGTGTTGCCTCTGGTGACCCCCATTATAACACCTTTGATAACCGGCGATATGACTTCATGGGGACCTGTTCTTACCTGATGTCCGAGCCTTGTAACAGCACAGATGTGCCTCACTTCGCTGTATACACCGACAATGAGAATCGCTACAACAATCCTCATATCAGCTACGTAAAAGCAGTTCATGTCCATGCGCTGGGAGTCATAGTGTCCATTCTGAAAGGAGGAACTGTTCAAGTAAGAGAACATTATTGTCTATAGCACTACTAATGAATTGTACACTAACATGTATATACAATATTATTTCCATACATGTACTGTATACTTCTTATGTAGCGGCACATTCAAATGGACAATTGTGTTTTCTGACTTTTCTCAGGTCAATGGTACCAATGTGAACATTCCCCTGAGTCCTGTCAGTGGGGTTGACATTTTCATGGCTGGCAAGCACTACACAGTGGCCCTGAACTTTGGAGTAACTGTACGCTACGACGGAAACCACTATATGGAGATTAAAGTTATCAAGGAGTGAGTATGGCTCTTAGAAAAGTCTTCTTAATAACATCCTTTGGAGCATGATTCACTTTTAAATGTCTCTACATACTTGTGATCACTTTACAGCTATGAGGACAAACTTTGTGGACTGTGTGGGGACTACAACGGAGACCCTCAGGATGACTTCCAGACCCCAACTGGTGAACTGGTCCAAAACCCCAATGACTTTGGCCACAGCTGGAACACAGACCCTGAGTAAGGCACTATACGAGACACATGCTGTTACAACTAAAAAACATTTCTCTGTCAATTCACATCATAGATGACTTACCTTTGATTCTGCCCTTTAGGTGTAACAAGCCAGACATTGTCCCACCCTCAGGGTGTACAGATGATGAGGAGGAGTTGTATGAAGGGCCTGCTTACTGTGGTATCATATTGGACAGCAATGGCCCATTTGCTGCATGCCATCCAAAAGTCAATCCCAATGTGAGTGATATTGAAATTTAATTTGAAATGATTTAGTGCATAATTTTAACCACATAACATACTTACTGATCTTAATCTTGTGTGTGTAGGGTTTCTTCCAAGACTGTTTGTTTGACGTTTGTGAGCTGGATGGTGCCCATTCCGCTTTGTGTGAAGCAATAGAGTCATACGTCAATGAATGTCAGGACCGTGGTGTCACTATTGGACCCTGGAGAAACAGCACCTTCTGTCGTATGTCTGAAAAATACATATTCCTTAACCATAAACTCTAACAAAAAATACAGACATGAATGGTTTGTCTTATTTCTCATACTCTCAAATAATGTCACAAAATTAACACTAACATAAATTATTCCTCTCCAGCCCCAAAATGCCCACCCAACAGTCACTTTGAATCATGCGCCCCAGTTTGCCAGCCTTCCTGCAATCCATTTCCACCAAGTCAGTGCACAGGGCCTTGTTCTGAAGGATGTGTTTGTGACCCTGGATATATCCTCAGTGCTGGCCACTGCGTGAAGGAAGACACATGTGGCTGCCAGCATAATGGACATTATTATAAGGTTAGGAACTTGAATGTGTTGTCATTTAGGACAGAAATGGTTTGTTATAGTCAATCAACTAGATTTTTCATGACTTTTCTTCTCTCCATGGATTTAGCCAGGTGAAGAGTTCTACACTAAGGACTGTGAGCTACTGTGTAAATGTGACCCTCCATTCGTTACCTGTAATGCTGCTGACTGCCCAACAACGGAAGAATGTGGAGTACAGGATGGTGTAATTGGGTGTTACCCAAAAGGTATACTCAGTGTTTTTTCCATTCAGTTTTCATCCATCAATTAACTTATTCAATTTCAGTCAGGCTAAAGCAATAATCCTTTTATATATATATATATAAATAAATGTCATAAAATCATACAAGTCCAGTTTGTGCAATATTAAACTAACAGATTTAAATGCAGTTATAGATTGGCTTTATCCAGCATGTATATGCATTAATAACACAACAACTGCCTTGGCTTTGTGCACTGGCTCTTAAAAGGAAGATGTGATGTGCAATTAATCCTTCTTATATCAGATTAAATCATGTATATTTGACTAGAAAGATGGAGACTGTAGCTTGACTTGTGAAGCTTAAAAATAGCTGGTCAATGTCTTTTTTCAATCTTCCAGAATCTCAAGACTGTATTATCGCTGGTGATCCTCATTATAACACCTTTGATGGCAAATACTACAGCTACATGGGCACTTGCACCTACACTCTGGCCCGCACCTGCAAAAACAACACCGGTAAGCAATGCCTGAAGCCATTATACAGTGCTTTGGTCATCAGTAGGTGTTATGGAGTAACAAACAATTGTATTCTTACTATTGATTGAATGTACATTAAATGTCCTCCAAATTAACTTAAAACAAGTTCAAATAAGAATATACATGTACAGCTTTTAAAATATCTTCACTTTCTTCTTTGCAGGCCCCTGGTTCTCTATAGAGGGTAAGAATGAAGAGAGAGGAGTTTCTGGCGTTTCTTACCTGAGGAAACTCTACGTGACTGTTGATGGCATCACTGTGACAATGATGAAAAACGGGAGAACTCTGGTCAGTATCCACAGCAGCTGCCTTCATTAAACCACCACTGAACCCATTCTGTAATCTTGAGACCTAGATTAAGTAAATGGACATTAGATTTTATCAAATAGTTTCTTTCAGTTGCTCGTAATCTGTTCATATTCAGATTATCCCTTTTTTCAGTTTTCCAATGATATTCTTGACAATATAGCAAAAGAAATAAAATCTTAGTTCTTCTTATCAGAACTAACATTAGCCTTCAATCCTCTGGTTTTATCTGGTTTTCACACACTCAGGTGAATGGACGCAGGGTGTCTCTCCCTCACTCCCCATCTCCACTCATTTCGCTGACTCTTGCTGGACAATACGTAATCCTCACAACTCCGTTCGGCCTGGAGGTGCAGTGGGACGGCAACCATTACGCCAAGATCTCTGTTCCTAGGTAATGAAACTCCGAAAACAGCCTAATTAAAATATATGCATCATTCTGACCTGAACCATTTGACAAGAAACAATAATTGTTGAGGGTTATAGGTTAGTAAATCCTGCAAAAGAAAAATGAAAAAGCTTCTGTGAGAAGATGAATATCTTTGCATTAATCTTTCTTTTTGTTCCTCTCTCGTTCATTTTATCAGTTCCTACTATGACCAGATGTGTGGCCTGTGTGGTGACTATGATGGAGACCCCAATAATGATTTCACTAAGCCAGATGGTTCCCAGACTGACAGCTCAAGTCAGTTTGGCGACAGCTGGCAAACTGATGAGGATGAAGATGAAACGTCAGTATCTTTCACTCTTCTTCACTCTCTTCAACTTCCTATGCTTAATGATGGCAGTATTGAACAGTGCAGATCTGTGTTGTGTTTTCAGGTGCAAACCTGACCCCGGACCTCAACCACCCTGCGATCCCACATTGGAGGGCGTTGTTTCAAACCCAGATAACTGTGGGAGAATAACTGATATAAATGGAGCATTCAGGTTAGGAATTACCAAACTATGACATGTTCTGCTAATAAACAATGAATCTTTCCATTAAAAATGTTAGCGCTTCATTGCACCCTTTCTCTCATATTTGCTCCTTACAGGGACTGCATCAGTGTGGTGGACCCATTGCCTTTCTTCCAAAGCTGTGTGTTTGATATGTGCCGTTACGACGGTCTGCAGCAGGCCCTTTGTGACCAGCTTCAGGCTTACACTGATGCTTGCCTGAGTGCAGGTGCACCTGTCCATCAATGGAGAGAGCCAGACTTCTGCCGTGAGTCATTCTCTCATATGCTGTATCATATTGCATATGGTTTGAGCATATAATAAAGCAGCAAAATTTGGCATCTTACATCCATGCAAGAATCACATTTCACATTCCCAGTGACAAGTATACATAGTCCAAACTGCACCCCCACTTTAGCCTTCTCCATCATTTAATAAAGCTTTCTTATTTTTCAACAGCTCTGGAATGCCCTCCAAACAGCCATTACTCCATATGTGTGAGCTCCTGTCCCGAGACATGTCTGGGTATCAGTGGACCACCAGGCTGCAGTGAAAAGTGTGTAGAAGGCTGTGCGTGTGACCCGGGCTTCATCCTCAGTGACAACAAATGTGTTCCTGTTAAAGACTGTGGCTGTGTGGACTCCTCAGGCTCCTACCATCCAGTAAGTTGAACATTAAGGCTGACCCATGGGGTACTGGCGCCACAGAGAAGATTACGAAAATGGGACCCACTGATGTAAATGAAATTGTCTAAACTTTTTTCTCTATTGATATTTAGGTAAATGAGAGCTGGTATCTGGAGGGCTGTACACAGAAGTGTACATGTGAGGGTGGAGGAAATCTTCACTGTTCTGACACCAGCTGTCGTCCTGATGAGAGCTGCAAGCTTCAAGATGGAGACTATGTCTGCATACCAAACGGTAATAATTCTAATACTAGTTTGTACATGATTAAGTTATGAGCACATGTACTGGTACAGTACATTATATACACACACATACAGATAAACAAAGCAGTTGGCAATCCTGACAGATCTAGAGCTGATATTTCTAAAATGTATTCCTTTATCTCTTAAAATGTAAGAATTTTTCTGTTTCTGGTGACCCTCATTACCTCCTTTGATAAAGTACATCACTTAGGTACCTGTACATGGGTACTTGCTCCTACACTATCAAGTAGTGACAACATTATGTACAGGTACTATAAACAACTCTTCTTGTCTTTAAACAGTGACACCAACAACACCGAAGCCAACTATTTCATCAACACCACCACCAGGTAAGCTAAACTTGTTATATTCTTAGAAACATTTATCAGAAAAATTATAACATTTGTATGGATAAACAAACCCTTCATGTCTTCAAACAGTGAACTGCCCTCCAGACTCTGAGTACATTGAATGCGGCCCAGCCTGTATTCCTACCTGTGCAGAACCGTCCACTAACTGCTCTGGTTCTTGCATCAGCGGCTGCTTCTGTAAACCAGGATATGTTTTCCGTGGCCGGCGCTGTGTTCCTATTGAGCAGTGTGGATGTCTGGATGAAGAAAACAATTACTTTGAGGTACAGGAGTTGTCATTGTTGTAAGGCTACATTTTTATCCAGATTTTAGACTTAAGCTTTTGTTCTAAAAATCTTGGTTGTATTTACACTCAGCCTGGTGAGATCATATTTGGAGATGGCTGTTCCATGTTGTGTCGCTGTGCTGGCAACTACACCTTTGACTGTGTGGACAACACCTGTGACCCTGTGACAGAAGAATGTCGGGAGGTTGGTGGAGTGAATGGATGCCACCCTAAAGGTATTACAGAAAACCACAACAATCTTTCCTTAATCTACAATTACTATAACTGACAGCTGATTAAATAATCTGCAAAATTACTCTTTGCTCTTTAACACAACGGGATTTTTCACTCACAGGAACCTCCACCTGTGTTGCCTCTGGTGACCCCCATTATAACACCTTTGATAACCGGCGATATGACTTCATGGGGACCTGTTCTTACCTGATGTCCGAGCCTTGTAACAGCACAGATGTGCCTCACTTCGCTGTATACACCGACAATGAGAATCGCTACAACAATCCTCATATCAGCTACGTAAAAGCAGTTCATGTCCATGCGCTGGGAGTCATAGTGTCCATTCTGAAAGGAGGAACTGTTCAAGTAAGAGAACATTATTGTCTATAGCACTGCTAATGAATTGTACACTAACATGTATATACAATATTATTTCCATACATGTACTGTATACTTCTTATGTAGCGGCACATTCAAATGGACAATTGTGTTTTCTGACTTTTCTCAGGTCAATGGTACCAATGTGAACATTCCCCTGAGTCCTGTCAGTGGGGTTGACATTTTCATGGCTGGCAAGCACTACACAGTGGCCTTGAACTTTGGAGTAACTGTACGCTACGACGGAAACCACTATATGGAGATTAAAGTTATCAAGGAGTGAGTATGGCTCTTAGAAAAGTCTTCTTAATAACATCTTTTGGAACATGATTCACTTTTAAATGTCTCTACATACTTGTGATCACTTTACAGCTACGAGGACAAACTTTGTGGACTGTGTGGGGACTACAACGGAGACCCTCAGGATGACTTCCAGACCCCAACTGGTGAACTGGTCCAAAACCCCAATGACTTTGGCCACAGCTGGAACACAGACACTGAGTAAGGCACTATACGAGACACCTGCTGTTACAACTAGAAAACATTTCTCTGTTAATGCACATCATAGATGACTTACCTTTGATTCTGCCCTTTAGGTGTAACAAGCCAGATGTCGTCCCACCCCCAGGGTGTACAGATGATGAGCAAGAGTTGTATGAAGGGCCTGCTTACTGTGGTATCATATTGGACAACAATGGCCCATTTGCTGCTTGCCATCCAAAAGTCAACCCCAATGTGAGTGATATTGAAAGTTAATTTGAAATGATTTAGTGCATAATTTTAACCACATAACATACTTACAGATCTTAACCTTGTGTGTGTAGGGTTTCTTCCAAGACTGTTTGTTTGACGTTTGTGAGCTGGATGGTGCTCATTCCGCTTTGTGTGAAGCAATAGAGTCATACGTCAATGAATGTCAGGACCGTGGTGTCACTATTGGACCCTGGAGAAACAGCACCTTCTGTCGTATGTCTGAAAAATACATATTCCTTAACCATAAACTCTAACAAATATACAGACATGAACAGTTTGTCTTATTTCTCATACTCTCAAATAAAGTCACAAAATTAACACTAACATAAATTATTCCTCTCCAGCTCCGAAATGCCCACCCAACAGTCACTTTGAATCATGCGCCCCAGTTTGCCAGCCTTCCTGCAATCCATTTCCACCAAGTCAGTGCACAGGGCCTTGTTCTGAAGGATGTGTTTGTGACCCTGGATATATCCTCAGTGCTGGCCACTGCGTGAAGGAAGACACATGTGGCTGCCAGCATAATGGACATTATTATAAGGTTAGGAACTTGAATGTGTTGTCATTTAGGACAGAAATGGTTTGTTATAGTCAATCAACTAGATTTTTCATGACTTTTCTTCTCTCCATGGATTTAGCCAGGTGAAGAGTTCTACACTAAGGACTGTGAGCTACTGTGTAAATGTGACCCTCCATTCGTTACCTGTAATGCTGCTGACTGCCCAACAACGGAAGAATGTGGAGTACAGGATGGTGTAATTGGGTGTTACCCAAAAGGTGAATACTCAGTGTGTCTTCCATTATTGCTAAAGCAACAATGCTTTTTTTTTTTTAAATAAATGTCTTAAAATCATACAAGTCAAGTTTGTGCAATATTGAACTAACAGATTAAGATGCAATTAAAGCTTGGCTTTTTCCAGCATATATATGCATTAATAAGACAACAACTGGCCTCAGTTTTGTGCACTGGCTCTAAAAAGAAAGATGTGATGTGTAATTAGTCCTTCTTATATTAGATTAAATCATGTGTATTTGATTAGAGAGATGGAGACTGTAGCTGATCAATGTCTTTTTTCAAACTTCCAGAATCTCAAGACTGTATTATCTCTGGTGATCCTCATTATAACACCTTTGATGGCAAACACTACAGCTACATGGGCACTTGCACCTACACTCTGGCCCGCACCTGTAAAAACAACACTGGTAAGTAATGGCCGAAGCCATTATAGAGTGCTTAAGTCATCAGTAGGTGTTATGGAGTAGCAAAAAAATTGTATTGATTAAATGTACATTAAATGCCCCCAAAATTAACATAAGACATAAGTTCAAATGAGAATATACAAGTACAGCTTTAGAAATATCTTCACTTTCTTCTCTGCAGGCCCCTGGTTCTCTATAGAGGGTAAGAATGAAGAGAGAGGAGTTTCTGGCGTTTCTTACCTGAGGAAACTCTACGTGACTGTTGATGGCATCACTGTGACAATGATGAAAAACGGGAGAACTCTGGTCAGTATCCACAGCAGCTGCCTTCATTAAACCACCACTGAAGTCATTCTGTGATCTTGAGACCAAGAGTTGAGGTTTTAAGGAAATGCCGATAATATATAGTGGTCTCTATGGGATTTAGTCCTTCAGATTAAGTAAATGGATATAATAGCTTTCATCAAATATTTTCTTTTAGTTGCTCCTAATCTGTTCATAGCCAGATTATCCCTCAGTCCATTCTTCAGTTTTCCAATAATTTTCTTGAAAACACAGCAAAAGAAATAAAATCTTAGCTCTTCTTGTCAGAACTAACATTAGCCTTCAATCCTCTGGTTTTATCTGGTTTTCACACACTCAGGTGAATGGACGCAGGGTGTCTCTCCCTCACTCCCCATCTCCACTCATTTCGCTGACTCTTGCTGGACAATACGTAATCCTCACAACTCCGTTCGGCCTGGAGGTGCAGTGGGACGGCAACCATTACGCCAAGATCTCTGTTCCCAGGTAACGAAACTCCAAAAACAGCCTGATTAAAATATACGCATCATTCTGACCTGAACCATTTGACAAGAAACAATAATTGTTGAGGGTTATAGGTCCTGAGTAAATCCTGCAAATGAAAAATCAAAAAGCTTCTGTGGGAAAATGAATATCTTTGCATTAATCTTTCTTTTTGTTCCTCTCTCGTTCATTTTATCAGTTCCTACTATGACCAGATGTGTGGCCTGTGTGGTGACTATGATGGAGACCCCAATAATGATTTCACTAAGCCAGATGGTTCCCAGACTGACAGCTCAAGTCAGTTTGGCGACAGCTGGCAAACTGATGAGGATGAAGATGAAACGTCAGTATCTTTCACTTTTCTTCACTCTCTTCAACTTCCTATGCTTAATGATGGCAGTATTGAACAGTGCAGATCTGTGTTGTGTTTTCAGGTGCAAACCTGACCCCGGACCTCAACCACCCTGCGATCCCACACTGGAGGGCGTTGTTTCAAACCCAGATAACTGTGGGAGAATAACTGATATAAATGGAGCATTCAGGTTAGGACTTACCAAACTATGACATGTTCTGCTAATAAACAATGAATCTTTCCATTAAAAATGTTAGCGCTTCATTGCACACTTTCTCTCATATTTGCTCCTTACAGGGACTGCATCAGTGTGGTGGACCCATTGCCTTTCTTCCAAAGCTGTGTGTTTGATATGTGCCGTTATGACGGGCTGCAGCAGGCCCTTTGTGACCAGCTTCAGGCTTACACTGATGCTTGCCTGAGTGCAGGTGCACCTGTCCATCAATGGAGAGAGCCGGACTTCTGCCGTGAGTCATTCTCTCATATGCTGTATCATATTGCATATGGTTTGAGCATATAATAAAGCAGCAAACTTTGGCATCTTACATCCATGCAAGAATCACATTTCACATTCCCAGGGACAAGTATACATAGTCCAAACTGCACCCCCACTTTAGCCTTCTCCATCATTTAATAAAGCTTTCTTATTTTTCAACAGCTCTGGAATGCCCTCCAAACAGCCATTACTCCATATGTGTGAGCTCCTGTCCCGAGACATGTCTGGGTATCAGTGGACCACCAGGCTGCAGTGAGAAGTGTGTAGAAGGCTGTGCGTGTGACCCGGGCTTCATCCTCAGTGACAACAAATGTGTTCCTGTTAAAGACTGTGGCTGTGTGGACTCCTCAGGCTCCTACCATCCAGTGAGTTGAACACTAAGGCTGACCCATGGGGTACTGGCACCACAGACAAGATTATGAAAATGGGACCCACTGATTTAAATGAAATTGTCTAAAATTATTTGTCTATTGATATTTAGGTAAATGAGAGCTGGTATCTGGAGGGCTGTACACAGAAGTGTACATGTGAGGGTGGAGGAAATCTTCACTGTTCTGACACCAGCTGTCGTCCTGATGAGAGCTGCAAGCTTCAAGATGGAGACTATGTCTGCATACCAAACGGTAATAATTCTAATACTAGTTTGTACATGATAAAGTTATGAGCACGTGTACTGGTACAGTACATTACATACACACACATACAGATAAACAAAGCAGTTGGCAATCCTGACAGATCTAGAGCCGATATTTCTAAAATGTATTCCTTTATTTTTAACCATCTCTTAAAATGTAAGAAATTTTCTGTTCCTGGTGACCCTCATTACCTCCTTTGATAAAGTACATCACTTAGGTACCTGTACATGGGTACTTGCTCCTATACTATCAAGTAGTGACAACATTATGTATAGGTTTTGTAAACAACTCTTCTTGTCTTTAAACAGTGACACCAACAACACCGAAGCCAACTATTTCATCAACACCACCACCAGGTAAGCTAAACTTGTTATATTCTTAGAAACATTTATCAGAAAAATTATAACATTTGTATGAATAAACAAACCCTTCATGTCTCCAAACAGTGAACTGCCCTCCAGACTCTGAGTACATTGAATGCGGCCCAGCCTGTATTCCTACCTGTGCAGAACCGTCCACTAACTGCTCTGGTTCTTGCATCAGCGGCTGCTTCTGTAAACCAGGATATGTTTTCCGTGGCCGGCGCTGTGTTCCTATTGAGCAGTGTGGATGTCTGGATGAAGAAAACAATTACTTTGAGGTACAGGAGTTGTCATTGTTGTAAGGCTACATTTTTATCCAGATTTTAGACTTAAGCTTTTGCTGTAAAAATCTTGCTTTGTATTTACACTCAGCCTGGTGAGATCATATTTGGAGATGGCTGTTCCATGTTGTGTCGCTGTGCTGGCAACTACACCTTCGACTGTGTGGACAACACCTGTGACCCTGTGACAGAAGAATGTCGGGAGGTTGGTGGAGTGAATGGATGCTACCCTAAAGGTATTACAGAAAACTACAACAATCTTTCCTTAATCTAAAATTACCGTAACTGACAATTGATTAAACAATCTGCAAAATTACTCTTTGCTCTTTAACAATACGGGATTTTTCACTCACAGGAACCTCCACCTGTGTTGCCTCTGGTGACCCCCATTATAACACCTTTGATAACCGGCGATATGACTTCATGGGGACCTGTTCTTACCTGATGTCCGAGCCTTGTAACAGCACAGATGTGCCTCACTTCGCTGTATACACCGACAATGAGAATCGCTACAACAATCCTCATATCAGCTACGTAAAAGCAGTTCATGTCCATGCGCTGGGAGTCATAGTGTCCATTCTGAAAGGAGGAACTGTTCAAGTAAGAGAACATTATTGTCTATAGCACTACTAATGAATTGTACACTAACATGTATATACAATATTATTTCCATACCTGTACTGTACTTCTTATGTAGTGGCACATTCAAATGGACAATTATGTTTTCTGACTTTTCTCAGGTCAATGGTACCAATGTGAACATTCCCCTGAGTCCTGTCAGTGGGGTTGACATTTTCATGGCTGGCAAGCACTACACAGTGGCCTTGAACTTTGGAGTAACTGTACGCTACGATGGAAACCACTATATGGAGATTAAAGTTATCAAGGAGTGAGTATGGCTCTTAGAAAAGTCTTCTTAATAAATTTTTTTGGAACATGATTCACTTTTAAATGTCTCTACATACGTGTGATCACTTTACAGCTACGAGGACAAACTTTGTGGACTGTGTGGGGACTACAACGGAGACCCTCAGGATGACTTCCAGACCCCAACTGGTGAACTGGTCCAAAACCCCAATGACTTTGGCCACAGCTGGAACACAGACACTGAGTAAGGCACTATACGAGACACCTGCTGTTACAACTAGAAAACATTTCTCTGTTAATGCACATCTTAGGTGACTTAACTTTGATTCTGCCCTTTAGGTGTAACAAGCCAGACATTGTCCCACCCTCAGGGTGTACAGATGATGAGGAGGAGTTGTATGAAGGGCCTGCTTACTGTGGTATCATATTGGACAGCAATGGCCCATTTGCTGCATGCCATCCAAAAGTCAATCCCAATGTGAGTGATATTGAAAGTTAATTTGAAATGATTTAGTGCATAATTTTAACCACATAACATACTTACAGATCTTAATCTTGTGTGTGTAGGGTTTCTTCCAAGACTGTTTGTTTGACGTTTGTGAGCTGGATGGTGCTCATTCCGCTTTGTGTGAAGCAATAGAGTCATACGTCAATGAATGTCAGGACCGTGGTGTCACTATTGGACCCTGGAGAAACAGCACCTTCTGTCGTATGTCTGAAAAATACATATTCCTTAACCATAAACTCTAACAAAAAATACAGACATGAATGGTTTGTCTTATTTCTCATACTCTCAAATAAAGTCACAAAATGAACACTAACATGAATTCTTCCTCTCCAGCTCCGAAATGCCCACCCAACAGTCACTTTGAATCATGCGCCCCAGTTTGCCAGCCTTCCTGCAATCCATTTCCACCAAGTCAGTGCACAGGGCCTTGTTCTGAAGGATGTGTTTGTGACCCTGGATATATCCTCAGTGCTGGCCACTGCGTGAAGGAAGACACATGTGGCTGCCAGCATAATGGACATTATTATAAGGTGAGGAAATTGAAAGGGGTGTCATTTAAGAGAGAAATGGTGTTATAGTTAATCAACTAGTATTTTTCATGACTTTTCTTCTCTCCATGGATTTAGCCAGGTGAAGAGTTCTACACTAAGGACTGTGAGCTACTGTGTAAATGTGACCCTCCATTCGTTACCTGTAATGCTGCTGACTGCCCAACAACGGAAGAATGTGGAGTACAGGATGGTGTAATTGGGTGTTACCCAAAAGGTGAATACTCAGTGTGTCTTCCATTATTGCTAAAGCAACAATGCTTTTTTTTTTTTAAATAAATGTCTTAAAATCATACAAGTCAAGTTTGTGCAATATTGAATTAACAGATTAAGATGCAATTATAGCTTGGCTTTTTCCAGCATATATATGCATTACTAAGACAACAACTGGCCTCGGTTTTGTGCACTGGCTCTAAAAAGAAAGATGTGATGTGTAATTAGTCCGTCTTATATTAGATTAAATCATGTGTATTTGACTAGAGAGATGGAGACTGTAGCTGATCAATCTCTTTTTTCAATCTTCCAGAATCTCAAGACTGTATTATCGCTGGTGATCCTCATTATAACACCTTTGATGGCAAATACTACAGCTACATGGGCACTTGCACCTACACTCTGGCCCGCACCTGCAAAAACAACACTGGTAAGTAATGGCCGAAGCCATTATAGAGTGCTTTGGTCATCAGTAGGTGTTATGGAGTAGCAAAAAATTTTTATTCTTACTATTGATTAAATGTACATTAAATGCCCCCCAAATTAACTTAAAACATAAGTTCAAATAAGAATATACAAGTACAGCTTTAGAAATATCTTCACTTTCTTCTCTGCAGGCCCCTGGTTCTCTATAGAGGGTAAGAATGAAGAGAGAGGAGTTTCTGGCGTTTCTTACTTGAGGAAACTCTACGTGACTGTTGATGGCATCACTGTGACAATGATGAAAAACGGGAGAACTCTGGTCAGTATCCACAGCAGCTGCCTTCATTAAACCACCACTGAAGTCATTCTGTGATCTTGAGACAGAGAGTTGAGGTTTTAAGAAAATGGTAATAATATATTGTGGTCTCTATGGGATTTAGTCCTTCAGATTAAGTAAATGGACATAATAGCTTTCATCAAATATTTTCTTTTAGTTGCTCCTAATCTGTTCATAGCCAGATTATCCCTCAGTCCATTCTTCAGTTTTCCAATAATATTCTTGAAAACACAGCAAAAGAAATAAAATCTTAGCTCTTCTTGTCAGAACTAACATTAGCCTTCAATCCACCTCTGGTTTTATCTGGTTTTCACACACTCAGGTGAATGGACGCAGGGTGTCTCTCCCTCACTCCCCATCTCCACTCATTTCGCTGTCTGTTGCTGGACAATACGTAATCCTCACAACTCCGTTCGGCCTGGAGGTGCAGTGGGACGGCAACCATTACGCCAAAATCTCTGTTCCTAGGTAATGAAACTCCCAAAACAGCCTGATTAAAATATATGCATCATTCTGACCTGAACCATTTGACAAGAAACAATAATTGTTGAGGGTTATAGGTCTTGAGTAAATCCTGCAAAAGAAAAATGAACAGGCTTCTGCGGGAAAATGAATATCTTTGCATTAATCTTTCTTTTTGTTCCTCGCTCGTTCATTTTATCAGTTCCTACTATGACCAGATGTGTGGCCTGTGTGGTGACTATGATGGAGACCCCAATAATGATTTCACTAAGCCAGATGGTTCCCAGACTGACAGCTCAAGTCAGTTTGGCGACAGCTGGCAAACTGATGAGGATGAAGATGAAACGTCAGTATCTTTCACTTTTCTTCACTCTCTTCAACTTCCTATGCTTAATGATGGCAGTATTGAACAGTGCAGATCTGTGTTGTGTTTTCAGGTGCAAACCTGACCCCGGACCTCAACCACCCTGCGATCCCACACTGGAGGGCGTTGTTTCAAACCCAGATAACTGTGGGAGAATAACTGATATAAATGGAGCATTCAGGTTAGGACTTACCAAACTATGACATGTTCTGCTAATAAACAATGAATCTTTCCATTAAAAATGTTAGCGGTTCATTGCACACTTTCTCTCACATTTGCTCCTTACAGGGACTGCATCAGTGTGGTGGACCCATTGCCTTTCTTCCAAAGCTGTGTGTTTGATATGTGCCGTTATGACGGGCTGCAGCAGGCCCTTTGCGACCAGCTTCAGGCTTACACTGATGCTTGCCTGAGTGCAGGTGCACCTGTCCATCAATGGAGAGAGCCAGACTTCTGCCGTGAGTCATTCTCTCATATGCTGTATCATATTGCATATGGTTTGAGCATATAATAAAGCAGCAAAATTTGGCATCTTACATCCATGCAAGAATCACATTTCACATTCCCAGGGACAAGTATACATAGTCCAAACTGCACCCCCACTTTAGCCTTCTCCATCATTTAATAAAGCTTTCTTATTTTTCAACAGCTCTGGAATGCCCTCCAAACAGCCATTACTCCATATGTGTGAGCTCCTGTCCCGAGACATGTCTGGGTATCAGTGGACCACCAGGCTGCAGTGAAAAGTGTGTAGAAGGCTGTGCGTGTGACCCGGGCTTCATCCTCAGTGACAAGAAATGTGTTCCTGTTAAAGACTGTGGCTGTGTGGACTCCTCAGGCTCCTACCATCCAGTGAGTTGAACACTAAGGCTGACCCATGGGGTACTGGCGCCACAGACAAGATTATGAAAATGGGACCCACTGATGTCAATGAAATTGTCTAAAATTATTTGTCTATTGATATTTAGGTAAATGAGAGCTGGTATCTGGAGGGCTGTACACAGAAGTGTACATGTGAGGGTGGAGGAAATCTTCACTGTTCTGACACCAGCTGTCGTCCTGATGAGAGCTGCAAGCTCCAAGATGGAGACTATGTCTGCATACCAAACGGTAATAATTCTAGTACTGGTTTGTACATGATTAAGTTATGAGCACATGTACTGGTACAGTACATTACATACACACACATACAGATAAACAAAGCAGTTGGCAATCCTGACAGATCTAGAGCTGATATTTCTAAAATGTATTCCTTTATTTTTAACAAGCTCTTAAAATATAAGAATTTTTCTGTTTCTGGTGACCCTCATTACCTCCTTTGATAAAGTACATCACTTAGGTACCTGTGCATGGGTACTTGCTCCTACACTATCAAGTAGTGACAACATTATGTACAGGTACTATAAACAACTCTTCTTGTCTTCAAACAGTGACACCAACAACACCTATGCCACCTACTCCATCAACACCACCACCAGGTAAGCTAAACTTGTTATATTCTTAGAAACATTTATCAAAAAAATTATAACATTTGTATGAATAAACAAACCCTTCATGTCTTCAAACAGTGAACTGCCCTCCAGACTCTGAGTACATTGAATGCGGCCCAGCCTGTATTCCTACCTGTGCAGAACCGTCCACTAACTGCTCTGGTTCTTGCATCAGCGGCTGCTTCTGTAAACCAGGATATGTTTTCCGTGGCCGGCGCTGTGTTCCTATTGAGCAGTGTGGATGTCTGGATGAAGAAAACAATTACTTTGAGGTACAGGAGTTGTCATTGTTGTAAGGCTACATTTTTATCCACTTTTAGACTTAAGCTTTTGCTGTAAAAATCTTGGTTTGTATTTACACTCAGCCTGGTGAGATCATATTTGGAGATGGCTGTTCCATGTTGTGTCGCTGTGCTGGCAACTACACCTTCGACTGTGTGGACAACACCTGTGACCCTGTGACAGAAGAATGTCGGGAGGTTGGTGGAGTGAATGGATGCTACCCTAAAGGTATTACAGAAAACCACAACAATCTTTCCTTAATCTACAATTACCGTAACTGACAGCTGATTAAACAATCTGCAAAATTACTCTTTGCTCTTTAACACAATGGGATTTTTCACTCACAGGAACCTCCACCTGTGTTGCCTCTGGTGACCCCCATTATAACACCTTTGATAACCGGCGATATGACTTCATGGGGACCTGTTCTTACCTGATGTCCGAGCCTTGTAACAGCACAGATGTGCCTCACTTCGCTGTATACACCGACAATGAGAATCGCTACAACAATCCTCATATCAGCTACGTAAAAGCAGTTCATGTCCATGCGCTGGGAGTCATAGTGTCCATTCTGAAAGGAGGAACTGTTCAAGTAAGAGAACATTATTGTCTATAGCACTGCTAATGAATTGTACACTAACATGTATATACAATATTATTTCCATACCTGTACTGTATTTCTTATGTAGTGGCACATTCAAATGGACAATTATGTTTTCTGACTTTTCTCAGGTCAATGGTACCAATGTGAACATTCCCCTGAGTCCTGTCAGTGGGGTTGACATTTTCATGGCTGGCAAGCACTACACAGTGGCCTTGAACTTTGGAGTAACTGTACGTTACGACGGAAACCACTATATGGAGATTAAAGTTATTAAGGAGTGAGTATGGCTCTTAGAAAAGTCTTCTTAATAACATCTTTTAAAACATGACTCACTTTTAAATGTCTCTACATACTTGTGATCACTTTACAGCTACGAGGACAAACTTTGTGGACTGTGTGGGGACTACAACGGAGACCCTCAGGATGACTTCCAGACCCCAACTGGTGAACTGGTCCAAAACCCCAACGACTTTGGCAACAGCTGGAGCACAGACACTGAGTAAGGCACTATACGAGACACATGCTGTTACAACTAAAAGACATTTCTCTGTTAATGCACATCATAGATGACTTACCTTTGATTCTGCCCTTTAGGTGTAACAAACCAGATGTCGTCCCACCCCCAGGGTGTACAGATGATGAGCAGGAGTTGTATGAAGGGCCTGCTTACTGTGGTATCATATTGGACAGCAATGGCCCATTTGCTGCATGCCATCCAAAAGTCAACCCCAATGTGAGTGATATTGAGACTGAATATGAAATGATTTAGTGCATAATTTTAACCACATAACATACTTACAGATCTTAATCTTGTGTGTGTAGGGTTTCTTCCAAGACTGTTTGTTTGACGTTTGTGAGCTGGATGGTGCTCATTCCGCTTTGTGTGAAGCAATAGAGTCATACGTCAATGAATGTCAGGACCGTGGTGTCACTATTGGACCCTGGAGAAACAGCACCTTCTGTCGTATGTCTGAAAAATACATATTCCTTAACCATAAACTCTAACAAAAATACAGACATGAATGATTTGTCTTATTTCTCATACTCTCAAATAAAGTCACAAAATTAACACTAACATAAATTATTCCTCTCCAGCTCCGAAATGCCCACCCAACAGTCACTTTGAATCATGCGCCCCAGTTTGCCAGCCTTCCTGCAATCCATTTCCACCAAGTCAGTGCACAGGGCCTTGTTCTGAAGGATGTGTTTGTGACCCTGGATATATCCTCAGTGCTGGCCACTGCGTGAAGGAAGACACATGTGGCTGCCAGCATAATGGACATTATTATAAGGTAAGGAAATTGAATGGGGTGACATTTAGGATAGAAATGGTTTGTTATAGTCAATCAGCTAGTATTTTTCATGACTTTTCTTCTCTCCATGGATTTAGCCAGGTGAAGAGTTCTACACTAAGGACTGTAAACAACTGTGTAAGTGCGACCCCCCATCTGTTACCTGTAATGCTGCTGACTGCCCACCAATGGAACAATGTGGTGTACAGGATGGTGTAATTGGGTGTTACCCACAAGGTGAGTATTCTGGTTAACTCAGTGTTTTTAACCATCTATCCAATTTTAATCAGGCTAAAGGAATAATGCTTTTTTTAAATAAATGTCTTACTTAAAATCATACATGTCCAATTTCTGCAATATTGAACTAACAGATTAAGATGCAATTATAGCTTGGCTTTTTCCAGCATGTATATGCATTAATAAGACTGGCCTTGTCTTTGCGCACTGGCTCTAAAAAAAAAGATGTGATGTGCAATTAATCCTCCTAATGTTAGATTAAATCATGTATGTTTGACTAGAGAGATGGAGACTGCAACTTGACTATGCATGTGAAGCATAAAAAATAGCTGGTCAATCTCTTTTCTCAATCTCCCAGAATCTCAAGACTGTATTATCTCTGGTGATCCTCATTATAACACCTTTGATGGCAAACACTACAGCTACATGGGCACTTGCACCTACACTCTGGCCCGCACCTGCAAAAACAACACTGGTAAGCAATGGACAAAGCCAACTATCCCCAACCAGCAGTAACATTAGAGTGCTTTGGTCAACAGTAGGTGTTATGGAGTAGCGAACAATTGTATTCTTACTATTGATTAAATGTACATTAAATGCCCCAAAAATTTAAAAACTTAAAACATGAGTTCAAATAAGAATATACAAGCACAGCTTTAGAAATATCTTCACTTTCTTCTCTGCAGGCCCCTGGTTCTCTATAGAGGGTAAGAATGAAGCGAGAGGAGTTTCTGGCGTTTCTTACCTGAGGAAACTCTACGTGACTGTTGATGGCATCACTGTGACAATGATGAAAAACGGGAGAACTCTGGTCAGTATCCACAGCAGCTGCCTTCATTAAACCACCACTGAAGTCATTCTGTGATCTTGAGACCAAGAGTTGAGGTTTTTAGTAAATGGCCATAATATATTTTAGTCTCTCTTAGATTATAATCTCTTTTGAGACATTCCCCACATCTTAAACATCTTCTCTAAACTGTTACTAATCCATTCACTGTAACATTAACATTATGCCTTTGTTAATTTTTCTGTTTTTCAAGAATAATCTTGCCTTTAAAGAAAAAAAATCTATTTCCTTCAGTCATTCTCTGGTTTATCTCTATTCCACACACTCAGGTTAATGGACGCAGAGTGTCTCTCCCTCACTCCCCATCTCCACTCATTTCGCTGTCTGTTGCTGGACAATACGTAATCCTCACAACTCCATTCGGCCTGAGGGTGCAGTGGGACGGCAACCATTACGCCAAGATCTCGGTTCCTAGGTAAAGAAAATGTGTAAAACGCCTCACTGATATTATACACAGTACTGACAGTCTTTGGAAGAAAGTCCCACAATAATAGTTAAGGGTTATAGGTCATGAGTAAAATCTGCAAAAAAAAAATCAAAAAGCATCTCTGGGGAAATTAATGTCTTTACATTAATCTCTTTTTGTTCCTCATTTTATCAGCTCCTACTATGACCAGATGTGTGGCCTGTGTGGTGACTATGATGGAAACCCCAATAATGATTTCACTAAGCCAGATGGCTCCCAAACCGACAGCTCACATCAGTTCGGCGACAGCTGGCAAACTGATGAGGATGAAGATGCTACGTCAGTACCCTTTACTTTTCTTCATTTTATCAACAGCACAACAGACAGGGGAATATATTTTTGAGATCATGTCTTGATAATGACAATGTTGTGTTTTCAGGTGCAAGCCTGACCCCGGACCTCAACCACCCTGCGATCCTGCACTGGAGGGTGTTGTGTCAAACCCAGATAACTGTGGAAGAATAACTGACATAAATGGAGCATTCAGGTTAGGACTTAGCAAACTATTTTCTGCTAATTGACAATGTAGAATCTTTGCAAGCTGTTATCAATACAAAGGCAGTGAAGGACTTTTAGAGCTTAATCATTGCACAATTTCTCTCACATTTGCTCCTCACAGGGACTGCATCAATGTGGTGGACCCACTGCCTTTCTTCCAGAGCTGTGTGTTTGATATGTGCCGTTATCAGGGGCTACAGCAGGCTCTATGTGACCAACTTCAGGCTTACACTGATGCTTGCCTGAGTGCAGGTGCACCTGTCCATCAGTGGAGGGAGCCAGACTTCTGCCGTGAGTCATTCTCTCATATACTATATCATATTGCATAAGGAGTAGGGTTTGAGCAAAAAATAAAGCAGCAAAATTTGGCATCTTTCATCCATGCAAGAATCACATTTCACATTCCCAGTGACAAGCCTGCTTTTAGCTCCCACTAATGCACAGTATAAATTATTGAAGCAAATGCAGTTCAGAAGGTTAGAATAGGAAAGCTAGAGTTGAACACTTACGTTAACTTTAGCCTTATTGTTTTTATTATTTATGGGGCTTTTATGTTTATAATGGCCAAGGCAGATAAGACTGAAACACCATCACAGAGGGACAGTACATGTGACTGGGAAACTGCACATTCTCCACTTTAACCTTAATTTCATAATTTAATGATGTTTTCCTTCATTTTTCAACAGCTCTGGAATGCCCTGCGAACAGCCATTACTCCATATGTGTGAGCTCCTGTCCCGAGACATGTCTGGGTATCAGTGGACCACCAGGCTGCAGTGAGAAGTGTGTAGAAGGCTGTGCATGTGACCCGGGCTTCATCCTCAGCGACAAGAAATGTGTTCCTGTTAAAGACTGTGGCTGTGTGGACTCCTCAGGCTCCTACCATCCAGTGAGTTGAACACTAAGGCTGACCCATGGGGTACTGGCGCCACAGACAAGATTATGAAAATGGGACCCCCTTGAAGTAAAAGTCAAGTCAAAGGTTTAAAAAAAAAAAAAGCGAAATAACCACTCTAAACACAATGAGCAAACTAAAAACATCCATTTTTGTTCACCTAATTAGCAGTTTGACAAATAAATGTGACCCTGGACCACAAAACTAGTCATAAGTAGGATGGATAGATATATGAATTGCCAACAATTCATTGTATGGGTCAAAATAATAGATTTTTTTTTTTCTTAATGCCAAAAATCATTAGGATATTAAGTAAAGATCATGTTCCATTAAGATATTTTGTAAAATTTCTACCGTAAATATACCAAAACTTAATTTTTGATTAGTAATATGCATTGCTCAGAACTTAATTTAAAAAACGTTAAAGGCGATTTTCTCAGTTATCAGTGGGAAGCGTATCTTCAATTTTCGGATGATGTATTCAATTCAATTCAATTCAAATTTATTTGTATAGCGCTTTTCACGATACATATCGTTGCAAAGCAGCTTTACACCAAATTGACATTTTTACAATATATGTAGTAGTAGCTTGATGTACATATGGCAGAGATGTGTGGTAAAGATCAATTAATGACGTAATCAAACAGACAAAGAACACAATAAATTAGTAGCAGAATTTAGTAGTGCTGTATGTTTTCAGGGTTGGCATGATGTATAAATCTCAATGTCAGAAAATGTACCCTTATGACTGGTTTTGTGGTCCAGGGTCACAAATTATTAACGGTGGAAGGAAAATGAGTATAGTTTATACCTTTTCACTCTGTGATTTCTTTAGGCCTCTTGTCTAAGTTCGCATTATTCTTACGAGAATAACAAGCAAGCTGTCATTCAAAAATCTTCTAAACACTAAACAACAAAAGCACCAACTCAAAAAGTCAAACAACAAGCTCTTCCATGACTTAATTTCTACGTTACTGTCGAACATAATCACATTTAACCAATCTGTGGATAAAGCTAACGTTACTGTGATAAACGCGGCACTCGAATTCCCAGCAATGCACCGCGCCGTAAACAAATTATGTGAATTGATTTAATTAGTCAATATTAATTTTTTTAATGTTTGCTGCTTTATTTGAGCTGTTGCTGTTGTGTTTATCACTTTGAGACAATTTGTCGCTCTCAGTTGTTGTGTAATGATTATTCAGAGCTTATGATTATGCAGAAATTGCAGTTATTACATTTCTATCTAGGAAAAATTTTATATTTAAAAATAAATGGTTCAGAAAATTATATATATATATATATAAAAGGACAGCCACACATTCAGCTGACTTGATGTTTTTAACAATTCGTTTGAGTTAAATGTTTTAAGAGTCACTACAACAATACACTTGTCGCCACCTACTGGACGAAGAAGTCACTGAACGATTCAGCTCATGATTCTTTTGACAAACGGATTCAAATGAGCGGAGTCAGTGGGATAAATCAAAACCCTATTCGTGTTTACCATTCTATTTACTTTAATTTAATGTTAATGTTTAAAAATAGGGGGGAAATGTGCCTGACCTGACAGATTTCTAACACATTCCTAATAATCATGTGTCCATATTTAGGTAGATGAGAGCTGGTATCTGGAGGGCTGTACACAGAAGTGTACATGTGAGGGTGGAGGAACTATTCAGTGTTCCGACACCAGCTGTCTTCCTAGTGAGAGCTGCCAACTTCAAGATGGAGACTATGGCTGCAAACCACTTGGTAACAAACATAGTACTGGTTTACACATATAATTAGTGGTTTACACAGTGTAATTTTTAGCATCTTGTCACAGATACACACATTCTGCTCTCCACAAACCTGTTGACACATGGAACTAAACTTTCTGAGTTTTATCTCTTTCTCTTTTAGGTACAGGCATTTGCTCAGTTTCTGGTGACCCTCATTATAACACCTTTGATGATAAAGTACATCACTTCATGGGTGCCTGTTCCTACACTCTCACCAAGCCCTGTAACGAGACCTCCGGCTTGCCATACTTTTCTGTGGAGACACAGAACGAGCACAGAGGCAATAATAAGAAGGTGTCTTATGTAAGATCTGTCATCATCAATGTGCACGACACAACAGTCATTTTGGGCATAGGTCGCAAGGTTCAGGTAAGGGACATTTCCAAGACTTGTGAGACGGAAATAACAGATTGCAGGAGATGAGAACAGCAGTCCATTCATGTGCTTTCCTTATTTGTACATCCTGCAGGTGAATGGAGTTCAGGTCACTGTGCCTGTCACACTTCCAAATGGTATTAAGATCTCCCTAAGTGGCAAATTTGTGGTGCTCGAGACAGACTTTGGATTGCGTGTCCGATTTGATGGAAACCATCATGCAGATGTCACCTTGCCTTCCTCCTACAGCGGACTGTTATGTGGACTCTGTGGTGAGGACTGCGAAATCAGTTATCTAACTAACTGATGGAGATTCAAGAGCTGCTTTATACTGCTTCTAACCAAATATTAGTAGTTTGATATATAACAATAATATTTTACAGGAAATTATAATGGTAATCCTAATGATGACAACATCAAGTCAGATGGAACGCCAGCAGACACCACCAATGATCTTGGAGAAAGCTGGCAGGTGCCTGACGACAGACCTGAGTACGTGAAAGCATATTTAATCGTGCACTGCACCAGTAATAGCAAGATTTCATTCATTTTTTGTTTCTAAATATGCACTTTGTATTATTGAAGCTTTAATTATTCATGCCTGTTCCTGTCTCCCACAGTTGTACTCATGGTGGAGGAGACCTTGACTGTGATGACGACATCGAGAGTGAAGCACAGAAACCTACTAATTGTGGCATGATCACCGACCCTAATGGTAGGACACACATGCATTTTAACACTTTTTTTTAAACCGAAGAGGTCACTAAAAAAATACATAAAAAGCTTTATCACAATTAGACATTTGTGTCATACATACACTACCAGTCAAAAATCTGTGATTAGATTAATAATGTTCTTATTAGATCTAAAGTACAGCAAAAACAGTCATTTTTTACTATTTGAAATAACTGTTTTGTATTTGATTGAATTTTTAGCATCATTACTCATGGTCACATGATCTCATGAAACGCATGATCCTTTAGAAATCATTCTAATATTCTGATTTGCGCCTCAAAAAACATTTATTATTAATATTATTATGTTGAAAATAGCTGAGTAGAATTGTTTCAGGTTTCTTTGATGAATAGAAAGTTCAGAAGAACAGCATTTATCTGAAATAGAAATCTTTTGTAACATTATAAATGTCTTTATCATCATTTTTGATGATAAAAGTATTGATTTCTATAATTTCATTCCTAAAAAAACGTATACCGACTCCAAGCTTTTGAATGGTATAGTGTATAATGTTACAAAAGTTCTTTGGATCTTTCTATTCATCAAAGAATCCTGAAAGAAATCTACTTAACTGTTTTAAATATTGATGATAATAATGATAAAAAGTGTTTCTTGAACAGCAAATGAGCATTTTAGAATGATTTCTGAAGCATCATGTGACACTGAAGACTGGAGCAATGATCCTGAAAATTTAGCTTTGCTCACAGGAATAAATGAGATTTTAAAATATATTCAAATAGAAAACAGTTATTTTAAATATTTCACAATTTTACTGTTTTTGCTGTACTTCGGATCAAATAAATGCAGGCTTGGTGAGCAGAAGAGTCCTCTTTAAAAACATTAAAAATCTTACTGTTCATAACCTTTTGACTGGTAGTGTAAGTGTTCATTGCTTTGAGCTTCTCGTTTTATAGAGCTGTTTCTTGACACGACACCTGTTTTGTGCACCTTTAAAGCCTACTTATCATTCTTTTCCCAGGAATCTTCCAGCCATGTCATGCAGTGGTGCCTCCCGGTCCTTTCTTTGAAAGCTGTGTGTTTGATCAGTGTGGCACTGATGGCGCCACAGTGGCACTGTGCCAGGCTATTCAAAGCTATGCTGACCTGTGCGCTCAAGCTGGGGTGCCAATTAACTGGAGGGATAACACCTTCTGCCGTAAGTGTTTGAGCCCTACAGACATTCTGTAAAACGTGCAATTAACTGTATCCTGGTAGGCTTTTTAAGGCTTAGCCTTTGTAGCATGCACCCTTCAATTAGGGTGTGATCAATGAGTGCCGTTTGTCTCTTTTGTTCCTAAATTGGCTGTGCTAAAACAGTTGTACTTTTGTGTTTCTCCGTCTCTGCCCATAGTCCCCAGTTTCTCCTCCATCCTTCTCTTTTCTAACTGTTTTTTTTTTTTTATTAATTTGATCTTTTCTGGCATTTTAATGGTTCATTTAACACAGCTCCTTTGTTTCCATTTCTTCCAGCTATTAAATGTCCGGCTGGTAGTCACTATGAGCCGTGCGGTTCAGCCTGTCCAGCCAGTTGTCAGGACCCTGGATCTGAAGGCAGCTGTTCTAAGCCCTGTGTTGAGGGATGTGTGTGTGACCCTGGTTTTGTCCTCAGTGGAGACGAGTGTGTGCCCTTCAGCAAGTGTGGTTGCACTGACAGAGACAACAACTACAGACCTGTGAGTACTTCTGTTTTCAAATTTGAAACAATTTCATAGAAATTGATCAAATTTCAGTTCACAGTTCAAGAGTGTAGTTTAATTATGCATGTTTTCATTTCTAGTTTAAGCTATGTCCCTTTGTGCATTTCAATTATTAATGCATATCTGTGTGATTTTCAGGTTGGAGACAGCTGGTTCACAAAAGATGACTGCACAGAGCGTTGTGTTTGTTCACCTTTCAATACGGTGACATGTGAGGCATGGCAATGTGGTCCCGCTCAGGAATGTAAGGTCACTGAGGGTGAATTGGGCTGTGTGAACACAGGTACATACAAGTCTCTGTCTATCTCTTTCTTTTTGTATCTGTCCATCTACACTGTCCGTCAAAAGTTTTTGAACAGTAAGATTTTTTAAAGATTTTTTTAAAGAAGTCTCTTCTGCTCACCTGAATTTATTTGATCCAAAGTACAGCAAAAACATTAAAATTGAAATATTTTTTTACGTTTTAAAATAACTGTTTTCTATTTGAATATGTTTTAAAAATTGTATTTATTCGTGTGACTTCAAAGCTGAATTTCTAGCATCATTACTACAGTCACATGATCCTTCAGAAATCATTCTAATATTCTAATTTGCTGCTCAAAAAACATTTATTATTATTATTATTATTATGTATGCTGAGGATAATTTTTTTCAGGTTTCTTTGATGAATAGAAAGTAAAAAAAAAAAAAAGCATTTATCTAAATGAAAATTGTTTATAACAATTTCTTTATCATCACTTTTGACCAATTTAAAGCATCCTTGCTAAATAAAAGTATTAATTTCTATCATTTCTATCCCCCAAAAAAACAAAACAAATTATACTGACTTCAAGCTTTTAAATAGTATAGTGTATAATGTTACAAAAGCTTTTTATCTCAGATAAATGCTGATCTTTGGATCTTTCTATTCGTCGAAGAATCCTGAAAAAATGTACTCAACTGTTTTAAATTTTGATAATAATAATAAAAAAAAGTTTTTTGAAGAGCAAATCAGCATATTAGAATGATTTCTGAAGGATCATGTATGTAGCTTTGATCACAGGAATAAATTACATTTATTACAATATTACTGCTTTTCTTTAAACAAACTTACTATTCAAAAACTTTTGACTGGTAGTCTCTCTGTCTGACACATGCTTATTGACCTTCTTTGCAGGAGTGGGCATTTGCCACATTGCTGGTGATCCTCACTACTATACCTTCGATGGCATCATGCACACCTACATGGGTACCTGCACTTACACGCTGGTGGCGATATGCGACGCCTCTATGGTGACACCCTTCACCATTGTGGCCAAAAACGAAGAGCGTGGCCAACCAGAAGCTTCATATGTTCACTCTGTGACCGTCTACCTGCCCACTGCCAACATCACCATCAGCAAGAGTGGAAGAGTACTGGTAAGAGCCTGAGAAGGAAGGAGGAAGAGATGCAGTTGTGGCTTTGACTAGGCTGATTCTGATTATATGTCACAACAGTGAAATATTTTATAATATCATAGATAAGATTCTAAACAATATGTATTCAATGATATGATTGTGCTAAATGTTCTCTCCACCAACTAGGTGAATGAACGTAGGATAAAGACCCCCTACGACATCACAGAAGCCAAGGCGCGGGTGTTTACCAGTGGAGCATACACCGTGCTAGACACTGACTTCGGCCTGATTGTGAAGTTTGATGGTGTGCATCATATTGAAATCACAGTGCCTGGAGACTATTTCAACAAGGTATGAAACTACACAAAACAAGGCTAGAACAAGACCCTACCTGTTAATTGTTGTAAATGTAGTCTTTTCGATACTAACGCTGGATTAATAAACCAGACTGCTTCCTTTTTTGTCAGTAAGAAAAGTGAAAGAATTTCCACAAGCAGATTTCAACTTTTCTTTTATAGGTGTGTGGAATGTGTGGTAACTACAACGGAGATTCCTCTGATGACAACTTGATGCCTAACGGCAAACCAGCTAAAGATGCCATTGAACTTGGAGACAGCTGGAAGGCACAGGGAGACAGTGATCCTGGGTGAGTGTTACATTGTTTGGCTCCTCTCCATAGTTCAGAAATAAATATATACTTATGCATCACTTACGATGCATATGAATCTGAGCCCATCATGGTGAGAATTTTCACGTTCCTCCATCCGCAGATGCCAACCTGATCCACGGCCTGATGACAACCCCAACTGCGACGACGATGAGGAGGAAATCTACAAGTCACAATGCGGAGCAACTATCCTGTCTGATCTCTTCAAGCCCTGTCACTCTGTCATTTCTCCAGATGCGTTCCTTGGGAACTGCATCTATGACATGTGCGAATACGATGGCATGCAGTCGACTCTGTGCGATAACGTTGAAGCTTACGCCCAGGCCTGTCATAGCGCCGGAGTCACGATCAGCTGGAGAAACAGCACCTTCTGTCGTAAGTGAAAGAGAAAGATGAAAAGATGTGCTGGGAATGTTATGCTGAGCTGGGTGACAGGAGGAAGAATAATTTGGCTGGAATTGTAAAGATCAAAAGCACAGAACTATGATGCTGATCAAATTAAGCATTTATGAGATTCTTCATTGAAAACCTCTAGGCTATGCATAAATATTAATGCATGTCTATGCATATTTTGAAGGGTAAAAAAAGGGCTATGAATATGTCAGAGAATCGTTGTCGTTCAAATCCAGTGTATCAAACCTCTTGCCTTTGTGTATTTTTATTTCCAGCTCTCCCGTGTCCACCAAACAGTCACTATTCTGAGTGCACAGCGCCGTGTCCTCCTACTTGTGCTGATCTCTTCCCCGTATTCTGCCCATTACCACCCAATAGCTGTGTCGAAGGCTGCCAGTGTAATGGAGGTTTTGTGCTGAGTGATGGCAAATGTGTTCCTCTTGCAAACTGTGGATGTGTTGACGGCAATGGAGAGTATCATGATGTGAGTAAAGTTGCTAGAATTGCCAGTTAACTGAAATGTTGAGATACTACACTACTGTTTAAAAGTTTATTTTTTTTTTTTTTTTTTTTTTTGAAAAAACCATTAATTGATCAAAAGTGATAGTAAAACAGTTATAGTGTTGCAAATTATTCTTATTTCAAATAAATGCTGTTTTATAATAATAATAAATGTCTCTTAAGCAACAAATCTGCATATTAGAATGATGTCTAAATGGATCATGTGACACTGATTGCTGAAAATTCAGCTTTGCCATCACAAGAATTAATTACATAACTTTTTTAAAACTTGTAAACTTTTAAAAATCTTACCGACCCCAAACTTTTTAAATGAGAGTCTGTTTCTTTTCTTCAAACAAAATGTTACAATACTGCCTGGTATGAATTTTAGGTGGGAGATTCGTGGATAACTGACCGCTGCGAACAGAAGTGCAGCTGCAGCCGTGGAGGAGTGCTGTCCTGCAAGTCCTTTGAATGCAATGACAACTCAATCTGTGACCTTAACAGCGATGGAGACCGTTACTGCAAACCTGAGAGTAAGTTCAGGACGGTTTTATAATGAGAAATGCTAAGAATGAGGGGGAAATGACATCAAATGACAGAGGAACCAAAAAGTTTTATTTACTATACATGGCACCTCCTTGCACGTTTTATCTTAGCAATAACTACTTGGTTTTGGGGTTTAATGACTGCATCTTGTGGGCATCTAAAGAAGGCAACTGAAACCTCTTTTACTTCTCATAGAATTTGATGACTGCAGTATTGCTGGAGATCCTCACTATCGCACCTTTGACAACCACAATCACCACTATCAAGGAGCGCATACCTATGTATTAACTCAGACCAACAATCTACCCAGCTCCCTCAACCCTTTCATAGTCCGCGGCAAAAACCAGCGGCGAGGAGGCTTTGGCCGGGTGTCCACCCTGCGAGAGGTCTACGTGGATGTGTACGGCATTACTGTTCGCATGCAGCAGGATAAGAAAGTGCTGGTGAGAGATTCTTGGGACATGTAGTCAATCCTATTACAGCTGTCAAAAGTCAAAAGTTTACATACACCTTGCAGAATCTGCAAAATGTTAATTATTTTACCAAAATAAGCGGGATCACACAAAATGCATGTTAGTTTTTATTTAGAACTGACCTGAATAAGATATTTCAGATAAAAGACAAAAATAACAGTTGAATTTATAAAAATCACCCCGTTCAAAAGTTTACATACGCTTGATTCTTAATACTGTGTTGTTGCCTGAATGATCCACAGCTGTGTTTAGTGATAGTTGTTCATGGATCCCTTGTTTGTCCTGAACAGTTAAACTGCCCTCTGTTTTTCAGAAAAATCCTTCAGGTCCCACAAATTCTTTGGTCTTTCAGCATTCTTGTGTATTTGAACCCTTTCCAGCAATGACTATATGATTCTGAGATCCATCTTTTCTCAATGAGGACAACTGAGGGACTCAAATGCAACTATTACAGAAGGTTTAAAAGCTCACTGATGCTTCAGATGGAAACATGATGCATGCAGAGTCGGGAGGGGGGTGAAAACTTTTAAACAAAATGAAGATGTGTACATTTATATTTTTTTCATTTAGTACTGCCCTTCGGAAGCTACAGAATATACTTACATGTTTCCCAGAGGACAAAATAAGTCAAATTTACCCTGATCTTTAAATTCAAAAAGTTTTCACCCCCTGGCTCTTAATGCATCGTGAAGCATCAGTGAGCGTTTGAACCTTCTGTAATAGTTGCATCAATCAAGAATTAAGTGTGTGTAAACTTTTGTACGGGGTTCATTTTCTCTTGTGGACTATATTTAAATGTCTTTTATGTGAAATATCTTATTCAGGTCAGTACTAAATAAAAAATAACATGCATTTTGTATGATCCCTCTTATTTTGGTAAAATAATGAACATTTTGCAAATTCTGCAAGGTGTATGTAAACTTTTGACATCAACTGTTGTTCTAACGGACTTTCAAACTACTACTTCACGCAATATAGTAAAGTGCCAGTATTATTGATGCCTTGGCCTTTTTTTCTTCATCAGGTCGATGGTGAAAAAGTTGGACTACCGTACAGTCCTGTACAAGGAGTTTACATAAAAACAAAGTCTCGCTTTGTTACACTCACAACTGACTTTGGCCTTTCTGTGCGCTTTGATGGCAATTCTCAAGGAGGTAGCTCAAAACTCAAATCCACACAATCTGTCAAAAGTTTTTTTTGAAGTACACAATTACAAAAACTCTCTCTCTCTTCTTTTTCCCTAAAGTGGTGACTCTGCCTAGCTCATACAGATCTCGTGTGCTCGGTCTGTGCGGTAATTATGATGGAGACAAAAGAAACGAGTACACCAAACCAGACGGCACAGTTGCCCGCAAACTCGATGATTTTGGAGACAGCTGGAGAGTGAATGACAAAGAGGGAGCTGTTCGTACCGCATCCCTACCAAAGATGGTGCACCTACACAAGTATGGAAGACTCAGATTATCTGATATATGCTATGCATTATAAACCAACTGGGATGAAAATTCTCATGCATTTCACACTAACCTAAAAAATAAATCATCCTGTCTTCTTTACTATTAGGCGTGAAGTGGAGGCCGATCCAGATTCAGGGTTTGAGACAGCAGGCTGCACAGACGCTATACTGGCCGAGCTGAATGGCAATAAAAAGTGTGGGGCTCTCAGTGACCCCGCTGGTCCTTTTGCTGCATGTCATGCCAAGATTGCTCCAGATGTCTTCCATGAGTGAGTAATGTGTGCAGTCTTGTGACAAGTATGAGTTCATTTCTTGAGCTCAGAGGAAAATGTAATGCGTAGTGGGTTTGTGTTGCATGAGTACGTGCATTGTGCCTAACCAAGATAAACTCCTTAATGACCATGTGTGTGTGTGCTTGCATTGCAGGGATTGTGTGTTTGACCTGTGTGCTGAGCAGGGCAGTGAAGAGCTGCGCTGTGAAAGTTACGCCGTCTATGCTCGGGCTTGCCAAGATCAGGGTGTCAAACTAGGGCTGTGGAGACAAGAACTGAATTGCGGTATGAAATAGAAATAGACTTTATCTATTTTGTAGCAATATAAACAAAGTGTTTCATTAAAAATTTGATTGTGTGTGTTTGTGATTTAGGTCTGCAATGTGGGCCCAACAGCAACTACTCCACCTGTATGACTCCATGCCCGGCGTCCTGCGCAGACCTGGCTGCTCCCTCTGAGTGTGACCAAACACAGTGTGTGGAGGGATGTAAGTGCGCCCCTGGCTTTGTCCTGAGTGACCAAGACTGTGTGCCTTACAACGAGTGTGGATGCACTTACCTCAATCGCTACTATACGGTGAGCCTTCTGATGCATGTAAAATACTACAGGTTTAAATAAAGGTCGTAATGTCAAATGAATTGCACAGGACATTGCACTTGCTGATCGTGTTTTTCTGTACCCTTCCACACGCAGCTGAAGGAGACATTTGTGACAGAAGATTGCAAACAGAATTGTGAATGTACTACCACTGGTGCTGTGTGTCAACCAAAGGGCTGTGGAAACGAGGAGGTCTGCACTGTGTACGACACCAAGCGCAACTGTTATAAATGTAAGCTATTTCACTTTTTATATTATCAGAAGATATTCACAAAATATATTTGATAAATTCACTACCATTCAAAAGTTTTAAAAGTTTTAACAGTATGATTTTGAAATATTTTTTACTATTTAAAATAACTGTTTTCTATTTGAATATATTTTAAAATGTATTGCTGTGTTCAAAGCTTAATTTTCAGCATCATTACTCCAGTTCAGAAATCATTCTGCTATGCTGATTTGCTGTTCAAGAAACATTTTATTGTTATTATTATTATTATTATTATCAATATCTAAAACAGTTGAGTGCATATTTTTCAGGATTCTTTGATGAATAGAAAGATCCAAAGATCAACATTTATCTGAAATAAAAAGCTTTTGTAACATATTATACACTGTACCATTCAAAAGCTTGGAGTCAGGTTTTTTTTTTCCAAGGATGCTTTAAAAGGATCAAAAGTGATGATAAAGACATTTATAATGTTACAAAGATTTCTATTTCAGATAAATGCTGTTCTTCTGAACTTTCTATTCAACAAAGAAACCTGAAAAAATTATACTCTGCTGTTTTCATCATCATAATAATAATACGTTTTTTGAGCAGCAAATCAGAATATTAGAATGATTTCTGAAGGATCATGTGACTGCAGTAATGATGCTAAAAATCAGCTTTGAAATCACAGGAGTAAATTGCATTTTAAAATATATTCAAATACAGAACAGATATTTTAAACAGTAACATTTTTCACTGTTTTTGCTGTATTTTGGATCAAATAAATGCAGGCTTAGTGAGCAGAAGAGACTTCTTTAAAAAACATTAAAAATCTTACTGTTCAAAAACTTTATGTTTATATAATGCATAGGTTTCAGAGTTTTCCTAGTCTAGAAATGATACAGAATTGGATATCGTGTGGTAATGTTATTATATAACTATGGAATCCCATTTCAGCCACGAGATAAAAAAAATAATTTTTATGAAACATTATAATTGTGAGATAGAAACTCAAAATTCTTACTTTTGTTCTCAGAATTCTGAGTTTACATCTTGCAATTTTTACTTTTTACAGTTTACATCTCACAATTCTCTTTTTTTCTTTGTTTCACCACGTTTTTCTCACAATTTTCTCAGAATTTTGAAGATTTTGTATTTTGAAATATAAACGATGAGAGATATAAATCTTGTATCCCTTTGATATATATTTGAGATATAAATATAACAATTCTGAGAGTTCTGAAAAGCCCCACATCCCATGGCGGAAACAAACGGACGCTTCCGATGAGCAATGCACTGATTTTGAACTTCTTTTGCCTTCTTTCTCTCTCAGCGTCTCCATGTTTGAGCTCACCCTGTCAGAACGATGGTATCTGTGTAAATACACCAGACAGTTCTGGTTACACCTGCAATTGCGTGGATGATTTTGAGGGCACAAACTGTGAGCTCTTGAAAATCCCGACTGACAATGGCCTAAGTAAGTGAATGTGAACAGACTGTATTTATTCCTAATGCAAATTTCTTAATCCAACCTTGTATTTGCATGCTTAAAAAATGAAACCACATGTGCCGGCCATATGTAATAAATGTGTAATAAATGATTTTCCCGCTTGCTGTTTTATAGGTAAAACAGCTATTATCTTGATTGGAGTCCTCGTGCCCCTTGGCGTCATCCTCATACTCGTAGCAACTGTGTGCATTTACAAGCATTGCAGGTAAAGCCCACTTAAAGAATAAATGCAGAACTGACCTTACCCACCGTATTTTTCCTGTAAGAGTGGGATTTAATATTTAAATGTGTCTTGTTCCGCTTCCAGTACAGCTCGGTTTCCTGCTTAATATTACAAACTTGTTTGTCTTACCTTACTTATATTATTTTAACGTACTATCTTAATTATGAACACAATGGTTTGTGGTGCAAACAGTTTTACCGTTTACTGCACTTCATTATTCTTATATTTTCCCTACATGGCTTATGAACCGGAAGTTTAACACATTACCAGAAAACAACTTACTTCTGCATTTGAAAAATACAGTGTTTTTTTTTTAATTATTGATTGTTAATCCCTTTCTACACAGCCGCAAAAAGAAGAATTATGAATCAAGTAAAATTGAGCTGAACAAAAATACAGGTATGTGGTAACCGATTCTTCTACTTTTTTCTTTCAAAAAAAAAAAAATAATACTATGAAATTTATAACGTGAGTTGTAATTTGAGGGTTTCTAAATGTGTCCACAGATCATCCCTATGAAACTGTAAATGAGAGGACACAGCAGAGGACAGACAACGGTGTACTAAGGGTTACACGCTTCTGAAGCAAAACCTCAGTTTTTTGACACTGATCTGCTGACAAGATTTTTTTTTTTTATATTTATTCACTTTAAATGTCTTTGTGGGTTATGTGAGCTAACTAGCAACTGTTAATATTTTACATTTTTCAGTAACTTATTTGCAAACTTCATTGTAATTTTTGGTGTAAACTGTGTTATGATTTGGGTAATGAGTGCAATTTTCAAATATGTTTGAACAGCTGATGTAAAACAAATAATATTTTCTTCTGAAAGTAATTTCTGTGCTTTTGAAATAAGTCACCAAGACAATTTATGCCCTGACTGCTTTTATTTAACTTGTTCAAGTGCAACAATTCAATAACCAACAATAAACATTTCCACCAACTCTGAACACTTTTGTTAACACTTTAAACAGCGTAAAGGCGTGTAAAAACAAAAAAGGTGCAAAGCAGCAGTTCGTAGAAGAGGAAAGTAAAAATTGCCTTGCTTGACCAGCTATCTAAATGATTGAATTTCACAAGAACTTTCCTCCAGAAGAGCTTCTTGGTGGGTCTTGGCAAAGTCCAAACAAACAACACAAGCACAATACTCAACAGATATTGCCTCATCAGCTCTGATACCTTTTACATAACTTCTAACCTCAAGCTATTTATACAGGCTGGGAGTAAATCCAGCGGTTAGAGTTATCAATTAACAATTGCTCTGTGTTTTGCCTTGTCAAAAAAAAAAAAAAAAGAATCCAAATGTTTTGAAAGTTTTAAGTTTTTGAACCATGTTGTTCAGGAAAACATAAGATCCAGCCACCAGCCTTTTAAACATTCCTTCTTTTTCCTCCAAAAAAATAAGCTACAAAAAATTTAATAAAGTGCTTCCAAAAAAATAAACATGATAGTCCAAATCTTTTTGTTCTGCAAGAAAATAATCGTGCCAAGCAACTTTTCTTCACAAGTTTTCAATGTAAAATAACAATTACGTAGTCCAAAACAATAAAACTGGCCAAGATGCAAATATGGAAATTACCAGTGAAATGAATTGAGAATTTGAAAATTAAAAATACATCACAGTGTTTATATTAAAACATATTATCTACATCCACAATACGGTTTTGGGTCATTGTTACATTTGTCTGTCAAAACATATCAGTCTGAAAAAAATGAAACATTCAAGATCCTATATTCAGACAAAATATAAAACCGTGTGCAACATTCCACAATGAAGGAAAAGGTTTTTCAGTCCCAAGGATTAATCAGTAGTCCTCACATGTGCACAGAAATGTAAACATTGATAAAAAGAAATCAATCGTAACCCCATTAAATGGCACAATGGAGTGATGCTTTACGTCAGTTGATTATTGATTATCACTACAACCAGAGGGGTCGTACATATCAAGCTCTCTGTAGAAGTCTGATGTTCAGTGTAAATGCATAGAAATCAATACTACTGTATGACCAGCATCTGCCCTGATGCTTACTGGAAATTTGTTCCCAGACATCTAGCAAGATAATTATGGAGCAAAAGAAAAATGATCCCGCATTTTTGAGAACACACACTGCAGTAGGAACGTGACAGCATATCTCCAAAGCCATGAAGGGAGGAGCGAAAATAAAATGGCATCTGCCAATAACACAAGCTCCACCTTCAAGAACCAGACATGACTTGATTTGGTATTGAAAGGTTGTGTGTGATTACATGGGAAACGTATAGATGGAACAGCTTGATGAACTGGAATGTTAACGTTACAACAATAAAATAATTTGAATAATAATAATAATTTAACAACACGCACACAATATTGGTGATATAGAGGGCGGCACTACAGTTGCAATGTAAGGTGCAGTACAGGTAAATGCCAGACCAAAAAACATTCCAGTGTACAGGACTAAAAATGAAAGAAACCTTCTGATTGCTCACAGGCACAACATTGCAAACATCTTTCAAGTAATAAAGAAAAACAATAAAAGCACTTTTACAAAATGGAATTCAAGGAGGAATTAAATATAGGCAGGGAAATGTTGGCAGTATTGACAAATGAAATGTAAAGACATTCAAACTACTATTCAAATACTATTTATCTAATAGTAAGTAGTAAACAAAGAAAAACATGAATTTGTATGTGGCATGCTTTACAATGGATATGACTAGGCCCAGATGAAATCTGCTGAATTCTTCATTTTTTTTCCACTGATTTTGGGAGACAAATCTACAGAATAGATTTAAACATAGCAAAATGTGTTTATTAGAGAGCTAGACTAATTTGTAGCTGAAAGCATTACCAAATTAAGGATGAAAATTCTGAAAAAGAAAAATTTTTAAAAATTAAAAATTCTGTCATTAATTACTCAATTACATGTCGTTCCAAACCCGTAAGACCTTTGTTCATATTCAGAACAAAAATTAAGATATTTTTGTTGAAATCTGAAAGTTTTCTGTTGCTGCATAGACAGCAACACAACTAACACATTCAAGGCCCAGAAAGGTAGTAAGGACATTGATAAAATAGTCCATCTGACATCAGTGGTTCAACCTTAAGCTACGAAAATATTTTTGTGTGCAAAGAAACCAAAACTAACAACTTTAGTCAACAATTTCTTCTCTCCCGTGTCACATGTGCTATTTTAACAATGTCCTTACTACCTTTCTGGACCTTGAACGTGTCAGTTGCGTTGCCGTCTATGCAGGGTCAGAAAGCTCTCAGACTGAATCAAAAATATCTTAAATTGTGTTAAGAAGATGAACAAAGGACTGATGGGTTTGGAACGAAATGAGGGTGAGTAATTAATGACAGAATTGTAATTTTTGGGTGAACTGTCTCTTTAAATAAACAAGAATGCATGGGCCGGTCCTGTAGAAAACCAGTTTCGTTAAAGATTTCTGAGCAAACCATGTGGGTCTGGGTATGACTAACCGTAAGCGTCCATTCTTCCTTTAAACAGCCATCAATACACTTTTTTTTAACTTGTATGTAACACAAGTTTCAGAACTTCATGACTCCAGTGAATAAACAATAAAAACCCTGTGTGTTTATGCTTTCTTCGCATTCCTTCTGTCGAAAACAGTAGCTGCATGTAAATTGCATTGAAATTATTTAAAATAATCGTACTGTACAGCATGTAAACAATGAATGCTGGTAAAATGAAAACAAAATAAATACATATTGAACTGAAACTGACAGACCTTAAACCACTTACACTACTTCATGACACATGGTTCTTTCCCAAAGTTCAAAAATATCCCTACTTCCTCTCCATGTGTGTATATGTGTGCATTTAGGTGTGTGAATCCAGTACCAGCACCTTGCACTCACGCTTGGCAATTTTGTCGAGTGACAAGATGTTCCTGTCCGGAGGGAGGTACAGCGGCCGACCAACAGGAGAGCCCACGGGAGGGGTGATGGCCCTGCGCTCCATAACACTGCCTGTCCTGTAAGACACAAACAAACGTGAACATAGACATGTCTGCCGTGCTTGTAGGATTATATTTACAACGTGAAAAAAATCTGTTTGTGTATGTATGTATATACCTTGTGAGGTGAAACTTGGATGGTTGCTGGTGAGAAAAGGACTGAGAGCGGCCCAGACTGAGACTGGCTTGATGTCGGTCCAGAATATCTCTGACCGCTGGACTCGACGGACTGTTCTTACGGGACAGAGGACGGGCATCAGGGGGAGGGTTGGACACGGACGCTGTGAACTGTAGCTTTAATTTCATGTGCTGACTCAACTAAAGACAGAGAAGATAGAATAGCGCATACTGAGGTGTGTAGAACCAGTAATGTAACTTATTTGTTTTGTTAAAGGAAGTGAAAACGAATACTGAACTGCTCACATGTCACACACACACACAATGACTGTTTACCTCAAAAAGACCTGCTCGGAGTATTTGGAAAGCCACACTAACAGAAAGGGTACTGCCTTTTCGACAGTAACCCAGGTTACTGAGAGGAGAATGACACACCACTGCATTCACTGCAGGATCTTCTTTCTGTCCGCGACCTGAGAAGAAAGAAGGACCAAAAACCATTAACACATACAGTAGAAAGACATTTTTTAGTCATGATCAAGCAGTTAACACAGACACTTCAGGAACAGTGAGATGTGCTGTTCATGCAAGAGACGCAATCTGACCCTGGTTATGTCCTAATCTTCACCTCACCAACATTTCCTGTTCTTTCTGCACTCTCCTTATCAACAAAAACACCCAAAACATCCTAACAACCTAAAACATAGAAACAAATAAGCATAAAAAGTCAAAAGCCACAATAACCTTAAAAAGATTAGCTCACTTCCAGAACAAAAATTTACAGATAATGTGCTCACCCCATTGTCATTCAAGATGTTCATGCCTTTCTTCCTTCAGTCAGAAAGAAATTGTTTTTTGAGGAAAACATTTCAGGAATTATCAGCATATAGTGGACTTCACTGGTGCCTGCGAGTTTGAACATCCAAAATGCAGTTTAAAGAAGCTTCAAACGGCTCTGAACGATCCCAGCCAATGAAGAAGAGTCTTACCTAGCAAAACGATTGGTCATTTTCTAAAAAAAAAAAAATACATATTTATATACTTTTTAACTCAGATGCAGATCTTGTTTAGCTCTGCCATGCACATGCATACTCTGTGTAATCCAGTGCAATAGGGTAGGTTGAAAAATCCCCATCTCATTTTCTCCTCCAACTTTAAAATCATCCTAACTGTATTGACCCGGATTACACAGAGTACACATGCACATGGCAGAGCTAAACAAGGAGCATTTGAGGTTAAAAAGTATACAAATTTGCTTTTTTTTTAGAAAATGATTGATCGTTTTGCTAGATAAGACCCTTATTCCTCAGCTGGGATCGTTTAGAGGCTTTTGAAGCTGCTTTTAAACTGCATTTTGGACGTTCAGACTCACAGGCACCATTGAAGTCCACTATATGGAGATAATTCCTAAAATGTTTTCCTCAAAAAAACAATTTTTTTACGACTGAAGAAAGAAAGGCATGAACATCTTGGATGACAATGGGGTGAGTACATTCGCTGTAAATTTTTGTTCTGGAAGTGAACAAATTTTTTAAAGAGGTCATCAGATATGATTGATTCTTTAGGGTCTTAATGAGAAGTCTATAACATACTTTGGTTAAAATTTCTCAGTGGTAGTGTAAAACAACACCCTTTTTACCTGTTCAAAAACAGCTCTGTTCACAGCGACCCGTTTCGGTGCATGTCCCTTTAAATGCTAATGAGCTCTGCTAATCCCGCCCCTCTCTACCGTGGGGTGACGAACCATTTTCTGAGAGACTATAAACTTTCGCCGCATTTAGCCACGAAACCTGCCAACTAGCACATTTGCAAAGATTCATAAAAAACTCTTATACTCACTTCTTCTGCAGGTGAAGCTGGATCACGAACGATATGCACAAAAACAAAAATAATCCTCTGCGTCTTCAGTAAATGACGATGCTATGTTCGTTAATACTTCCAACAACAATATACCTCAATCACTTAGGAGACATTCTTGTCTACCCCTGCTCAGGCGTCGAAACAATGGCAGACTCTTTACACCTCACTTTGGTGTGCTAACTTGGCTGTGCCAGGAATCTCAGAAAAGCTTGATCTGAGAAAGTGATTATTATAATTGGGGATTTAAAAAAAAAGCATTGGTGGATTTGTATCATTATAGGGTAGATGTGTACACACACTGCCGACACACATTTATGTTCAAACAACATGTAAAAGTGACTTTTGCATCCAATGACCCCTTTAAACCTTGTTTTCATAAGGACATAAACAACCTAAAATCAAATATGAATGAGTTGTCCATTTGCAATGCAGTCAATATGCAGGCTGGATTCTTTTATTCATAAGTGTGTGATGTGCTCAGCCTGACATTAGCTCATCTGGCATTACACATACACAGCTGCAGCCTCATACTCTGCTATCTACATCTACAAGTATGAACCACACCCTTTATGAGCACACAACATGTAGTAACTTTCGCCTTTGCTCTCTACTTTGCTTTTATCAGGCCTGTCCCCGATAGTGTGGCACCACTTTTTTTTCCATGGCTGCAATATTTTTTTCCTCATCTTTGCAAACAACACTTTAATTTATTGGCAGTCTCTCATTGCTTAACACCCTCTCACCTTTACCACTATATTTCCTCCGAACATTCTTCTTGACACTGTTTTTTATCATGATCCAAGACATCTCTCTCCTACATCTTCAAACAAGTACTGTTAATGTTTACTGAAAATAAAACTATTAAAAATCGCTTTTGTTAATAGAAATAAAGCTTTAATGTGACCCTAGATCACAAAGCCAGTCTTTAGTAGCATGAGTATATTTGTAGCAGTAGCCAAAAATACATTGTAGGGGTCAAAATTATTGATTTTTCTTTCATGCCAAAGTAAAGAAAATGTTCCATGAAGATATTTCGTAAATGACCTACCGGAAACATATCAAAACCTAATTTTTGATTGGTAATATGCATTGCTAAGAACTTCATTTGGACAACTTTAAAGTCGATTTTCTCAATATTTCGATTTTTTTGCACCCTCAGATTTCAGATTTTCAAATAGTTGTATCTCGGCCAAATATTGTCCTATCTTGACAAACCATATATCAATGTATCATACATCATACTTCAAAATCAATTTTAAAATTTTGACCCTTATGACTGGTTTTGTGGTCCAGGGTCACAAATAAAATGGAATGTAAATATTAAAAGATAAACTTGGAACTAAGAAAACAAAACTGAAATAAAATAAATGAAAACTGTCTATGCAGGGTCAAAAAGCTCTCAGATTTCATCAAAAATATCTTAATTTGTGTTCTGAATTTGAATGAAGGTCTTACTGGTTTGGAACAACATGAGGGTGAGCAATTAATGACCGAATTTTCATCTTTATATTAACCATCCCTTTAAATCAGTAATACTAATTAGTTCAATCACCATGCAGCTCCATGCATCCATCTGTTCTTAAACTTAAACCACTTGTTTTTACTATTTTACCCATCCTCACCTTCAGGAGTCCAGACTAGTCGGACTGCTAGAAAGTCCTGCAAGTTGTTTAGGAGGGTATATCGCACCCGGAAATGCTCGCGAGCCTTGACCGCACTGGGGCAGCTGGCGGTCATAATGAAGCGTGGCCGGTCCAATCTCACGCTAGGGAGACTATAGTGAGTGTAGATGGAGTTGGTGAAGGGCAGTTTAGACGTGGACCACTGTAAGACTGCAACTAATGGCACCTCTAGTCCCTGGAGCAAAAAGAAATATGACATTTAATTAACAGTCAATATTCAATACTCAATAAGTTTTAAATTACTGCAAAGAAGATAAATGGCTGTGGGATACATATTTGCAGCCTGTTATCACATAAAATATCTTGATGACTCACCTCATTTGAATCATCTTGTGGCTGGTTATTGAGCTGCATCTGGAAGAGAAAGTTCTGCTCTTCTAGAGCACTGAGCATGCTGGGAAGGTGACTAGATTCGCTGTCCATTCTATAAAATGATGCCATAGCAACTTCTCCTGACTGATGACTGAAGCAGATAAAGATTGAGATAAACATTAAAACTAACTCTCTCAGAAGCATCTGGCAAGGGTAAAATGCACAAAACATTCAAAAGCAAAAACTAATTTATTATTAATGAAGCGTATATTTAAAAACATCAAAGCACGGGCAAAAATCTTTGCGCATGCATGATTGTATTTTCCCAGTCAGCCATCACAGATAACCATTGAATTTGCATTTCTGCAAGGAAATAGCAGTGCTACTTCAAAAGGAGTTACATAATGTTTGGGCTTCGGTTCTGTATTTTAAAAAATTGTGTCAATAAATGGTTAAATATATTCAAAGATAACAAGGTGCATCACAATTGAGTATGCATCAATTTAAATAAAGCATTTACAGTTGAGGTCAAATGTTTACATACACCTTGAAGAATCTGCAAAATGTTTATTATTTTACCAAAATAAGAGGGATCATACAAAATTCATGTTATTTTTTTAAAAAATTTTTATTGCATGTTTACTCATATGCAACTATTACAGAAGGTTCAAACCCTCACTGATGTTCCAGAAAGAAACACAATGCATTCATTTAAAGATCAGGGTCAATTTAACTTATTTTGTCTTCTGGGAAAGATGTATCTTCTGTAGCTTCTGAATGGCAGTACTAAATGAAAGAAATACGATATTTAGGCAAAATAAGAAAAACGCACACATCTTCATTCCGTTCAAAGGTTTACACCCCTGGCTCTTATTGCATAGTTTTTCCTTCTGGATCACCAGTGAGCATTTAAACCTTCTGTAATAGTTGCATATGAGTCCCTCAGTTGTCCTCAGTGTGAAAAGATGGATCTCAAAATCACACAGTCATTGTTGGAAAGGGTTCAAATACACAAAAATGCTGAAAAAACAAATAATTTGTGGGACCTGAAGGATTTTTCTGAAGAACAGTGGGCAGTTTAACTGTTCAAGGGACTCATGAACAACTATCACTAAACAAAAAAAACACAGCTGTGGATCATTCAGGTAACAACACATTATTAAGAATCAAGTGTTTGTAAACTTTTGAACAGGGTCATTTTTATAAATTCAACTATTATATTCTCTTGTGAACTATATGTAAATGTCTTTTGCATTTTGTATGATCCCTCTTATTTTGGTAAAATAATTATCATTTTGCAGATTCTGCAAGGTGTATGTAAACTTTTGACATCAACTGTAAATATTAGGTTGACAGTCACATTTGGTGAGTCACTTTTTAAATGTTGTACATTTCAAGCTTTAATATAAAATTTCATAAAAAACGATGACGATTACAAGTTTAAAGATAAGCCAGTAAGTAAACCAATATATCTTGTGTTATCTACAAAACAATATTTGAACCCTGAAGTGTTTTAAGCTGAATACATACCAGATGTTTAATTATTAGGGACAGGAATTTACAACAATAATCACAATGTTTGAGGATCACACTGACAGGTGTCTGAGATCACACATAATGTTTTCTCTTACCAAACATTGTCCACCAGCAGCACCGAGCCATCTGGCATCATGGGTAAGTATGAAGCATTGAAGTTGGGAAGTATTTTGATGTCTCGCACACACACTTCCTCTTGAGAACTCCCATTTAACACTGAAACAGTCAGGTGTTCAAAGAAACATAAACAGGACGTTTATCACATAGTTACAGGAAACCACAAAAATAAGTGACAGTGCATGCACTACAGCATGGCAGAACTACTGCCTACGACTAGCACTAAATATGTTGACTGATGTGCTTACACTATAGCAGTGGAGACAAAATATATGTTTTGGTCTTTCTAGCCATAAAACAGCTGAATGAAACTGAACCATGTACAAGTCCTATGTTTTCCCATAAATGCATTCAAATGTTTTGAACACAGTTGACAGATTTAACTCATATAAACATATCCAAGCATCCTCCCTCAAAGACTGGGTGTATAAGATATGGGAATAATTACTTCTATAATGAGGTATGAATGCCTTTCTTCACTCCCTTACATTAGGACCATTAAAGACCTATTATATCATAATCAGAAGACAAACAGACAATCATAGTTATGAAAAATTCACAAGAGGCTTCTTTTTTGAAACAGATTTTGACAATGAGAATCACGGTTACACTGATAATTAAAACACCTGCATGTAATGAACTACATACAGTTGAGGTCAAAAGTTTACATACACCTTGCAGAATCTGCAAAATGTTAATTATTTTACCAAAATAAGAGAGATCATATAAAATGCTAATAAAATGCTATGTTATTTTTTTATTTAGCACTGACCTAAATAAGATATTTCACATAAAAAAAAACATGAAAATAATAGTTAAATTTATAAAAATGACCCTGTTCAAAAGTTTACATACACTTGATTCTTAAATACTGTATTGTTACCTGAATGATGTGTTTTGTGGTAGTTGTTTATGAGTCATTTGTTTGTACTGAACAGTTAAACTGCCCACTGTTCTTCAGAAAAATCTTTCATGTCCCACAAATTCTATGGTTTTTCAACATTTTTGTGTATTGGAACCCTTTTCAACAATAACTGCATGATTTTGAGATCCATCTTTTCAAATTGAGGACAACTGAGGTACTCATATGCACCTATTACAGAAGGTTCAAATGCTCACTGATGCTCCAGAAGGGAAAACAATGCATTAAGAGCCAGGGGTGTAAACTTTTGAACAGAATGAATCATATATATCAATATCATATTTTTTTCATTTAGTACTGCCCTTCAGAAGCTGTAGAACAAGGGTGCTCAACCCTAGTCCTGGAGATCGACTTTCCTGCAGAGTTCAGCTCCAACCCTGACCAAACACACCTGAACCAGCTAATTAGGATCTCAAGGAGCACTTGATAATTACAGACAGGTGTGTTTGATTAGGGTTGGAACTAAACTCTGCAGGAAAGTCGATCTCTAGGAACAGGGTTGGGCACCCCTGCTATAGAAGGCACTTGCATGCTTCCCAGAAGGCAAAATAAGTTCAATTTACCCTCTTCAAATTCAAAAAGTTTTCACCCCCTGGCTCTTAATGCATCATGTTTCCATCTGAAGCATCAGTGAGCGTTTGAACCTTTTGTAATAGTTGTCCTCAGTCCCTCAGTTGTCCTCGGTGTGAAAGATGGATCTCAAAATCATACAGACATTGTTGGAAAGGGTTCAAATACAGAAAAATGCTAAAAAACCAAAGAATTTGTGAGACCTGAAGGATTTTTCTGAAGAACAGCGGGTAGTTTAACTGTTCAGGACAAACAAGAGACTTGTGAACAACTATCACTAAACAAAAAAACACAGCTGTGGATCATTCAGGTAACAACACAGCATTAAGAATCAAGTGTATGTAAACTTTTGAACAGGGTCATTTTTATAAATTCAACTATTATTTTCTCGTTTGGACGTATATGTAAACGTCTTTTATGTGAAATATCTTATTCAGGTCAGTACTAAATAAAAAGGAACATGCATTTCATATGATCCCTCTTATTTTGGTAAAATAATTAACTTTTTGCAGATTCTGCAAGGTGTATGTAAATTTTTGACCTCAACTGTATATACCTTCGGGGTTAGTAATGTTTTAATGTTTTTGAAAAAAGTCTTATATGCTCACCAAGGCTGCATTTATTTGATCAAAACTACAGTAAAAACACTAATATGGACAGATTCAAACAATTTGTCATGCCTGTTTTCTATTTAAACATATATTTAAAACGTTATTTATTCTTGAATTTTTAAGAAGCCATTACTCCAGTCTTAATTGTCACATGATCTCTCAGAAATCATTTTGATATGCTGATATGGTGCACAAATAACACTGCTTATTATTATCAGTGTTGAATAGCAGTAACCGTCTGTCTTTTTTTAATCAATTTACTGCATTCTTGGTGAAAAAATATTGTTTCTTTATCCACCTTATTTTTCAATGCGGAAGTAAGCTGTTTTCTGGTAATGTGTTAGACGTCCGGTTCATAATCCACCATAGGGAAATAACGAGAAGAATATCGAAGTGCAGTAAACGGTAAAACAGTTTGCACTACAAACCAGTGTGTTCATAATTAAGATAATACATTAAAACAATATGGGAAGACACACCAGTTTGCATTATCAAGCACTAAAACGAGCTTTTTGTGCAGCTAAATATAGCTGGGAGTGGATGAGACCGGAAGCTAGACACAAAAATTGTACAAATGGTTGCACCCACTCTTATGGGAAAAATAAGGTGGATAAGAAACCCTTAATGAACCCAAACATCTGAACAGTAGTGTATACATCTTGTCTGCTTGTAAAATGTAAATAGGAGCTAGAAATAGGGCTGACATTACCTTTGAGGACAGTTAAGTGTCTCCCTGATACTGTCATTTGTTGACACTTTACAGTCGGAGGGGGCAGGACGTTAAGTGTGGTGCTGACTATTAGCAAGCAAGAGAAAACGAGACCAATTTAAAACAACATCCTAAACAGCATAGGGATCTGAAAATTTAACAGTACAAAGGCTTTTTGAAATATGTGGCATTTTAAGACTGTAAGTGAAGACATAACACTGACACAGCAGACAAAGAAACAAAAATAGGAGATATAATGAAGGGAAGGCTATGGCGATGAACTGACGAGCAAAAAGGCAGATCCCTGAGGTCCTAAATCAATAATGACATCATGCAGTACTGTGATGAAGGAAGCAAGAGCTCACCCTGTGCTTTGAAGGTGTTCAAATCCTGGCGGAATGTTTGGCAGGGGCTCTTTTGTTGGAGGATGCTGAGGTAGCCATGTTCTTGGATCTCAGCTTTCTCCTCTTCTTGCTTCCACACAGTCACAATTATCTGCATATAGGTAACACACCAACATACACACAGTCAGAGGCAACACATGCAAAGTGACGTGACAAACCGTGATCACTGGTCTTTGATTTTATCTACATTTCTTGCACACACGCTCACACTGTTTTGCATTATGACCACAAACATGCATCAGCAACACGGCCGTGTGGAAGAAACGTGTTCCTTCCTGTTCAATACTACAATACCATTATTAGCTGAAAATACACAACCATATGCATGAATGCAAAAACACAAGAACACACACACACATCTGTCACACCTTTACTTTGAGAGTGTTGACAGGGAGCTTATCCAGGGACACAGTCAGGGGAAAGATGACCTCGTCGCTTAAAACAACTGGCTCATCCACAGGAGACTGAAAAAACAGAGTGAAAATACTTCAAGGTCAGACATGGGACAAGTTAAGACACTGAATTTAGATAAGTGTAGAGCAGGGTTTCTCAAACAGGATTCCCAAACCCCTGAGGGTCCATGAAGGAGACTTCAAGGGGATCGTAAGTTTTCAAAGTGTTCACGTGAACAGTTTGTGATATGGTGAATTCAGCATCTAGTTTCTAATTTCACAGTAATTCACAGTAACTCCATCTCTGCATGTGCTGCGAGTTTACAGTTTTTATTGGTCGCTTTGACACATTTTTCTAAACAGTACTAATATTCTATAAACTGTTAGTGCAAGTGTCACAACTGTTTACTGGAGAATCACAACTCTATTGCATGTCTGCAAAATGTAGTAACTCACCAAAAATGTTTAATTCATGCTTCAGAACTAGTTACTGTGACTTGGCCAATGCAACCAAAACATATGCAATTTGCTCACATTAATAAGAAAGTCAAATCGGATGTGAACAAGAAACTAACTGTTCAGACATCTAAACTTATTACTTTGAGGGAAAAAAAATAAAATAAAACTAATTAGAGAATTAACCCAAAGCAATTGAAAATAACTGTAATGCTTAATTAGGAACACAACATATGCTACTGTAGGTTCACTTTATTCACACATTCCAATATTTTTACAAAATAAAGACTTAAGGATTTAAAATGTTCAAAGTTTGAATGTGAAGAATTTAAGGCATTAATATTACAATTGTACCTTCTACTGTAAAATTCAGTTATTATTAAATATTTGTTTTTATTTTACAGTACAATTGTAATTTATAATATATTTAGGTTCCTAAAACACCAATGTGAACATAATGTGGACTGAGAAAACATTACAGCTACATTTTAAAGTCTATTTTAAAGTTTAAAATCATTACCAAAAAAGATTTTTCTGTCACTTAACAGTAGAATTTTAATTTGTCTCATATTTAAAGCGGTTTGCATCACTGGTTATGTTATTTGCCTGTTTAATACTGTGTAGCTGCTTTGAAACAATCTGTATTGTAAAGAGCACTATATAAACAAATGTGACGACTTGATCTGTTCAGTTGCATGTCATGCAACCATTAAGCAGCATCAGAGAAAGTGTGATGTGTTGCTATATTATTGTAAATATATTACATCCAAAAGGTTTAAGAATGCCTGGTGTAAAGTATCTGCTTGTTCTTGTACTTCAGAGACAATGTCAAAGTCATACAACCTTGGCCTGCAGATTGAGTATCATAGCTCTGACTTTTGAAAATGGGCTGGTGCATTTAAAAAGATTTGCACTACTGGGTGTGTGACTAGTAAGAAAGCAGTGCAAATAGTAGACTAAGCCCTCACGTCACAAGGTGGGTTGTTCCTCTGTTAAATTGCCTTGCTTTGCTTCTTATGAGAATTTTCGATAGGAAAAAAAGACAGAAGCAGGTTCATGCCTTTCTTTCTTCAGTCATAATGAAATAATGTTTTTAGAGGATAACATTTTAGGAATTATCTCCATATAGTGAACTCCAATGGTGCCCGTGAGTTTGAATGTCCGAAATCCAGTTTCAATGCAGCTTGAAAGGGCTCTAAACGATCCCAGCCGAGGAAGAAGGGTTTTATCTAGCGAAACGATCTGTTATTTTCTTAAAAAAATTAAAATTTATATACTTTTTAACCTCAAATGCTCATCTTGTCTAGCTCTGCGTGTACTCTGTGTAATCCGGGTCAATACAGTGAGGGTATGTCGAAAAACTCCTATCTCATTTTCTCCTCCAATTTCAAAATTATTCTACATTGCTGGTTTACTTTTTTTGTAAAGGGCGTTTGACCTTGTTTGCATGTTCACCTTGTAAACACTGGGTCAGTACTTCTGCAGTGATGTAGGACGATTTTAAAGTTGGAGGAGAAAATGAGATGTGGGTTTTTCGACCTATCCTAACTGTATTGACTTGGATTACACAGAGTATGCATGTGCATGGCAGAGCTAGACAAGACGAGCATTTGAGGTTAAAAAGTATATAAATGTTTATTTTTTTGTGGAAAATGACCGATTGTTTCGCTAGATAAGACCCTTCTTCCTCAGCTGGGATCATTTAGAGCCGTTTGAAGCTGCAATTAAACTGCATTTTGGACGTTCAAACTCATGGCACCACTCAAGTCCACTATATGGAGATAATTCCTAAAATGTTTTCTTCAATAAACATAATTTCTTTACGACAGAAGAAAGAAAGGCATGAACATCTTGGATGACAATGGGGTGAGTACATTATCTGTACATTTTTGTTCTGGAAGTGAACTATTCTTTTAAATGGCACCTTGGTGGGGTGTTACAGTTTTGTTATGTGTGAAGAATTTGTCCTAAACTCTTGGTTTAAACTCTTGACTTGATTGCCATGGCTATATTTCATTCTCCAGATGTCATTTTCAATCTGAGGATGTTATACATCTCTTAAATAGCTTCTGTATGCTGGGCTGGGTTATATAGACATTTGAAAGGCTAAGATGAGCAAGCAAGTCCAACTTCTGAGACAAATACTGAAAAGGAGTCCCTGAAAATACTCAGGTCAAGTGACTTGGGATAAAACCTCTCTTGGTATCAAAATCACCTCACCATTTTAATCTAAAAATGGCAGAATGCATTGTGAAGCCCTCAAGGTAAAACCTCAAGAAAAATGCAACAATCGGATCTCTGATCTTTGGCCTTAAAGAAATAAGAAATCAACTCAAGCCTATGTTTGTGGAATGAGTGTTGCACTTTTCTTCTAAAGTCTGAAATTATACACAGAAATTAAGTGAATTTAATCTTCATGCCCTTTGAAAAATGTAAAGTTTCACATTTAACCAACTCTTACTTGTTTCGGAAGTGGTTCTGGTTTTTACTTCAGCTTATCTGTACGGATACATAAACTTTGCTCACTAACTTTGAATTGCATCACCTTGAAGCTGATCGTTTATCAGGCTGATCTTCTGCCTAGTGCTGTTTTAGTCTGTTTTTCTTCATCTAATACTACATAGTTCAATATATAAGACATCATTTGGCATTCACATGGTATCACCTCATGGATGAACCCCTCCTCTGAAATCAAAAAGCTTTCGAATCCTTCATTTTATGTAACTTTTATACCCTATTACTTAAAGAAATTTCTCAAAAGTACTGTTTATTTCTTTTTGTATAAAATCTTTTTTAGTTAACAAAATATTACTGAGTGCACCTGTAGAGGTTAAAGTCAGGAGTGTCATAGAAATATACTGCATTAAAGACATATGGTAGCATTCTGGCCAGAATACTAAAACAGGAAGTCCTTTCCAGTGATAAGACTATCCTGTAATGTAAATTGGAAAGGACTGTGTTCTGTATGGTTGCCAGCCAAGTGAAAAGGCAAACACATCTCTCAAACAGTACAACAGGAAATATCAACACTTCCGTGTTGTTATAGATCTTCAAATGTATTTGCATGCATAGCAGTGAACTTCAACTGTACAACGAACAGCTGTTCTTCAATAGACTACAGTGTTTGTTAAAGCACCTGTACAGGAGCCTTGCGGAATTCCCTCACGCCGTTGCCGGGGTTGTTGTGAATGAGGAGCGGTTTGCATTCCCTGAAGCCCCGGTACCTCGGGCCCCCTCTACCTGCGCAGCCCACCTCCGCAGCATCATCATCGTCCGTATCCTCCACACACTCGTCCCCGCTGCTGTGGTAGTCGTGATACAGAGGCTGCGTCCGCTGTCGGTTGTCGCCGGGGCTGACGCTGGCCACGGCGCAGAGAGAGCCGGCCAGCTCCCTCCAAGAGCGACTGCTGTGATGCTCCGAGCCGCTGCCATCAGCTGCCGCAGTGCCGGTCGATCCTGACACCGACGCGACGTTCTGAGAGCGCAAAACCAGGAGAAAGCGCACAGTTTCTCCGAGATAAAGGTGACTGCGACGCGGAAGCGTGCGGTATTTAGCTGGGTCCGACAGGTCTGAGATGGGGACGGCCGGGAAATACATAAAGTACTCGCATTGCGATTCCATCATTAACACCATGACCATCACAGCGCACTGCAAGCAGACAGCGAAGGTATCCGGTTAGCCTGAGCAGCCTGCAAATAACACTCGCATTCAAAACAAAAAATCTTTGAATTAAACCAGCCTGTTTTACCTTTCAGCTCACTTAATATCACGATTTCCCAGTTTGAAGAAAAATTACATTCATCCTATTTTGTCCCATTTCGGTTGGCTGCCAGTTGACGTATACAATACATTCAAGTGCGCTATATGACAGGCTCGCTTATCGAGTTAAGATGGAGTAGAGCGGGATAATAACCAGGCATGAATAGTCGCTTGTCGATAAAGGTAAACAATACAGTGGTGTAGATGTGGAGGCTGCTGCAGTTTTGGATTATTATAACTGTTATATTTAGTTACTTTATTTGTAATGGTGCTCATTTGAAATGTACTATATTATTATTTCTAACAAAACATGAAATTACATTTTGCCATGTGGAAACGTCCAGTGTTTTGAAGCTGCTCTGTATCTATTGCCTAAATTTACATTTAAAAAGATGTACAGTAAAATATATGGTGAAAAAAAAAAAAAAAGATGGTAAATATGTGACCCTAGACCACAAACCAGTCTTAACCCAGATAACACACGTGCATCTGCAAGATGTCTGTTAAAAATCTCTTGATCTGAAAAGCATCTGCTGTGTACCAACTTTTGACGTTTGAAGTTTCATGTACATTCTAAATCATAAACATTTTAAAGACATCTAATTGATGTCTATTTGATATCTGATAGGAAACGTCCAAAAGACGTATTGCAGATGAGCAATCTCTAAAAAATACATTTTGCAGATGTAAATGCAGACGTCTCTGTGATGTACACGAGCCATCAGGGCAGTAGCACGGATTTATTTGCAGCAATAGCCAAAACTACAGCCAAGATAGCACACGTACATCTGCAAGATGTCTGTTAAAGATCACTTGATCTGGAAAGCATCTGCTGTGTACCAACATCTGACAGACGTCTATAAGATGTCAGTTTTACATACTTTCGAAGTCATAAGCATCTTAAAGATATCTAATAGATGTCTATTTGACATCTAATAGGAAATGTCCTATAGGCGTATTGCAGATGAGCAAACACTCTAAAAAAATATGTCTTCCAGACATAAATGCAGATGTCAAATAGACCAAAAATCTTTATGGCAAAACTCATTAGTATATTAAGTAAAGATCATGTTCCATGAAAATAGTTTGTAATTTCCTATCATAAATATATCAAAACTTAATTTTTGATTAGTTATATATGTATTGTTAAAAAACTTATTTGGACAACTTCAAAGGCGATTTTTACAATATTTAGATGTTTTGCACCCTCAGGTTCCCGATTTTCAAATAGATGTATCTTGGCCAAATGTTGCCCTATCCTAACAAACTATACATCAATGGAAAGCTTATTTATTCAGCTTATTTATAAATCTCAATTTTGAAAAATTGACGCTTATGACTAGTTTGTGGTCCAGGGTCACATATGGTAAAATCGTTAAACTTGTGCTTTTGTTGAGAAACTTGTTAAGCTTTAAATTTGAGACTTCATAAAATCCACTTTTTACTGTTTTGCATTTTGTTTCCTTTAGAAGATTAAATGCTTCTACATTAATTTATTTTAGTCTATTTCAATAAAGGCTACTCATGATAAATTTACTAATGTAAATATTTGCATATTTTGCTTTGAATCATGTCATTCAAAACTGAATAAAGTTTATTTGAGAGTATTACATGTGTCCCCATGGGCTAACTGTGTTTCTATTTGCAGGCTGCACATAAAGGTCACAGGTGTATTGTGAGAAGATTAAATGAAAAGACATATGCAAACATATAGTTCCAGCCCCTATTTCCATTGTGTTTAACTTTGTATATCAAATATGCATCCTGTAGAATGACCTTATCTCATTCAGTACAGAGATCCTGAGGTGCACAATAAGGACGCCAATGCTAGCTATTAGAAAACATCAGAAACAAATATATCACATGTAAAAGTTTTGTTTATTTTACTACGTACAAGTAAACCAAAATCAGGTTCATCACACGCAAATATTTACAGAGGTTTCCCCATATATTCAAGTAACAAAGAAAAATAATAAATATGGTAAACAGGTTTGAAAAAACTCAGTCAATGAGAAAACTGAACAAAAACGTCATGTAACTCGCATCTTTAAAGTGCAGAGAATGAACATGAATGAGTTTATTAATCCAGCTCAAATAAAACCGACTTTTTGTTGTAAGAAAAGTGTTGCATTTTTTTTATTTGGAGTGCACACTTTTAATTAACATTCCTGCCAATTTCTTTTTCATCCCTTATGAAATGATAGTTTATGCAGGCCGTAGGCTGCATTTGTACCTTTGCACTCCTTCTGAATTAATTTTCTGGTCCATGAACGTAATGAAAAACTGTGCCAATTTTTCATATATCAAGATTCCAAGCACAGAAACATCAGTACCTCTTTGGTTTATGTTTAAATCGCAGTACCACAGTTAATCTACCTAAAGAGTCATGAAGACACTGAACCTACTGATTTGTATGACACGCAGGTATTACAGCACAATATTGCCTGACTCATTACAGTTTTCTCTAAAATGAGGTGAACGAATGTAAAAGCTATACATCTCAAGCTTAACAGGAAATCAATGCTTAAATTCAATTTTATATGAATTTCTTCAAACACAATTCACAGTAATAACATTATTGTCGTCTTTTTAATGGAAGAAACACTGAATCCGCCAACAGCACAGTTTATAAAGAGGAAAAGGTATGATCAAAATGGATCATTGTCTTTCAAATCAAGACTTTTTTTTAAAATATAACCATATAACCAGTTAAATGCATGTTCTCTCCATATTCACCGAAAACTAAATTTCGTAGTTGTTTTTTAAAATCTGAATTTAAATCATATAATTGTTTTTTGAATTCAGCTCTGAAACTGTGAATGGAAAAACGTAAGATAAGGATCGTTAATAATATGAACTAGAATGGAATGGGGTATTAAAATGTTGTTCATCAATTACACAAGGAAATGATTGCTAACTATAGCCATGCATATAAATCCTAACTATACAATAAATGATGCACATGAATAGGCGCACAACAGTGACCGTACTTATGTTTTCAATACCGTCTGACTTAGAACAGAGGAAATAAATTCATTGGTTATGTTAGATGTCATCTTGCTCTGTGCATTGAAATCTGCATACAAAAAGCTGGCTGTTCATACATGGGGCAAGTTGCACAGTGCATTCCAGTCAAATTTCTACACTACGTTTTCTCAGCATTCACAATAAGAGGAAAAAACAGTTTGAGAGTATAAATGCAGAAGATACACAGAAATTTATACAAAAGCATAATAAATACAGCAAGCTTTGATATTAAAGCACTGCTTCACAAAGGTACTAATTGTAAGGCAAAATAACCATCGAGTTTTGGAATTCAGGTGGAGTTCTGATCATTAAAATGTCTATGACAGGCCTCAGAGATTATAGCATTTACCATGCCAATGAACATTCGCCATCTATTGATTTTTTTTAATTCAAAACATCAAAAAAAAAGCTAAAATATCAACCTCTAGCAAACATCAATAGGTAAACAGACAGGAAGTGCAATGGCCAATCACTTGAGGTTGGTAAATACAAATCTACAGCCCATTTTGCCCTTTATGAATGGTCATATTATTTCACAGTGTTAAAAACTGGAGATGCCGTTCTCACAGAACCATGGGAGTCGTATTAGCTTATACTGTCTCGCTGAAAAATGTGTGGCATTGAAATCAAAAGTTTGCAATGGATTCCTCTTAAAAAGAAACACTGTCAAGATTCCTGTCAAACAATTACCCATATAAATGGATATAAAATTAAATTCCAGCAACTCTGAACAGTACCACTGTTTGAATGTCACGTGCCAGATAACGAAGGCTCTGTGATTGCACTTTTGTGGAATTTCATCATGCAGAAATAATATCCATTGTGTCTTAGTACTATAATGAAATTCAAATGCATTTCCAATATCAAATTGCTATTTCATCGAATACAAAAGCCCATCTTTTTTGATAGTGATACTGAATGTGAACCAACACTATCATTTAGAAGTTTGGGTTTGGTATTACTTCTTCATATCTCTGAAAGAAGTGTCTTATGTTCCCAAAGAATTCATTTATTTGATCAAAAATACAGTAAAATAATAACTGCCTTCTATTTAAACATTTTTTTAAAATGTATTTTATTCCTGCGATGGCAAAGCTGAGTTTTCAGCAGTCATAACTCCAATTCTTTGAGTTTAAAAGAATGAAATTTATTTGAAACAGAAATCTTTTATATCATAATGAATATCTTTGCAGCTACTTTTGATCAATGTAATGCATCCCTGCTGATTTAGAGTATTATTTTCAAAGAGATTATTATTGACCCCAAATTTCTGAATGCTAATGTACCAAAGATACTTCATCTACATAAAAGTGTGGTTTTAGCAGTATGTTTGCAGCCGCTAACACGGCATGTGCACTGCTATGTTTTTTGTATCATACCATGGGTCCTCATGGACAGGGAAGCAACATTTTCTCACGTCTCCCCGATATCAAACTCACCAACGGTGAGTTTATGCATTCAGCCACTGTCTGGCATGTTTGAACCATTATATCACTCCAGTCACCGCAATGTACTTACAGACCTCTTCTTCACTCTGAAACTTTGTGTTGTACAAAATACAGTGTAGAAGGGCAAGATGGAGGAAGGAAGAGTCGATGACAAAGTGGTGCGTTTTATGTCTTGGATATCCCTTCTCCTCTACTAGTGCAGCACAGAGGCCCACAGAGCCAAAATGGGTCAGAACTACTGACCTTGAGGCAAAAAGGTGCAACTAGCTCACTATCTAAGTCTTACTTTTGAATCAACCTGCTCTAATGATTGATTCCGAAAGATAATGGTCCCATCCCAGTCCTTCTCCACCAACCTCTTTCCCCCATGGTCTTCAGTCCTGAGTATTGAGGACTCCCTCCTTACCGGAAGCCCTCCAGCGGCTGGGGGTTGCTGGGCTCGAGGAAACTGCTGAAGATCCAGCAAGTCTTTGTATTGAATCTCAGGCCTGATCATGCGTAGGCAAGCTTCCCACGTGGCGTTGTCTAGTCCCGACTGCAACTCGTAACCCAAGATCTTCACTAATCCACTCTGGAAAGGGCGAATGGTCTTGTCCCGGATGCGACTGGCCTCTACCGGGCGGCCGCCATCACGCAAGCAGATGCGAGTGAGAACCTCCCGTTTGGTCCTAAGCAAGGCCACCTCAGACTCCATTCGACTACGACCGAACCGCTCTACTTCCTGCCAGAAAGTGAGATTGAAAGCTTGGTAAAGATGCCAGTCCAGCGCGTTCCATTCACGTAATTTTGATCTTTGCTTGTCTGTTAAAGCCAGTGGGGCTGGAGCTGCAGCCTTGCCCACCCATCCTGATCTTCCACTGGGCATTTGCTGCCTGGCGTTTAGGCTAAATGAAACCACAGCATCTAGTGGCCAGCACAGAGCGTGACGGAGCAGCACCATAGATTGGTCAAAATACTCTGAGATAAGGATGAGCTTGAAGTTCCGACGCACTGCTGCCACACCGCGCTTGACCAGTGCAAGGCTGAAGTTGGAGGTATGATCCAGACCAAAATCAAACCACATCAGGTTGCGGGCATAATGGTTGTTTCGCAGTCTGGGGTCGTAGTACTTATAGGGGTTGTCTGCAAAATCACCCAGTCCTTTGGCACGCCTGAAGGCAGGGGCAACGTTTTTATAGTAGGCATAAGAGGATTCAGCTAGTGCCACAGGGTCTCGAAGGATGGAGAAATAGAAGGTGTCAGCTGGCATGACTTTCTCAACCTGCAATGAAAATAAAAAAGAGAATTACATTACAAAAAGGAACCTCTTTAATCATGTAACTGAAATTAAATATTGACTGTAAGGATGTGCAATAATGACAAAAAAATGATATCTTTATATCTTCTGGAAGTTTGTTGATAATGATAATTTCTCCAACAAGTTTAAATAGATTTTTGACCTTTTTATCTTTTCTGGGCATTTTTTCATTTATAAGGCATTTTTTGTACTTAATTTAATGAATGCATCACTTTTTCTGTCAAATTTTTAAATTTAATTTAATTTAATAAGACCAATAAAATGAAATCAGTATCAACAAAATTTGTGTTAGCAATACAGAGGTGGCAAAAAATCTATATCTTAAGTATAGAATGTTTTATGCATCTATTTAATGCATCAGTCAGAAATGCATAATAATGTTTTGATGTTTTTAAAAAATTACTATACTTCTGTTTGAAATGATTTTGGGGGAAGAAAAGGAAAAATATACTTTAAATATAAACCTAAAACTGCAAGTCGCTGGTGGCAAATCAAAGTCATTGAGTCATTCATTCAACCAGTTCGTTCAAACTGTAATTGATTCAGTAATAAAATACCGTCGTGTGCTGCTCAGACATGCAAAACAGTTCTGCTGTGGCTTTGTTTGGAACTATTTTCGTTGAGAACAGTAACTTTTGTGTCTCGAATGTAAGAAACAATTAATATTAACTTATTTATTGGACTGCAGCATAAAATCAATGCCCCATTTGCAATTGTACTGATATTTGGATATGATATCATATGATATTAACTATATCAGATAATATAAATATAAAAGACATATAAAAGTCACAACTTTTCTTGAATTATTAGGGAATTCTAAAAGCATTTTAATAGAATAAATCACACAGTGAAAGTGTGAACTCTAAATGCGCACTGCATTAGTGTAACCTGCATCTCATAGTGTATGCGTGCACTCTCTAGGTGTGTTTTTGTTTGTTTTTTGTGATATACTCAATAATGTCAAATCGTATATCATTTAAACAACAATTACAATATTATTGTAGATGATATATATTGCACACCCCTAACTGAATGTAATTGTTCATAGGAGATTTCTGTAGTTTTCCAACTTATGTTTCTATTTAGATTCTGGACTAGAAGAAAATAATATTTACACAAAAGTAGTATAAATCTTCAATTAGTTAGTCACGGTCAAAAAACGTGAACTTGAAAAAACTGACAAATCAGATAATGTCAAAAACATTTGGAAGCATCAATCAAAATAATTTGATTCTAAAATAAATTGCATAATTATTTGGTATTTGTAATTAGTTTCAATTTACATTTTTTGACATTTTTTAAACAATTTTAGGCCAGAAAAAACAATAGTAATACTAAAAAAGTACATCGATTTTATTGCTTGAATCCCTAAATAACAGAGTGTGATTTGCAAATGTGACCCTGGACAACAAAACCAGTCATAAGTCGCTAGGATATATTTGTAGCAGTAGCCAAAAATACATTGTATGGGTCAAAATTATCCATTTTTCTTTTATGCCAAAAATCATTAAGAAATTAGGTAAAGATCATGTTCCATGAAGATATTCTGTAAATTTCCTACCATAAACATATAAAAACTTAATTTTTGATTAGTAATATGCATTGCTAAGAACTTCATTTGAACAACTTTAAAGGTGATTTTCTCAATATTTAGATTTTTTGCACCCTCAGATTCCAGATTTTCAAATAGTTGTATCTTGGCCTAATATTGTCCTATCCTAACAAACCATACACCAATGGAAAGCTTATTTATTCAGCTGATGATGTATGGAACTCACTTTCAAAACATTGACCCTTATGATTGTTTTGTGGTCCAGGGTCACATATATTTCTGAGAAAATGGCAGCTATTTTATGCTGTACCTCTGGTCTGTTGAACCGCATATGATTTCCCATAATGTCAAATTCTGCCACATGAGGGCCTCTGTATCCTTTCACCCTCTGGGCGATAAAGGGCAGCGGGTAGCCAAACTGATACCCCACAGGCAGGGCAAATTTAAGGCCCCGCTCCTCTCCAAAGCGATAGAGCAAATTGAGAACGGTGCTGCTCGCCGTCTTGTGAGTCTTCAGGAACATGATGTGGACGTGGGGATGACAAGACCCTAGAGAATCTCCTTGGGAATTCTCAGAGGGTAGAGAGTAGAGAGAGTGAGGTCTCTCAGGCTGCATCCAGCTAATGTAGAGACAGAACAAATGATAGCAACAAAATGAAAATAAATCTCCCGTTCCACTCGATGTACCAAGAATGACAACATGAAAAATGAAATGAAAAAAAGAAACGAAACAAGACAAACAGGCTACAGATAATTAAACAAGAGTGATAACTGGGATAAAGTGAGTAAGGAAGTAGAGAATAAACAACTTCAATCAGAATGGGCAAGAACAGATTAGTCACAAATAATGAATTCAGTGATATTCTGAGAACTTGACATGCATAATCACTTATTATTGTCGAGGGACACGTTATATACTATTATTAGAATAAATAAAACAACAATGCTGTAAGATGTTAACATACTGTTTAAAAATACAAATAGTGCTTCTGATTGGTTAAACTGTATTTCTTAAAGGCATAGTTTCCCAAAAAGTCTGTCATCGTTTACTCATTCTTATGTCATTTCAAACCTGTTTGGGTTACTTTTAAAACAATCTTTTTTGTGTTCATCAGAAGGAATAAAGCCTTACAGGTTTGGAACGACATAAATATTAGTAACTGACAAAAGTTACATTTTGAGTATTTTCTTAGAGTTTCCTTCACAGAAAAGCATGTCACAGATTATTTTTTACAGTTTATCAATTTATCATTATCAGTTTTGCAGCTGGAAGTAAGCCAGAAACATTTATCATTTTAAATATGTAACCAAGCAATGTGCTGCATAAGAATGCAGTACAAGATAAAGACAGGTGACGGAAAAAGGAATGAAGATAAGAATGGCAAAAATTTTCTCACCTCTTGTTGAAGATGACTCCCAGAAGTTGTCCGGCAAAAGCGATGACAACAAATACCAGGAGTGCTTTCCATATGGGCCCCAGCCGATAACATCCCAGCCACCGCATTCTCCTACGAACAAGAGGAAGACGGTTAGAGTAGATGTTCATTAATAGAGCACGAAATCCTGAAAGACCACCAAGGGACAATAAAGGGGAAGAATGTGAGCATGCAAAGTGTGAAATGTGCAAGAAAGGAGAAGCCGTGATTGGAAACAGAAAAGCGGCAACATGAAAAAGAGTACTGTCAGAAAATGGAAGACATGCGATATGACCAAAAAAAAGGAGAGACAAACAAGCAGGTGTATCTGTTGTCAGATCAAATCCACATATACAGTAAACACACACAAAAGCTTGAAGGCTGTTGTTAGAAACTCTTTTCCATGCTTGATGCCTCTATTATGCATCAGCGACCTAGACTCTCTGCCTCACAGGCTCTGATCAAAGCGAATAGACTTTTGTGTAATGCTTTACTGCACGTTTATTACGTTTGCATAAAAACAGGTGTAGAGGAAAAATAAACAGACTGGTGAACAGAACAGATAGAAAAAAATGGCCTGTTTTCATCGTCTTGCTGAAAAGGGTGTTGCAGAACTCGCTCGGACAAAGACAGACAGCCGCTGTCATAAATCACAGATTGCACCTAGCACTTACCGAGCTGACCGTCTGAAAACCATGATAAAACCCGGCCGGTATCACTATAGATCGGCGCTTTGTAGCAGCCACGGTGCATCTCGGCCGATGCCTTTCAAATCTACCCGACGACGTCTGTGTAATGTAAGCGCTCCATCCGTGCGTACATGGTCCGACAACACAACGCCTGCACGATTGCAGTCAAGTGCGTTAAATTCCCAGTTTGCTTGACGTGCATTTGCTTCGCTTCAGCTTCTCGAAGACCGGTGGGCTTAAACGGAGAAAAGGGGCTGCTTTGTGCTTTTGGCGAGTGTGGGCGGGTGTTTAGGGACCAGTCTGCTGCTATGCGAGTCTAAGCCTGACGTCAGACCGGCGCTTTGCTTACAAGCACTAAATACAGATTCTCACAAATTCTCGCGGACATGATTGAAAGCGAAGCATAAAAGTAAACAGGACATCCATCATCTTTGCAGTTAGATTACCAAAGTACTCCCCCATGTTAAACTCCTGTTTTATAGCATTTTCAGAGGTACACATACATCATACCAGAGGCCTGTCTGATAAACTATTATTTCGCATATAATTGACTTGGCATGCAAAATAACTAGATTTTTTTAATCTGTTCACTTAGCCCTTGTTTTGCACAGTCTAGATCAGCTAAATGATTAGAAAAATTATATAGGCCCACATTATTGAAACCATGTCATTCTCGGATTTGTTACCAGGAACTCTGTTACATTCTAAATTTTACTAACTATACTATTATTACATACTAAATTAAAATGGAATTTTAGCTTTAAGAATCTTTGTTATTTTGTTTCTATTTTAATGTCAGTGATCTGATACAAATATAATGTAGTGTTAGTTAATTTTATAGTCACAATGTAATTTAAGACGAGACACTGCAGGTGAATAAGGTAAAAAAATTAAATGAGTTATCGCCTTACTTACCCAGTTAATTGATTACATTGATAATTGCAAAGATTTTTTGTATTACAAGTTTTCTAAAATGTTAGGTTTAAATACACAAATGAGGCATTATTTCATGAAATCTGTGCTAATTTGCATACATTTCTAGTACAAAAATCTAAACACTGGATGAAGTCAGTTTCAAAATTCTTGTTTTATTTTTTGTCACTCCACAATTCAGAAAATACTTAGAACAGACAGAAAACATATTTTTCACAATTTTTGGGGGAATAAAATATTGTATATAATCAAGCAAATTATATATAAACAAATCCCTCTGTAAAAACCTTCAGGATATAGACAGGAATAAACATGTAAAGTTTGGTGTGTTTAAGTGTTACTTAAGTGGAGATTTATGGCTCAGTGTAGAAGAATAAGCTAATTTTGGTAAAACAGCCTTTAAAAAATATGTATTGTAATTGTAATCTATTGACACAAATAGATAAAGTGCTATAAAAGAAACACTTAACTGTCTTTTGGATGCTTTCTTTCCACTAGTCTGAAAAAACACTTTATGAAAAACCAAAAAGCCCAAAATTTCAAATTTGACAGGTGCATGAAAAAACAGTGTTTTGCCTGCACTGTCTCCCCTTAAGTGAAAAAAAGGTAAAAAAAAAAAATTAAATGGAGGCATATCTGAAGTCGATTGTAAGAAAGATGCTGCATTTATGCATCTTTTTGAAAATAAGCTCTAAAAATCTGCTTCAGATAAACTCTCTGTCATTTGTTCATGAGTCGGACATCACGTGTTGCACTGTGTTCAGTGTTGCCTGGAACGAGGACAATGCTACAATGAGATGTTGAAAAGCAGAAAACATTGGCATGCAGTCTAAAGATGTAATTAACTAACACCCCCTCACCACATGAAATCTAATAAAACTGCAAAACTGCTTCAGGGATTCTTGGGATGACAAATAGATCTAAATAGAGTCAATAACACTCAATAATGTAAGCAGTTCCATAAAGCTCCTGAACAACGCACTTAAAGAAGGCCCTGCTCACACCAGATATCTGGGTGATCCGATCACACAAGTGGTCAGCTGAGACAGATGCCCATTTATACCTTGTATTAAAGTCTCTTGTGACCACCTGTGATCAAATTTTGTTTAGAGAAAGGATTCTGATATCACCACATAAACTTACAATATCAGTGCTTGTTAAAAAAGCAAATTGATTTGGCATTACTTCCGAAATTACATATTACTTTTTGTTTGCCCACGAAGGTAAGGAGTGAAATGCTTGTTGTTAAATTTGTGAAGCACTTGTTTTACCTAAAACATACCAGCTGTCGTTGCTTCAGGGGCAAACCTTACGCTGAACTGATGCAAACAGACAAATGGTTCTTGTGCAATTTGTATATTTTCTAGAGAAATCTGAGATTGTTTGTAAAATATTGTAGATTAAGGAACAAGTATGATATGTTTATGGCTACCAAAGACCATACCAAGATACACATTACACTGTGTGAATTTCAAAAAGGCAGATATCAGGTTTAGATTTCTTGCATTTGGTTTCCTGCCTTGAAAAAAACTAGATTAATTTCGTTTGTGGGTTTTCACCACTTTTGCCTTAATGGAGATATTTAATTTTTTTAGTGTGAGTGAAAGTAAACAGGCTTGACAATTTTGTATGTATAAAAATACCGGACACACAGTTGGATTTGTGGATCAGTTAATAGACATGCCATTTAACAGATTTTTTTCTAAAGAAGTTTACAGTAGACTAATTGCAGGAACAGTGCCGCTACAGCCAGTTAGATCAGACCTCCATGCCAGGAAAATGATATCTAGTCTGTTTACCAGATCACATCAGAAGACATCCATTAACAGCAGGTCTTGTCTGTTACCCAAAATCAGTTAATAAGACAGTATTAACAGAGGAAGCCATGAATTAGCAGAAAGCAAAAGACAAACTTCTCCAAGCCTCTTGTAGTATGTTGTTAAAGAATGCAATGTTGATCTTTACTCAAAGAACCATAAGTTTATTGTTGCAATATCTCACTCTATGATAATCAACTGTCTGAATGGAAAATTACCATACCAACCATGTTTCTGATTGCTGACAGTTCACATAGTAATGTGATTTGGTGGTTGGCTGAAGCCTGCATAGTAGTCACTTCCCCTATGTTATCCCACTGCATGCAGCTGAGAATGCAGTAATTCTGATGACAAGCTGTCTGTAGTCTGTTATTATATGCATGAAGGCAAAATCTATAATTTACATATCTTGATGGCTCTATTAGTTGAAACTTGAAAGCTGAAAGTCTTTAAATGGAAAATTTTGCATGGTTTTGCTTCAGGACCCAGATTCAGCCAAAATGTTTATTATGCAAATATAACAAAATGTACATAAAGTTAAGCATTAATTGTTTATAACATTTACATGAAATGCATAGCCAGAAAAAGTGTATGTACTTGTAAATTGTTCACATGTGATGTGTTCAGATCCTGTTCCAACAGGCGTGACTTAATAGTTTGAGTGTTTTGGTTTCTAAATGTCTCTTAAAGTTTAATGGTTTAATTCTCTCTGCATCTAATATTTCACTGCACAAAACACATTGTAGTTGGCACAAAACAGTTTATCCTAGCTGAAAGTGAACCCGTATTTAATGCAGTGTGGGTCATTTTACACTTTCTTTAGTTTTGTTTGTGGCTTTTTGAGGATGAGGACATGTCATGCAACCTGACCATGTTGGCATTTACCTAAATTGGCTGCTTTTATTAGATGCACAGCTTTTGACATCAACAACAAAAGGTATGTGAAGCGTTTTATCTTCCCTTTTAAATCTTGATATGTTCATTTATTTTGCTATCCTATGCATGATTACATAGTTGCATTTTATTAATTGCATTAATTACATAGGATCTCGGATCCTATCAGAACAGATGTGTGACCGATTTTTGAGTTTTCTACAGGCTGGCCTACTGAATTACACTGACTTAAGGTAGTCCTTTACAAGCATGCCTATATATAGACTTAGACCTTATAATCGTTTAACTGTGGTAGACCTCTGGCCCGTCACCAGATACCTCTGCCCTCTTAGCATCAATGAGGAATGACTGGACAATCTGTTCAAGCGATTCTGAAAATATATGAGAGTGGAATTTAAAAATGATGGTTCCTTGAAAAGTGTTCCTTGTGTGTCAATGTTTTCTTTAAGGTTAAGATCTCCCAAATCAACATTTTAGTTCATTTGGAAATACTGGTGCAACTCTTTTGCATTTACAATTTAAAAGAGCAGTTTTCTATTAACAGTGTTATATATTATATATATTATAAAATGTATTGTATCCCTGTGATGGCAAAGCTGACTTTAGCCACTTGATCCTTTTAGTATGCTGATTTGGTGCTCAATTATCATTTATTAATTATTAATATTGTTCATTATCATTATAAGACAACAGAACCAATTTCTTCATGCCTGTTGGTGCAGAAAACCATAAACCATCGAGACAAGCTACGCTTCAAGGCCAAACACATCATCCCCACTTTCTCCAATCACAACTTTAATATTTTATTAAGGCGAGACATCTCACTGTTCAGAGACAGGCTCAACAATCAAAAAGCGGGGCTAATTTTACAATGCAAATCTCAGAGCAAGCATTGTGTTTATATTACGTTTGCTGTGTGGCATTTATGTGGCATACATTCAAGCACATGTAAAAAAAAAAATCTTTAGATTGTGAGTGACTTTTTATGTACACAATGTGACTCACTTATCAGTCCAATTCAGTAACAGCTGGATCAACTAATGCACTGAAAGGTCAAAAGTTCAAAATGCTACTTAAAATATATATGTTGTGGAGAGGAAACAGTCGTTGTTTTCACTGTAGTTGCAAAACTGGAGTCCTGTAATAAAGGCAAAACCTGTAAAACTTTATGGACCACTGCAGATATTTGAACAACAAAAGAGCCATTATGCAGTGCTGTATTGTTACAATTTAAAAGAGCTGTCTTCTATTTATATAGATTTTAAAGTGTAATTTATGTGATGGAAAAGCTGATCACTACTTTAGTTACACAATCCTTCAAAAGACATTCTAATATGCTGATTTGGTGCTCAATTATTATTCATTAATAATGGTTATTACTATTATTCATGCGGAAGATTAATTGATGAATTGGTTTACTTGTCTAGCATATAAATGTATACTGTAACTTTTGATCAATTTAATTTGTCCTTGTGTCCTCGCTAAATCTGTTTTTTGTTTCTTACCCCAAACTTTTGAATGGTTTCTACATAATACTGAGTAGCATAAACTGTTAACATTGGTAATGAGAAATGTTTCTTGAGCACCAAATCAGAATATTAGACTGATTTCTGAGGGATCATGTGACATTGAAGACTGGAGTAATGGCTGCAGAAAATTCAGTTTCAATTACAGGAATAAATTACATTTTAAAATAAATTCAAATAGAACATATATTTTAAACTGCAATAATATTTTTTTAATATTACTGTTTTTGCCGTATTTTAATAACAAATGCTGCTGTGGTGAGCATTTTTGTAATTCTGTAATTTTCTACCTGTAGTGTAAAAGTGTCTATGTTTAATAAAACAAGTTGTTATCAAGCTTTCTTCTTGCGTAAAATCTACAGTTTTGTAAAATGTTATATTAATATGAAAATTAATCTTTTTCATATACTACATGGATCTAAATGTTTTTTTTTTTTAAATCACCGCCTCAGACAAGATGGAGGAGGCTTTGCTGCTGATGACGTTGTCCCTGAGGTCGCTCCTAAGCTTTCCCTTTTTAGTTAGTTTAACAATAATCATCACAAGGGAAGTAATTGGAGTGGATAAGTCCTTCAAACAATAAAAAGCTAATGTTTTTTTAAACAATAAAAGACAGCAGAATTTATGTCTATTGGTGCATAAAACCATAAACCAGCCAGGCAAGGTAGGCTTCAAGGACAAACATACCTGCCCCACTTTCTCCAATCACAACATTAATATTTTATTAAGGTGAGACATGTCACTGTTAGTTCAGAGACAGGCCCAACAATCAAAAAGCGGCACTAATTTTGCAATGCAAATGTCAAGCATTTGGTTTATATTCCATAACAATTGCTATGTGCCATTGCATATTGACACGATGTGGCTCACTTAACAAAACACTATGAAATAGAGCAGTCTTTATTTGATGCGTTCTTTCAGTCCAATTCAGGAACAACTAGATCAACCAATACATTAAAAAGATCAAAAGATCAAAATCGAAAAAAATTCAGTGAATAATTAACTTTGAATTGTACTCTTTATATATTGCACGTAAGTCACATGGGTCACTTTTACCATACTTTTAAGTGTTTTTGTTGATTGTTTTTGTCATTTTGGAGCTTGACAGCTTCTGTCCTCATTAATTTTCATACTAAAAAAAGGGTCTAAGAAATTCTTTTAAAAATTATACATTTTTACAAATATATATTTGAAAAGACATAAGGGTGAATAAGTAATGACAGACTTTTTAGGTGGTTCACAGTCCCTTTAAGCTATTTGTCAATGAGCCAATCCCATAGTGAAACAACAGTTTGTACTTTGCAGAAAGTTGAGTCTGTGTCGAAAATTGGAAACCTCAAATAAATCTTTTCTTAGAGTGGACAACAGGCCAGCCTTGTTCCACAGTCCTCTCACATTAGACCAAGCACTGCTTCTAAAAACTTAGCAGCTGCTAAACAAGCTTACCCTCACTAATCGACCCCATAGCCGAATAATCTATGTAATTACTCGGGATGACTATAGCAACGGAAAAGCGCTTTAGCTCGGTTGTCATCAGGTGTTGACCCGACACGTACTCACGACACAAGTACAAGTAAATAAACATAAGACTGAAAGTGTAATACTCAATCGCATGTGGTTTAGAGGAGGAAAAATTTCGAACAGTTTCAATGTGCAGTGGTAAGATTATGTGGTCAGATTAAGATATTTGAATATGAATCCCGGGCGACGTTGAAGTTGGAAAAGCGGCTGTCAGATGGACAAAAAATGCCCCTTAAGACAATCGTTGATTAGAGTATTTATTCAGATCTACTCACCCAGAATGTATTTCAGAAGCAATCTGTGGCTGTTTCTTAAAAAATATTAGTTTGCGCGGCACTCCAGCCTTCACTGTGAATCAAGCCTCCGCGAGTCTCCAGTTATCCACCAACTGCTATCAAATGCAGCAAAAGTTTTGTGTTGATTAAACAGCCCGCCACGTAGAGATACTTAACTGTCCTTCAAACTACACTAAATACGCTCTTACTCGTTTAAGAAGTTCCTCGCGTCTGCCTGCAAAGACAATCCATCTGTCCCAACCCCCATCCATTACTGTATCCCCGTCTGTCAGCTCCCTGAGCGTGCCCGCGCGGCGCGCTCTCTGCAGGACACAGGGAGAGTGTAACTTTACCCCTACTGCAACATCTTGATACCATGCTACATTTTCACGCTATTGCTACCGCAATAAAAGGGATAGTTATGTAAGGACAATCATTTGTTCATTAAATTAATCCATAAAGAGATATTATGCGTCAACATGTGGGTGTGTGTGTGTGTGTGTGTGTGTGTGTGTGTGTGTGTGTGTGTGTGTGTGTGTAAAAATAGAAATATAATAAGTAGCTGACAACATCAGAAATTATTTAAAATAAAAATCGTAAATTAAATTTTTTAAAATTCTGGCAAAAATTTGTATAAATTACATATTACTTTAGGTTTTAAAAAGTTGCGTTAGAAAGTGGGATGTATCTTCGTCTCTACCTTCAGTAGTTTTCACTTAATCGCCCTGTGAAGTTTTGGCAGTTCAAATATTCTCTGCTTTTCTTTCGGTTAATTCTGATGTCATGAAATATGTGACTCTGGACCACAAAACCAGTCGTAGGGCTCAATTTTTAAAACTGAGATGTATACATCATCTGAAAGCTAAATAAATACATTTTCCATTGATGCCTGGTTTGTTGGGATAGAACAATATTTGGTCGAGATACAACTAAGCTATCTGAAAATCTGGAATCTGAGGGTGAAATAATAAGAAATGACCTTTAAAGTTGTCCAAATTAAGTTCTTAGCAATGTATGTTACTAATCAAATATTCAATTTTGATATATTTATGCATAGCTGGAGGTTGAACCAACTCCAAGGTACACTGTAAAAAACAATTTGTTGAGTCAACTTAAAATAATTTGTAACCTCGCTGTATTAAAATTTTCAGTTCAGTCAACTCAAAAAAAGTTTATTCAAATTGAAATGTTAAATTATACGAAGTGACAACTTAGATAATTGAGTTGAATCAACTTAAAATTTTAAGGCAGCTGGGTTACTTACCCATCTGTCAAGTTCAGCAAACACAAATAATATGTTACTTAGTACAACTTAACATTTCAAGTTGACTAAACTTATTTTAGTTGACTGAACGTAACATTTTAAGGCAGCAGGGTAGCAAATTATTTTAAGCTGACAAATCGATGTCAACAATAAACACGTCTTTTTAGGAAAGAACCAGACATAGGTGTCATGTAGGCTAATAAAATATTTTTAATGGGACTGAATTTGTATTTAACGTGATTACAATTTAATTAAAAAAAACATAGAAATCATTCTAGTTTTATTTCCACAGTTATTTAAACAGCGAATAATATATACAGAAAGCAACATTATTATTAACTTTAAACTATCGCGAGTTTAAGCACTTTCAAAACAAATTTAGCGTTATAATCACTGAAGCTGTCTGCACTGTGAAATTAATCTCTTACTTACATTGTACGTGCATCTAAGCTTTGTTGTGTATGATGAGAGAATTCAACTGGTGAGTTTCAGCGAACGCCTCTGATTGGCCATTGCATTCCTAAGTTCAACAAAATAGCGTGTGATTGGTTATAATGCAACACTGTAAAAACGCTTAAAAATAATTAACTTAAGATGCAACATGAGCAGATCTTGATTTAATGCTGCAATCGATACTTTCTAGTCATTTTCACTTTGTTAGCAACAGACATGATAGATTTATTTTGTTACAGAATATCTTCATGGAACACAATCTTTACTTAATATCCTAATGATTTTTTTGCATAAAAGAAAAATCGATCATTTTGACCCATACAGTGTTATTTTGGCTATTGCTACAAATATAGTAGTCAACATTTGAAGTGGATCAAAACCTTTCATCAAAGTTGTCCTAAATTCAAAACAATACGTTCTTGTCTTAGGACAACTTTGATTAACTTTTTTTAACCACTTCAAATGTTGACTACTGTATACCCATGCTACCTAAGACTGGTTTTGTGGTCCAGGGTAACATATAGAATGTTACACTACTCTAAAATAAATGTATAATACCCCTAAATATGCCTTTTGTTTTTGTCTGTCATGCACATTTAACAAAAGTGAACTACTAAATGTGGCTTTCCAATGAGACCGAAGAACCGACAACTCCAAGGTCTGATGTGTCACTGTACGCCCAAAGTATGCGACCCCCATCTGTTTCGCTCGCATACAATATCCAAAGCCAAACAAAAGCCCCATTCATCTCTGAGCTCTTGCTCTGCCAGCTGATACTGAATAATGAACCTCAAGGGGAATCTGGGGATCTCAAGGCTCACACTAGTTTTGATCGTCTGAAACCTGAATGAGCTTGGTCACTCAGCTTATTCTTTTCAGTAGGCCTAGTCTGTATTAGAATAACGCTTAGCACAACCATGGCCAGTTTTAGTATGTATTTACAATTAAAGAGAAAAGACGCAACTCGTCATGAGGAAGACTGAGGGGCCAGTTAAGAGATAAATGTCTGCCATCATTACAGACCTGTTTGGTCATGTTGAAATAGTTCATTGCCACCTGGACTTATGGCGAACGTGAACAGGTGTAGATTCAACACTTAAATATAGCTGCAAGCGGCGTTGGGCGGGCCCTCGCCACCAGCACATCCGCAACCCTGGTGTCATCAGAAAAAATGGTGCCCAGTGGGCACCTGCATTGACAGTAACTCTGTGGCAGTTTGGATTGAAAAGTTACAGCAATGAAAGAGTTAAAAGCAAAATGCTTTTAAGTCATTCTGATAGACTGAGAATGAGCTGAAAAAGATTCCTTATCCTATGAGGTCATCTTGTGTTCATCCTTGGTATTATAGGCTTCATCTGCTGGTTTACATGTGTGATATTTTAAATGTTTTTGCGGTCTCTGAAAACATGATAAACATATTTCCTAAGAATGACTTGTTTTTCATATGTAAAAAGTTGTGAAGAGTTAGGATAATGCACTTTAAATGCACTCTGTCTCTCTCTCTCTCTCTCTCTCTCTCTCTCTCTCTCTCTCACCACACCCACCCACCCACCCACCCTTACTCTTAACACTCACACTATAACACATACACTTAGCACAAACACCACCACCCCTCCCCCCACACACAGAGTTAGAGTGAGAGAGTTAAAGTGGGGTCAGATGTTCAATAGTTTTTTAATTTTCTATTTTTTTAGACTCTTTTATATCGATGGAAGTAAGCATTTATTTATCAGAATGACTAGTTCTATGTATGTAAAAAGTTTTGAAGTGTTTGGATGCTGCATTTTAAAATTACGGTTATGTTTTTTACTGCTACTTTAAAAAATCACCATAAATCAACCGTTCAAGATATCCCAAATCCGCTCGCAATTTCACATCTTCAGTATGTTGGCATCATGTTGACAAAGTTTGGTGTGAACTACTTATTCCTGCTTGGAGGAGTATGAATTTGTTTATAGCCTGATTTTTCCAAAAATCCACATTCAAATCAAAATAGCAGACTTCCTGTTGGCCGCAGCTAATGGGTGTAAATTAGAAAGTTGTCCGGCTTGATGAGACCAATATACATACCGAGTTTGGTGGCTGTAGCTAAAACTAACCCCCCAACTTTTGACAAAACCACCACGCTCATTTATGTGTGTGTTGAGTTTCATGAAAATCTAAGTTTATTAAGTGCCCCAAAAACACAAGAAACAAATGTTAAAGTTTGACACATTGCCATGCCAACAGCATTTGAAGTATCAACGACTCCTTTACAGATTCTCATCGGCAGTGTTTTGACATTATTCTGATGAAGTTTGAAGCAAATCGAGTAAAATTAAGAGGCTGATTTAAAAGCATTTTGAAAACAACACACTTCCTGCTGCCAGTTGGTGGCGCTATAACTTTGACTCGTAATAGTCACATCTATGTGATCGGCATCATACAACGAACAAACTCCCGAAGTTTCATCAGAATCAGACAATGTGTGCAATAGTTATTAGCCATTTCCTGTTTCTCATTTCTCGCCATTATTTCGTCACCTCGCCACGACCAAACCGTTCGAGATATCAAAAATCCCTTCGCAATTTAGCATCCCCAATGTCTTGAGGTCATGCTGACCAAGTTTGGTGGCCGTCCGAATAAAGCCCTCCGAGGAGTATTTCAAATTCCAGAGCATGCACTTTTTACACAGCCCTGAATAGCTCACTTCCTGTTGGTATTAGCTAATGACATAGAGTGCGTGAGTTGTTTGGCTCAGTGAGAGCCAAACAACTATATGTGTACACACTATGTGTGTACCGAGTTTCATATGTATACGTGCAAGTATGTGCGGGATATACATCAAGTTTTGGGAAGGTGTTCCAGGGGGTGCTGTACAGCCCCTGTGCCACGCCCGGGTCCCAGTCTCTGTGGCGTCCTAATGACCGCAGATTCCAATGTGTGTGCCGATTTTCAAGAGTTTTTGAGGATGTTAAGGCCCCCAAAATGCCCCGGATAGTCGAAAAAAAAAAAAAATAATAATCCTTAGAAGAACAATAGGGCTCTCGCCCTTTCAGGGCTCGGGCCCTAATAATAATAATAATAATAATAATAATCCTTAGAAGAACAATAGGGCTCTTGCCCTTTCAGGGCTCGGGCCCTAATTACAAGTTACCAGTCAAAGACGTGTCCAAGCACACCGGTGCTCCTAATAAACCACCTGTTGTACGAAGTACGAAACAGCTGGAAGCCTGGGCTGCGTTTCCTAAAAGCATGCTAAAAGTTGATGGAGGTACGATCAACTTAAGTTTATGATGCTTTAGGGAAACGCGGCCCTGGACACTTTACTCATCCTTTTTAAAACTATATTTATTATGCTGTAGTTACTGACGATGGCAAAATACATGCCTGTTGTCTATTCTTGCAATACGGATGCACAGTGTTTGTGTTGTTGTTGTTGTTTTTCTAATGTTGCATTAGCGGAATGTTTGCTTCCCAGACTCGTTTTAACTTTGTGTTTATCCTGAATAAGCTCCTTTTCCAACTCCACTACCTGCTCTAATTCAAAACCCACGTGAATCACACTCTGTATCTATTATTAACTAGAATGCTAGACTAAATAAGTATGTAATGTTTTATAGAGAAATTAGCTTTAAATGTAGACGAACACTAGATGATCCATTAGAGGGCAGTCTAATTTTAACATGTGACTAATAACTGTGAGACTTAGTCTGCATCCCAATGTGCTATCCATCCAAAATTCTATGTGATAGTAATAACTTTCAATACTATTTAAGGCAGATAGGGTGGATAGTATGCACATTGGGACGCAAGGTTAGTATGTGTTTAGAAAATAGTGACATCTAGTGGCTCTTTTAAATAATAGCATAATTTTCTTACAATATGGAATGTTTGTTTACCTTAAAGAAATAGCTCAGCCCAAAAAGCAAATTTGATATTTACTCACCCTCAGGCCATCAAAGATGTTTCTTCATTGGTACAGATTTAAAGAAATTACATCACCTGCTCACAAACTGATCTTCTGCAGTTGATAAATGCTGTCAAATTTTAATTTTAAGTGAAAAGTGATTAACTATTTCTTTAATTCAGTTACTTGTAATTTAACACATCTTTAATTTTTTATATTTTGCTGATCTTGAGCTCCTTTCTCTTTGGCATGCTAAACTATCCATCAAGAAAAAAAAAACTGAAAAAGTATTTTCTTATTTTCTAGTGTATTAAAAGTAATGTTCAGGTTCAAACTGCTGGCATAGTGATTGAAAATACAATAGGACTGGGATGTACAAAATATTGAAATTGAGTAATTTAATTTAGAAGTGTCTGTGATGCTGTTTGTGAATGTAAAAAAAAAAAAACATTTTTTTTGTCAGTGGAATAAGAACCAGTTTTCATGTACGACAGATTAAATATTAGTTTTAAAAAAAACACCATACAAACTCATCAGTGTCATTTTCATTTATTTATTTTTTTAAATCACCTTTATCATAATCATCAACATTATAAAATGTTTTGAGAGTACAAAGTCAATACACAGTTCTGATTTTTCACAAAGAAAATCAGTTTTAACTGCTTCAATATGAGGTACTAGTCAGACTCCTCTCTTCTTGTAATATACAAGGATGGAGTATATTTTTCACAAATGATCTTGTCAGTTCTACCCTTTCTGGGTCACTATTAGTGTTTGCATTTAAGGTAGAAAAACATGCATAATTTCAACAAATCCCCTAAAACCCACAGCACGTTACATCTAAAACCCAGCTAGGAAAAAAAAAGAGAAAAAGCGAAGTACGGTAATCTAAACTTGCCCTACAAGTGGTTAAGACAGTAACACTACTATATACACTCAATGAGGGCAGCTTTGGTGTAATTTGTGATCATACCCTCAAAACATGAACATGCAGTACAGTGCTTTAAATGATACCACACAACCCCATGGGACATGTAACTCAATATGATGCACCCCTTTGAGTGGAAAGCACTCCAACCTCCCAAGAGATCAAATGAAATGGAAACTATTAGACAGAAGAGGGCAGGCCAAGAAAGGGCAAGGGGAGGGCAAATGGGGGGCTGGGCTGGATTCATTCACCAGGGTCTCCACATAGAGGGATCAGCTCCTGGAAAGAAAGGGGGAAGGGCCGATTGTGCTGGAGACTGAGGGGAAGGAGACCTGGGGGGAGAAGACTGTTCGCGTGCTCTCTCTCTAATCGGTTGGACTCTGGGAGAGTGAGTGGGGCTGGAGGGTGGGGAAGGAGTTGGAGGGGTGTGCAGGTGGAGAGGGTGGGGATATAAAGAGGGCAGGTTTAGAGGGGATTGGGTAGGGGATAGAGGAAGAGGACTGGGGGTGCCGACAGAACTCGTGCTGCCGGCTTCGCTGCTGATATGGGGAAGAGATTTCAGCAAGTGGTTTAGCAGACGTGCACCCAGAGTCTTGTCCATCCCAGGGCAACTCAGGAGCAGGTTGTGCACCTCATGCATGCACTGAATATAGCCGCTACTGTATCTTTGTCGAGACTCAAATCCAGTGCCTGGACTGAGGCTACCACCTGAAAATTCAATATAATTTATACATATAGAACAATCCATGTAAACAATCATGAATTTACCCTTAAAGATCAAATGAAGTTTTAGCATAGTCTAACCTGAACCTCTTTGAAGGTTCTCCATGTGCTGAACTGTTATCTCAAGAACATCTGCCTTCTCCAATTTAGATTGCTGTGGGGGAAAAAATGCAATATACAATTATTTTTAAATTATTATTTATCTTAATAGACAATAATCAAATACTTAAAATCAACTTATTATCTAAATTAGATTTGTGCAACAAGATACAAAATATTAAGAGTGTTTCTATATTTTATTGATGTTTATTGTTATTATTTATGGGTCACTTACATCCAAATTGTAGGCATCCACCATAATGCCCTTTAGCTGCTCAAGGCTTGAGTTTATCCTCTCTCTGCGTCTCTTTTCTATCAAGGGTTTTCGCAGCTAAAATGATAAACAAGTCCGTTTTAGGGTGTATGAAATATTCATTAGACATCCTCAATGGATTCATTCACTGTAAGTTTGACCCTGCTGAAAAAAAACAATAGAACCATCACAAAATATTCTAATGGTTTCCACTACAAATACCAACCATCAACTTTGACCATTAAAAATGGTTTTCTGTAGTGTGTTTTGGGACATATTCCATTATGATTTATAGGTTTTAACAAGCCACCAATAGAAAGCGACCAACTAGCAGTAGAGACCAACAGGGTCCATTACAGTTTCCATTAAAACCAATACAAGTCCTATTATTACCAGTAAAACCATTACAAATTTTGTGATGGTGTCTATTGTTTTGTTTTTGTTTTTTTTTAGCAAGGACAATACATGTGCCAGGTTTGTAAGGTCTGAAATGTGAAATATTAATTAGACATCCCAAATAAGTTAAATGCATATGAGTATTTAACATGAACTACTGTAAGTCTTGACTATGCCTTGAGGTTACTTTGAGTGTCATTGTTTAAGATTCAATACCCAATCACTGACAAACTCTCAAAACAGTATAACTAAAATATATCAACAGATTTGAGCAATGGATGAGCAAAAAGCATGCTGATTGCATATTATTTTCACTCATAAAGTTATTTAGGCCATATGGAACTAATAAAAATCTAAAATTGAGACTAATGTGGAAACAATATTGAGATTAGCAAAACAAATAAATTGTTTTATGAAATAGAGCTATTTATTTCTGAAATTTAGCTTAGTTTAGTTTAGTTTAGGTATTGTCAATATAAGATGCACAAACAGCAGTCTGGAGCAAGTTTATACACACTTTAAAGCTGCTCTGCTCTGCTTCATCCTACGTTCATTAATTTTTAATCGCTTTCTGCTTTTATTCCGCATTCAACAAATGAATATATGTTTTGTCATAGTTGCATACACGAAAACAACACAAAATGACAAAAATGTCACTACCTTTCGTTCTTCTTTTGCGTTGAAATTCTTCTCCGGACCGTTGCCGATATTAGAGGCCGTCATTTTTCTGCAGTTCCAGGTAACGTTAGTTGGGAAACTTTTTTCGCTTCCCCACGACTATTTATGAAAGTTGAGCTTGCGGCGGCTTAGCCTTGATAAAACTAGAAACTAAACAGGCTCACTTAACCTCGTTTAACATGTACTCTTTCTCCCCCTCAGACCTCCACCCACCGAAATTACCATGACAATACATGGGTGCTTTTTGCTGCACAATTTCCCACAGTCTCGGGTTTGGCCTGTTAAGTACCACGGATCCCACGTTCCACGCATAGTGCTGGTGCACTGAAATGAAGAGTTCAAAAGTTTGAGTTCACAAGTGACTCACTGTCAGAAATAGTTACACGGATTTGACTCAGTCGAAAAATGAAAGTGCCTCTCATTTTATGCAGGGACTGTTTACACTAAAGTCAAAAGTGTTTTTACCACAAAAAAAGCACCTGTGCATTTCATTATCCTGTTTAGTTCTGTTTGTAAACCCGATATAGAGCATATAGATAATTTTATTAAATGCATTGGGATGCGTTTAAAACATTTTTTACTACTGAATTCCAAATGCGATGTTTTTCATAATATGCAAGCAACAACAAGAATGGGGTATCCGCTACCCCAACAAAGACAGAAGATGTTAAAGGTTGGAGGATGGTAACGTGCAACAATAGCAAAGAAATCTTAGTTTTTAAGCGTTTTCACAGTAGGGGAACTACTATTATCTCTTAGTTTCCCACCCCTTCCTCCATAGCGCACGACCCATCCCCTCTACCCCCTTTAGTATTGTTCTTTTCACCTACGGGACGGGCACACTCCACTGAAGCAAGATCTCTTTTTCTGCCGTTGTCCGGCAATAATGACCCACAGTCAACGGAATAATAGACAGGGTGCCAAATCCCTAATGGCCATCTTAAACTCTTCAGCAACTCAGAAAAATACACCCCTATGTCGAGATTTCCGAGGTCCACAGAAACCTGATTCGTTAAAATAATGACTTGAGGAGAGTTACTTTTGCTTATTGACAGTTCGCTGTCAACATCAAGCTAACAAATAGCTGAAAATGGTGTAAAATAAAAAAGTAAGTAAATATTTCGGAGGCAACTGAAGAATTTGGATCATTTTAATAATACAAGGGGAAAATCAAAATGTAACTGCACATTAGAAATATTACGCGTTTAAAATACATTGAATAAAATTCTGAATCAATTGTACACACGTCATTTTAAAAACAAATCAGTTCATTCAAAACATCAGACTTTGCCTTTGGCTCAAACCCTTGTTATGCAATGTGTGTGTTTGTTTGTTTTAACATGTATTGAACTTTGCAATATGGTAAATTACATTAAGTGTGCAGGTAATCTATGTTGTAAATTAAAAAAAAAAAATCTTCAATAATTTAATTTGGGAAAATGGAGATTAATTTATAGGCAAACAATGTGATGTTATCAGCATTGAATATAGGCCTACAATAAACCAGAGGCGTTGTAATAAATCGACAAAACGTGTCACATTTGACAATGACTTGCTAATTTCCAGTGCTAGTCTGTGAATACGTCAGGCAAAACCTGTTTCTTTAAAAAAAAATGATTTTACCCACCACTATAGGGTGCTTACACCAGTGACATTAGCGTGCAAAACTTTAGCTGGTAATGCCACCTCACAATGTCTCTGGCTCTGAGAGCTTCTTAACTCAAGAACATCTGCGGGTGGAACGGAAACTCTCATGTAGGAATAAGGTAGTGGTTTTCAAACTTTTTAAAGAGCGACCTTTTTTTTTTTTTTTTTTTTAATTAACGCGACCTATATACAACCATTTACATGCATCAATTGAAGCATATGCATAATATAGTGGCGTGAAGCAGGGGGCCAGAGACCGCTGTCAAGGAGCTTTAGAAAGATCAGCCTTTGCTTCAGAATCAAATCAATCTGGGGTGCGTTTCCCAAAAGCATTGTTAGCCAACTATGGTCGCAAGTTCCGTCGTTACCAACATAGTTCAACGATTCGGTGTTTCCCGAAACCATAGTTCAAACGAACATTCGCAAACAGCGTCACAAACTTACGTGGTTGGAACTACAGCTCTCGACCTGTGGTTAGAAGCATAGTTCCTTGTTAGTAAGACATATGGGCTAAATAAATTATGCTCTTGGACACAGTAAGCAAGCTAACATGCAGTACAATCTATATCTTTCACTCGATCTAAATATAAATGCATTTTAATCTATGTATTTTTAAGCTTCCTCTGCAAGCGACGTTTTTGAATAGTGCGCATGCGCATAAATGCCTACGGGAACCCCGGAGTATGACGTAGGAGGGAGCCCGCGATGAATGAAGCATCACATAAAACGAAATAACATGGAACAAAAATAGTAAATTAGTCATCAGGTGCCATGTTTAATATAGCTGCATATTTGGTCCATGTCAGTCAGTGCTCCATAGATGTCACTGCCGAAACTTTGCAGCTTGTACACCACGTTGGTCCTCTTAGCAGCATGAAAAACAAAACTTTAATAGTGGAGCGTAGTTTGTGTAAATCATGTGGGGTTCAGGGTATATTTTTTACCACGTTAATTTCACACAGTTACCTACTATTACAAATATGTCGCGCTGTTTCATACAGTGTATACGTGTTTCGTTATTTACCTCAAAATACATTGTAACATCTGAGGGGTGCGTTGTAACATGACCATATGACAGCTGAAAATGTTATCTGATCTAATAGAAAAAAATATACGAAACAAACTAAAATATTTTGTCAATAAAATAAAATTTAAGATTTAAAAAAAAAATCAAATTTTGGAGTTTGACAGTGAACACATCGCAACCACGGCGATGCTTGGGACGGCCCTGATCGCAAGACACAGCTGTACAGTATAGTTCAAAACAATGTGTACAAATGAGGAAACACATTCAGACATTCAGAAAAACACAGAGATACACCCCCTCCCTCCACACACAGCTCTCATAGATCACCAGACATAAACGAGCCAAAATGCTTTACATTTCTTGAAATAATAATTTCTGAACATTAAACATCAATTGTCTGTCTTTATTCACCTGTTTCTTGTGGTTTCTCATTAAACCTCATGAAAGTAAATGGTGTAGCTAAATTACATTGCTAACCTCATGAATTTAACTTTAAAAAAAAAAAAATCTATAAAAATGCTACAGTAAAAACCTATTAAATGGTTAACGGTAAAATATCTTAAAATTCCCAGAATTCCCTGTGTTACTTAAAAAAAAAAAAAAAAAAATTGATGTTTTTTTTTGTTGAAATTACTCCTTTTAGTTTTTTTCTTATCAGTTTTGTACATTAGGGTTGTATGTTACATCTAATGGTGTTAAATTAATGTTTATTGCATTATTTCAGTTTCATGTGTGTTACCATAATGGTGTTTAGTTTTTGTGTGAATGACACTGTGCACCTTCTATGCATGTCACTATTTAAAAGCTGTTTGTAGTGAGCTTTGGTTCATCATATGACTTTTTCATCACCATCTGCTTTTGGTGGTTATCAGTGTATTACAAAGGTACAAAAGAGCATTTCAGTACTTCAATAGGTTGGTACATTAACATTATATCAGTTAATAAATTAAGGTATTTATCTGCAAATTTAAGTGAAAAGCGTAAAATGTTGCTACATTTTTTTTTTTCCGGCAAACACAAAAACTACCGCTTTTTTTACCGTAAATTTTACGGATTTGTTTTTACAGTGTACCCAGATAGCACACGTACATCTGCAAGATGTCTGTTAAAGATTGATTGATTAAAGATAAAGATCTGGAAAGCTTCTGCTGTGTACAAACATCTGACAGACGTCTTTAAGATGTCAGTTTTACATACATTCTAAATCCTGAACATCTTAATGACGTCTAATAAATGTCTATTTGACATCTGATATGAAACACAGACGTATTGCAGATGAGCACCTGAAATTAAAAATTTACTTTAGCCAGAAATGTACTTTTACTATGGTAAAATAAATATTCAGCAATATCTTCAAAAGATTTTAGAAATTTGGCGCACTTTTTTCTCTATATAGTGTATACCGTGACTAACTAATACCGTGAATTTGGTTATGTTAGCATGTGTGGAAATATTCAAACCATGTGTGTTACAGCTAACCCCGCATTAGTTTGTGCCCTGCGCTCCCCTGTGTGTAGCCAAGAAAGTGTGCAAAGAGCACTTCCTTTATAATCACTAAGAAGCTGTTAGTCATTTCAGTTTGTGGTGATCTCAGAAAATTCTGCTACAATCAGGGATTCTCTACACAGCACAAGTAGTCTCTTATTTACATGGCATCTACATTTTGGACGTTAAGGACAAAACTCAGGCATTTTGAACGGTGAGTGGATTTTAAACTGAAACACCTCTGACTGACCATTGTGTTCCAGAAATCAACAAATATGTCTGTGATTGGCTACAATGTTCAACACCGCAAACACTGCACTTTGCTAGAAACTTTTGACGCAAACACAAATACACACTGTAGTCTACTGTGAGGCAGCTGCCGCTCACATTTGTTTTGTTGTTTGTTTATTTTCTTATTAAAGTTTCCCGCTTCCTGATTCTTAAACATTATTAAATACAGGGGTGTCCAAAGTTGTTCCTGGAGGGCCTTAAGGTCTTAAAGTCATGCTAGAAAGTTTCAGAATATGGAGATAATATAATGCCATAAAGATTTGCATGTGAAGAGTACTTGTTGTGCAAGTGTACATAAGACTGTAAGCGTAAATTAATTTTGCATGCGCAAGAGAAGCTTTGTAAAAGTGTAAATCACGTTTCAAGTGTAAGAAAAAATGATTGGCAGCATTTTACTGTTACTTGTAATTCATGTATTGTGAAACTGCAGCTTCATTCTCCGCGCTTACACTTTTGGCACGTTGTTTTCACAAAAATGCGGTCAAAAGCACTGCAAGCCTGTGAACAGTGATTTGCACACAGAAACAACAGTTTAAAGAAATGCAAGACGGATTGACTGCGAAGAACCAATCTGTATGTGTAAAAAAAGTGGGAAGCTTTAATAAGAAAATAAATGAACAACAAAACGAATGTGAGCGGCAGCCGCCTCACAGTAGACTATAGTGTGTATTTGTGTTTGCGCTCTGAAGAGCATCAAAAGTTTATTTTAAGTTATTTTATTTTATTTTATTTTATTTTATTTTTAAGATATGTCTACATTAAAAGTACCATTCCACCGGCAGTGAGAACTAAATGAAGATAAATGTCTTGGCATGTGATGTGTTTATTGAACCAATCAGATAAGAGTAAATGGAGTCCACGAGAGTTGATTGGCTACAAAAAGGTGGTGGACCCGCCCTCCCCCTCACACTTGCAAAACTCAGTGTGAGTGAGAGAGTTGTGCCAAAAGTGTAAGCACAGATAAAAGAAAGACAGAGCTGTACATATCGGATTATTTCAGCAACTTTATGCCCTACATACACAACAAATCATTTAGACTTTTGCAACAGTTTGTTTTTTACACATACAGATTGGTTCTATGCAGTCAATCCATTTTGCAGTTCTTTAAACTGTTGTTTTCATGTGCAAATAACTGTTCACAGGCTTGCAGTGCTTTTGACAGCATTTTTGCGAAAACAACATGCCAAAAGTGTAAGTGCAGAGAAATGAAAGTCAGAAGAATGCAGATCGTTATTTTGCGAAAGCATGAAGCTGCAGTTTCACAATACATGAATTACACTTACGAGTAACAGTAAAATGCTGCAAATCCTTTTTTCTTACACTTGAAACTTGATTTACACCTTTACAAAGCTTCTCTTGTGCATGCAAATTTAATTTGCACTTACAGTCTTATGTACACTTGCACAACGCTTACTCTTTACATGCAAATCTTTTTGGCATTATATTATCTCCATATCAGGCAGGTGTGTTGAGCCAGGTTTCTAGCACAGTGTTTTTGCAGTGGTGAACATAAGTGTGGTTCCTTGCATCAGTCTATTGCTCTGATGAAAAAAACGCCCCTACATTTGGCTGTGTCAGTTGATTACCTAGAAGACATTTGTGGTTATCCACATACATGTTTCATAACATCAATGCTTAACTTAAACGTGCAGGGTGAAAATAGAGCCCCTAGATATGAGGTAACTTCATAAGACTGGAATACACTGAATCAATTTTGCACAGACTTTTGCCTGATTTATTGGGTGGAGAAGCTGACACTAGTTGCCGCAAGTCAGAACCAGCCTTCAGATTTGAATTGACGGATTTCATAGAAAATTGCATGATGTATGATGATCACAGACTCTTTTTTTTTTTTCTATCAAAGCCTGGTGTTATGAAACATGGGTCATGAGAGGAACATGTTTCACCATCTTTCCTTTAAAAAAAAAGAAAAGAAATAAAAGACAGCATTTGTTTTTATTTGTCAATGCATTGGCTTCTTTTTTGTTTCCCTTTGGCTCCAGAAACAGAAAACCACATGGATGGATACCCAGGTGAAAAATAAATATACTAAAATGTATTTAAAATACATGCTAAGTATACTACAAATATGTTTACATATTATGTACTTTATAAAAATACTCTGCAGTTGTACTTTTAGTATATTAAACTGGTATATTTAAAGTCGGCTAAATTGGAACAACTAATTTTTTACTTAATGCACTTTAATTGTGCGGAAGTAGTGTTGAAATCTAACTATACTAAAGATAGAGCTAAAGTGGAACTATTGCAAGTATACTTTAGATACACTATATATTTTGCATTTAAAGACCAATATTATTTAAAGATCACACTATCCTCATCAATAGTGATATTAAAACATATTTTAGACTTAATATTAAGAAATGTGCATTGTGCACAAGTAGTAATCCTAATAAAGTTTAACTACAACTTTTTATATTTTTTTATATCAGTAAGTCTCAAGCAATATGTCTGTAATTATGTTAATAGACTTGAAATATACTTAGTATAAAATAAATGCATTCTAAATCTATTACTTTTTTACTAGGGTAACAATAATTAAAATGGCAAAAAGACAAATAAACAAATATACTTAGGCCAGTATTAATCACTTTTATTAACATTTACACACACTTTAAGTTGCAGTCAGCACAAACTAGGTGGACGAGGTCAAACGGATGTGGCAGAGCGGGGGAAGGGTGTGGAAACATGCAGGAAAGAGGGTTTGGTGGTTTTCAAACAACAAATACCAGACTTTTGACAATGCAACAGTACATTTCTAGATAATTTTAAAGTTAATGCTAAATTAAACGTATGTCCATATAGCCAATTTTAAAGTTAATGTTAAATTAAACATATCTCCATATAGCCAACTATTATAAAGAAAAGTATTCCAAAATGGCATGCACATATCAAAAATGCACACATGCAAAATTATAATGCACAAATACTTACAAAATATTAACATTTGAGATACTAGAACAAAAACACAGCTGCCAAACTGAAAGGCTATGAATAATTACTGCAACGCAGATGAGGATATAATGCTCTAATCTTACTAAAATATGTTGTCTTTTGCGTATATTTATCAAAAAATAATTATCCTAATGTATAATACTGTTACATTTATTACATTGACTCCCCACTGAAAGTTCATTGTAAAAAAAAAAAAAAAAATAGGGGTTTCACATTAATGGCTAACTGAGTCATTTGTCTACTTTCTCAGAGATGCATATGTGATAAAGACCAAGGCGACACAGCACACTTACTTTTGCACACACTTGTGCATGAAGTTAACAGCTCCTCTCGAAAGGTAAAAGACTTCTTGTGGTTTCTTTTTTTAAACCTTACATACATGCATGAGTATTCTCCTCATCTAGTTTCCTTCTTATAAAAGCAGAAAACTAAATGCAAATGGTCATGTCAAAGTGAGCACGAGAGTCCTAGCCTACATGAAAGTTCCTTTTGATCTTAAGAGTTGAGTAGACCCATCTGATGTTCTTACGCTGTGAGCGGTGCACGTGAGCGGTTGTTTCCCTCTGAGCTGTGACTGTTCATTTGCCGTGTTTTGCGTACAGCTTCAGAGTCTATTTTTCTTCGAAACGTCTCTGTTGTAAAGTAGTATGCCACGGGGTCCAGCATGGCATTCAGGCAAGCTATCATGAGGCTATACCGGTAGGCTGTTAACAGTGAGCACGAGGGTGGTTTGTACGCATAAATTAGCAAGAGTATAACGTGATACGGCAGAAAACAGAACAGAAAGATGGTCAAGTTAGTTATTATCATCCTTTTAATTTTTCCGCTGTCTACGAGGTCACTGGTCTGGACAGCCGTGCTTTTACTTATAGCCCGGAGGAGTCCCCAAGAGCTGAGAATCATAACAGTGAGTGGGATCCCAAACCCAACAGTTACAGTGGAAACGAGAGGAGCTGTTTTAATTGCAAAGCCAGGAAAATTACCGAAACATGTGCTGTTTTGCTTTGTATTGTAAGTTTTATCCGTCACTTGAAAGTAGATCGGTAAGCTTGTTGCGATAGTTAGGATCCAGATTCCCAGACACACACACCATGCTTTCTTGCGGCCCTCCCGGACGAGAGAAGACAGCGGGAAGCAGACTGCAATGCAACGGTCAAAGCTAATGCTCATGAGGAGGAAGATGCTGCTGTACATGTTACTTAGCAGTATGAGACCGGATAATTGACAGACTGTCAGGTCCAGAGACCCCAACCCCCCGTGGAAATAGATCCGCACAGGAAGTGTACAAGCCAGAATAATATCAGCAATGGCCAGGTTAATCATGTAAACGGTGGTGTGCGAACGTGATTTAGAGTTACGGAAAAAAACCACAAGTGCGGTCAGGTTGAGTGTTAGTCCAAATATGAAGACCACTGAATACACACCAACAAAAACCAGGTTTTGTTCTGGATTTGGACATATCACATTCGTATGATTTGACATCTCTGTACCTTCAAAGGCCTGTAATGAAAGAGAAACAAATGCTTGTGTAATAATTGGCAATGCAACAATATCATGCCCAACAATCTCTGCACCAAGACGGCATCTTGGTTATTGGTTATTTGCAGAAGTTCAGCCGAGTATTGCAAGAATAGCAGCTTGTGTGCGTGGGAAAATAAAAGAAATGTGTAAGAGTGCAGTTTTAAAGGTCAATTGGCATGTCTCATAAAGGATACAATGCACATGTCAGATCTTGCCATCCTGGCACCCACACATTTCTCATCTTTATTGATAAGAATTTTGCACTAAGAATGCGTGAGCTAAAAAAAGGTGATGAAAAAAGAAATCATCTGGATATTCTGAGGCAGTTTTTACTTCTCTGTCTTGTCGCTGTCGCTGTCCGTAGAACAGAAAATGCGTTAACAAAAATGGCAAACCTGTCTGATACAGTAGGCATGATACCATCTTGCTTGGTTTATTTAAATATATTTAGAGCCTGTACAGAGCCTATACACACTAAATTAAAATCGTACCTTTATACTAACATGTATTACTTTTATATACAGAAACTGTAAAAAGGTGGGACTGCCCGAAACATGCCATTTTAAATGTATAGACATGACATATGGCAGAGAAGTCAAATGTCTTTAATACAGATGGAATTTCGTTTAATCTTATATTTTACATTTATGGTATTTCAGAAGTCAGCTCAAATGAGTTTCTTATTCAGATCCATTCATTTTATGGAATAGACCTTATGTGAACAAATAGTTCTCTAAAACAAAAAGTGGTAAACTGAACAGAACTCAAAGCTATCAGAGCGGCCTTATTTAAAGAAAAAAGAAAATAATTATGTGGATGTTGTAATTTTACTCACCGTTTGTGCTCTGTAAAAGAGTTTCTTCGGTTGGTACTGATGCCAATGAACCGAGACCACACTGATGTCGCAGTCTCATCTCGCCTTTTCTCAGGAAATGTGTTTTGCGGTGAGTGCAGAAACAGTCCGCTGCTTTTCGTTTCTGTCCTCTTTATAATGCTTCTTAAAGTACTTATGAACATATACATGTAGAAATGCTACAAAAAAACATACTGAAGTCACATAGATTATCACAAAAGTGCAAAAAGAAGCACAGGCCAGTTAAAATTTTTGTTTAAAGTTTTATGAGTTTTATTTCAGACAATACAACCAAGTACACCTTTTTTTCAAAGAGTAAAATGTTTGGTAGCACTTTACAATAAGGTTCTATTAGTTAACGTTATCCATTATTTAATGTAATACATTTATTACAGCATTTATTATTTTTTTTAATGTTAGTTAATGATATTAGTCATTGTTAGGTCATGTTAGTTCACAGTGCATAAACTAATGTTAACAAGCACAACTTTTGATTTTAATACTGCATTAGTAAATGTTGAAGATGCTGTGTTTATTCTTAGTTCATGTTCACTAAAATAGTTAACTAATGTTAACTGATGAACCTTGTTGTAAAGTGTTACCAAATGCTTTAAATATCTGGCTATATTTAGATCATAGTCAAAAAAGTCCTGCCTGATATAAAAGTGCTTGAATACGCTATTACTCTTGATACACATGTACAGATGCAATTCAACAACAAGAGTAAACTTAAAACCACTTTTAGGTCATTTTATTTTGCGATGTTAACATAAATACATCAATATTAACACAACATTGACTTAATAAAAGATCTGGATATTGCAAGGACATTTCACAACATAAATTAAGTAAAAACAAAACTTAAAAAAGTATTTACATTTATACAAAAAATGGATCAATTTTACTTTATTTGGAAATGACCAGTAATCTTGCCCTGCTACATTTTCTCAATCTGTTATTCAATCTGTAAATAATGTTTTAATAGACAACATAGTGCAGTACGTTTTGTAGTTTCTTTCTTGTTTATTACTGTACACTCCCACATTTGTTAAAGGTCACCAAATGATAATGAAGAACGTTTCTGGAGATAAATCTCGATTCTGTGTTATCTGGTCCGCTGTCATTTTGGACTCAATCCACCTGAAGGAATGAAGCATAATTTAGACCCACTATCAGAAAATTGCATAAGACACCACGCCGAAACCATAAACGCTATAGATATTGCAAGACTAGTAATAACTGCGGTAAATGAATGATTTGACCTTTAGAAATCAAGTCACCTTTGTATCTACAGAACATACCTCTTTGTTTCTGCATGTTCCGCAGATACAGCCAAAGAGGCCGTTGAACATCTGGAATCCACAGAGGATCACTTCTAAACAAGCAGCCAAAACCAGGATAGAAAACAGGCTCAAATTAAACACCACAATATCTTCTGGTTCTTTACAAATGTCCCAAAGGCCAGAGTCTTCCATGTAGCTTGCATTGCTGCAAAATAGTAAATAACAACAATAATAAATAACAAAAACAACAACAGAAAACTTGTCACATTAAAAAAAAATAAATAAACAGTAGAGCTTCACAAACACAGTTAATAGGACCAGAGAGAGAGAGAGAGAGAAAGTGAGCCTCTATTCCTCTCTATAAATTTGAAATGGGATGGACGATTCATTTTCATACCTGTTTAGGAACGGTCTGCACCATTCACCATTTTCAAGCATGCAAACTGGTCCTTTAATCAATGCAACCACAGCTATAGTACCACTGTACAGGGCACCAACCACACCAGCTGCAGCAAAGATTATAGACAGGAACATCTAATGAACAAAGACAAAAAACGGCATAGGTCAATTAAAGGGTGGCTAAATGGAAAACGTAGAAGAGCACATTTGATCATGTTTCAAAATGATGACAGAATGTTTTTATCTCTTTCAAATGATGAAAATTCCTTTTTTAAGTCAAGTGGACACACCTGCTGTAATGCAGGCAGTATTATTATATTAGAATGTAGAATAAAATTAAATCTGTGACCCTAGAACAACTCACCCCACAGCGGTTTCCACAACAGCCGTGATTCCCAGTGCTATGGATGTGGATCGCAGGGATCAACACCTAAAAGGGAAAAATAGCAGCTATGTCACCGGAAGCTATATTAACATATTAAACAGATGTAGCCTACAATGTAGCTCTCTTTTTAGGACATTCGGGCAAATAGTGCCAATAAACTGGTCAGACAACACCAACTGAAAAGTCAAGGAAAAACTCATTACAATGAAAAAGAGTAGAATATACTCACCAAGACACCTCCTCCAATAACACCTCCCATGTATTTGATCTCATCTGTAAGACGGTAGAGTCCCTCTGTTTGCTCCTGGGAATATGTGGCTTTAAAATCAGGGAAGAACAGTAAAATGTTGGCGATGATGGACACCACTGCCAACGGATAGAGACTGATGCCAATAAACTTGGCGCACTTTCCTGTACACATGATGTAAATATGCTGTTGAATTAAAAGGGAGAAATATTAAGCTTGGAATCCTTTCTTCTCGAGTGCCGAAGTGAAGTGAGTATGGATTATAAATACTGTTCTTGACTAGACTAACACACCTACCTGTCATCAGGTCAGTTACTGATGTCATGATTATGACTTATTAGTTGCCATAAAAATGATAACTGTACTTTGAATTACCAGTGTCACTTTGTCAGAAACTTTTTTTTTTTTTTTCTGAATGTAGAAACATACAAATTAGAAGTTAGATAGAAAACCAGTGTTTTGAGGAAAGGAGACATTGTTTTTACAAAGCTTGGGTTATTGCTAACCAATTATACATGTAACTGCAATAGGTGCTGTGGTTGCAATATAATCTGTTCATTGCTGTCATATGATTATTTTTATATTCTGCTATCTATCTTTGATGCCTGATATCAGTGAATGTTATCAGTTGCTGGAGGTCCGGGCCTGCGTGCTCTGCGTTCTTTACTGAACTCTGAACTTTTCATTGCACTTACGATCATATCCCACGTTCTCTTATCAAAAAATTAATAAATCAGCAGCGGAAACTCTGACGGAGGTTATAAAAGTACATCAGGTATGTAATGACATTATATGCCAAACCTACTGAGTAATGGATCAAGGTACATATATATGAATGTATCGATAACGGAAAAAAATATAACTTTCGGTATCGTTATGACAGAAATGAAATTAGTGGGAAAACATTCACAACGGCCATATGTCAAGCGCAAGTCAAATATGTAATAATATTTATTAAGAAGAGTTTGGAAAGTAGAACAAATATACTTTATTTAATAAAGTCCACATTGGTTCTTGATTTGTTTACCACACCACTCAGTTACTCATAAGTTACATCATTAACATACGCTGGCATGGCAATAATGAAACGAATGTTATGACTTTACCGAACACACATTCTTTGGTTAACCACTATGAGAAACTTTCAACACTAATGAACTTTACCTGACCTTAATGATGTTGTATAAAATGTTGTGCAGTAATAGCACAGCGAATCACCACTTACTATAATATTTAAAAGCAGTTTACATCCATTATTTCTGACATCCCCCAAGTAGAGTAAATGCATTGCGCTTAAATACAACTTAAATAAGAACTCATTGTTAAAGGTATAGTTTACGCAAAAATGAAAATGACCCCATGATTTACTCACCCTCAAGCCATCCTAGGTGTATATAACTTTATTTTCTTTCATACAAATACAGTCAAGAGTTATATTAAAAATGTCCTGGCTCTTCCAAGCTTTATAAAGGCAGTGAATGGTGGTTGAGATTTTGAAGCCAAATAAAGTGCATAATAAACGCCACTCTCTAGTGAATGTGCGTACAACAGTTAGCTTAAGCTAGAGATTATGGTTAATAAAGTTTTAAACATTGATATTATTCTTACACAAGCGCATCGATTCCACTCAGAACGCCAGAACATGGATTTACGCACTTTATTTTGCTTGAAAAAAAAACATTTGGACCACTATATTCACTGCCATTATAAAGCTTGGAAGAGCCTATAACTCTGATTGTATTTGTCTAAAAGAAAAAAGTCATATACACCTGGCTTAAGGGTAAATCATGGTCATTTTTGGATGAACTATCCCTTTAAGCTGACACTAGAGGTCACTAAAAGAAGGTTTGGCTTAAAGATGAGAACAAAAACACATGCAAACATAGTGAAATGCTGTTATTCATATTTATATTGACAAAATCATCATAAAGCATGTTTTACGTTTTAGTACGAAGCAATGCTTAAACATTTAGGTCACATAAAAAGCTGTACTGGAGAAAGTTACTTTTAAAAGTAAAGCATTACAATATTGCGTTACTCCCTAAAAAAGTAACTAATTACATTACTTAGTAGTGCATTACTTTACTTTTGTGTTACTTTTCAAATCTGCGCTGGGCTTGCTTGTTTGTTCATATAAAAATTTGGTAAATGTAAAAACCCTTCACACCAAAAAGTGAAATGAATAAGCTTTAGGCTGAAGGAATACGTAAATTCACATCTGTACAGCAGAATGCAGAATAGGAAAGTTCAACACTCTTCAGCATTTAAAAAATAAGCACAAATGTTAGTTTATCTAAAGTAATTTTTGCGTATTAGTATGATTGAATGTGATCATTGAAGCTCAGCAGCAAATACATTGGTTGATAAAATGGGATTAAATAGGTAAAGGATATTTAAAAATAAAAATACCATTTACCATTAAATTATTGCAGATTTTTGCATGATATTCTAAGTTTGCATTTCATTGTTCTTTTTTTCATTTTGAGGAATACTTAATCTGTTTTTGAGAAAGTGAGATGCGTAAATGCATGTTCACATTTAGTCTAGAACTACAGTAACCAAACAATTCCTCTGCATTTACTCCCGTAGGTTTCTCTCAACATGGGGATAGGAGAGCTGTCAGTCAGTAAATGGGAAAACAAAGTAACTGGCGTTACTTATACTGAAAAAGTAACTCCGATATTTTCTTATATATCTAATTTTGTAAATTTAAAAGTAATGCTTTACTTTACTAGTTATGTGAAAAAAGTAATCTGATTGCGTAACTCACGTTACTTGTAATGCGCTACCCCAACACTGATTAAAAGCAAAAAACATGTAAATGGTCTTTAATTGCTCATTACAACTCCCGATAACTTCATTTAACCGTTTAAAAGTACAAAACATTTAACAGCAACACCCCTCGTTTTTATTTTATTTTATACAAAGTCTTTATTTTTTATCAACTGTATTTATAAACAATTAAGATAGCACACATAAAATGTCCATCCTTAGACTATTTTTTTGTGAATGTGTCATCCTTGACCTTATTTAGAACTAAATTACAGCATCTGACACCAATCATATAATCTATAGCTATCTTTTGTCATATGATCTAAAATCAAGATAAAGCCTAAAAATAACTCAAGCAAGCAGGTCACTGCCTTGAGCAGCCAGTACAGGTAAACGGAAAATCTAAGATTGAAGTGTAAAGTCCTGGTTAACACTGGTACATGAAATGATCTCATTTCACACCTACAGTAATAACCTGAGCCAACACCAAGGTGCTATTTTAAAAACTTTGCGTCACACTGGTGATATGAATTAAGGTGTACTTTATGGTCAAGATTTCGTAATTCCTCTATTTGCTCGATCTTAAGTCCAGAATTACGTCAGTGACATTATTCCCTGTGCACTCTAAATAATGGGCCATGTCCGGGAATGATCACATCAGCAATCTGCAACGCCATCTGTCGGTTGGTCTCTTGTATCTGAGGATTCTCGCTCAGCTCCTTCCATGAATCTTCATCATGGCAACGTTCAAACAAGTCTCCAGCAACAAGGACCGTTCCCTCTGATGTTCCCTTTACTAGGACACTGACATCTCTAGCCATGTGGCCAGGAGTGGGAATGACGGATACCTTGTGGATAAAGTGGATAACTTAATTATTTTTTTAAACTACTTTAGTATAGACCTTTTGCTAGTCTAATTATGGCTCTATATGACACATGAATAATAACTCACAAAATCATCAATAGGGTATGGCTGTCCCTCGGCCAGATGGTTCGGCAGATATCGATCCCCCACGCTTATATCACATCCCACAATTATTTTGGCCTCTGGAAATAACCCCAAGTTCCCCACGTGGTCAGAATGACCGTGGGTTCCGACTACTGTAGCAACATTATCTGGTGTCAGACCCTTCTCCTTAAGTTTTGCGACAAGAAAGTCTCGGTCCCACGGACCCCCGGTGTCTACTAGAATAGTTTGTGGTCCGGTAATTAAAGAAATAGTGCCGTCAGCTCTAAACGTTCCGTCTGGTTCAGCTGTGCAGTAGCCCTCTTTCAACACTGAGACGCAATACGGTTGGCCTGAAATGTCGGAATTGATGCCAGATTCACTTTTTCTTACTGAGCGATGCATGTCCATTTCAACCTGTGTAATTGGTATAATTTGAGTTCAAACAGACAAAAAAATAACTCGTCTAAAATTTCGTTTTCACTTCTACGGAACTTCACTGAGGACAAACTATATGGCAAGCCGCTTTATCCTAAAATGTTCCCAGTGTTATTCGTCGTAATTACATTTTTACTAGTAACAATATAGTTAGAGAGCTCTATAATTAAATTCGTACTAGTAACAATGCCAATTGGAGAGCTCTCTAAATCAATTTTTTATTAGTTACAATTACAATTAGAGAGCTCTGTAACATATAGAGAGCTCTCCAATTGCATTCTTACTAGTAAGAACTGAATTCGTGAGCTCTCTAATTCAGTTCTTACTAGTAACAATTGTGAGTAGAGAGCTCTTTAATTAAATTATTACTATTAACAATTAAATTATAGAACTCTCTAATGGACCTTTTCCCATTTCTGGGTTTCTCAGCGGAAGTTGTCATAGTTTGGCTAACTTCCAGAGCAGCGAATGAGAGAGTACCACAAATATATTTTATTTCTATTTGCTTAAATAGCAAAAGAAAACTCCATTGATAGTGTTTTCACGACTTTCAAAAAAAGGGAAAAATTTGAGAGACTGATAACGGCAGTCAGAAGAGACAACAATGTCAAATTTAATGTCCCTCCCATGGACGCTGCATTAGAAAACTCTCGCATTAACATTAACTAGTTTTTTGTAAGTTGATGCAAAAGTGATATAATACAAAGTATAGTGTTATAAAGGCACATAATTAAAAAAAAAAAATCTAAATATAAAAAACTTTTGAGGATTTACAATGCTCATGACTATTTAAATGTGTCATCACAATCTTGTGAAAAGGTTCCATTGAATTAGAGAGCTCCACAATTACATTCTTACTAGTTCCTACTACAATTATTAATTATTAATTATTACTAGTAACAACTGAATTTAAAAGCTCTCTAATTTAAAATGTTACTAAGAATTCAGTTGGAGAGCTGTCTTGTAAAAATAAGTTGCAGAGATGTGTAATTAAAAATGAATGGAAGTCAGTGGAGATGAGACTAGTCAAAATTCATTTGTAAAGCTCTCTAACTGGAACTATTACTAGAATTGAATTAGAGAGCTCTCTAATTGGCAATGTTACTAATGAGAATTTAATTGTAGAGCTCTCTAATTGAATTGTTACTAGTGAAAATGCAATTATGACAAGTAACACTGGGAATATATTTTAAACTAAACCGGCTTGCCATACAAACTACCAAGGTGTCTTTTGATATTGGAGTTATGGAACAATCGCGGCACCTTTTGCTAACAAAAAGAAGTTGCTAACAAAGTCAAATTCTATTACTGCTAATAACAATAACAATAATACATTTCAACTAAGTAATATTTCTGGCCCCCTCTCTCTTTGATCGCATGTTGCGGGAACATAAATTACTAGAAGAGTTTCCATAAATAAAGGGGAAGAATTACAGTACCGTACGACATCACGTGACTTGATTTGACGTTTGCATCATGGCGGAAGCAGTTGTAGAAACATCATTCATGGATCCTTTCAAAAATATTCTGGTTAATTATTTAATGCCAGAAAAATGTTATGACGAGTTCTTTTTACAGTTCAACCTTCTGCACGGTAGGTTCACATTTGTATCAGTTTAGTAGTAACTTTATAGATCTGGAAGATATTGCAGAGCTTCATTTCTGGTATGCCTACAACGATTCAATGACAAAGTGGATTTTTCTCTTATCACCTGTCAGCTTTTTATCTTAACAGCTGTCATTTTATCATCTTTGGTCATAGCTGCGTTATTCGCGTGTTGTTGACTTTAAAGGAGATATTCTTATTAATTTAAAATTAGTATTCAGTAATCATAATCTATCATTTAAAATATGATTCGTAGCTATTAAGCGGTTCTCTGAGCGGTAAATGTGTTTTATTCTGTTATTTTTGTATTAAACCGCGTCAGCTTCAGGACCTTGCGTTTGTTGGAGGAGGCGGAACCTCATACATGTCAGTTCCTTACTGGATACTTATAGTATGTCCTCGGAAATCATTGGGGGTTTCAGTAAAAGTGTAAAAATTTTGGAGTCTTTTGGTTTTAATTAATACATGTTAAACACCGTGTACATTTATAATTTACAATAATAATGCCTGTTTTAAATGTGTTTGCTTTGTAACTTGCATTAAGAACATGTGCCTAAACTCTCACGTGCATCCATTTACAAGTCATATTAAAGCCTGAGTTTATTCTTCTTTGTGATTCTCTTTAGTGGATTGTCTAAAGATTGTAATCAGCAAAGGACTGGGCATTGGGATCATTCTTGGTTCTGTATTAGGTATGGAAAAAGTCTCCCTTTTTCATCTTTACAACACAGACACCCACAAAACCCAAACTATTTTCTTCTAATTCAGATGTTTTGTGCATGTCTCTTCATAGTAAAGCTACCTCAGATTCTAAAGCTGATTGGTGCCAAAAGTGCTGAGGGACTGAGCTTTAACTCTGTTCTGCTGGAGCTGTTTGCTATCACAGGCACCATGGCCTACAGCATTGCCAACAGCTTCCCTTTCAGGTAAATCAGTAGTGATGCTTTTTCATAATTATGCTAAAATCTGGTAAGCATTAATCCATACACACCGTGCATTTATAGATATCAAAAACAAAGGGTAAAACTGGTTACTAAACACAAAGATATAACGTGATTATTTTTGACAGTTCCTGGGGTGAGGCGCTTTTCCTCATGCTTCAAACTGTGACGATTGGTTTCCTCATACAGCACTATGGAGGCAACACCATCAAAGGTAAGGTTTTAAAAAAAGAAAAAAAAAAAAAAAAAGTGCTGCTCACATTCATTTTAAATGTAAGTGTTTATGATGCACATTTTGTCTATGCTGTGATTGTTTTTAGGTTTGGGGTTTCTGGCAGTTTACTTTGGTCTTTTGGCAGTCATACTGTCTCCCATGACCCCAATGTCTGTTGTAACAACAATGCAAGCCTCTAATATGCCAGCCATCATCTTTGGACGGGTAAGCTGGACAACTGTTCAACTGTTGACCTAGCAGAAACATATTTTTCATGCAATTTATCCAAGTTTCTCTCTCTTCAGTTAATTCAGGCTGGTACCAACTACAGAAATGGGCACACTGGGCAGCTGTCAGCTATTTCAGTGTTTCTGCTGTTTGCAGGCTCCTTAGCACGCATATTCACTACAGTGCAGGTAAAACCACTATAATGAGCTATCATGGATAGAGAATAGAAGTCTCTTATGCTCACCAAGGCCAATTTAGAAAACAGTTGCTCTACGGAATATTTTTTGTGGGAACTGTGTTACATTTTTTCAAAATTCTTTGATTAATAAAAAGTTCAAAAGAACAGCATTTATTTGAAATAGAATTTTTGGAACAGTATGAAAATCTTACCTAACATTTTTGGTTGATTTAATGTATCCTTGCTGAATAAAATTGTTAAACATTTAAAAAAGAATCTTATGACCTGAAACTTTTTGAAACTGGTAGTGCGAATTATTTATGATCCTCATTGGCTTTTATTTTCATTTTAAAAATGTCTGAAATAGTTACATTTTTAAGTGACCATTTTAATGTGTTCTTTATACAGGAAACGGGAGATTCCCTCATGGCTGTCACCTACATCATCTCTTCTTTCTGTAATGGTGTGATCGCAGCTCAGGTTCTCTACTACTGGAACAGCAGCCCTGCCCTCAGGAAGAAGAAAGCGTAGATCCATACAAAAGGCAAATTTAGTGGCCACTCGAGTCAACAAGGTGCACTGGACAGATGATTGGAGAATTAGATGTAATCTAATCAAAATGACGGTTCTTTTGAAATTAAGTTCTGTCCCTTGGTCACTTGTCAAAAGCATTTATTGTTAACATATCAGTGCTTACTTTAGAGGCAGGTACAAATACTGTATAATGCACACATTCACATATTCCATGTGCCCAGAAGTGGACCAGAAAGCCAGTATGCTAAGAGGTCCTTCTATAATTATAGAACATTTTTCCTCTTTGTATTCCTTTTTATGGTAGTGGGCTATTTAATTAGGCTGTTAAATTTGGACCAGTTTCTTAGCTCAGGGAAGGGAGTAGTGTCCATAGTAGTCGTGCATTCAACTATAAAAATACAAACATATGTACTAAATCCTCATATATTATTGCTGACATACTGTCTTATTGCCCACTTTACCTGAATATTCACTGAATATACCTCACTGAATATTCACTAAAAACCATGTTGCCATTTTGAATTCAGCAACAAATCTGTAAAAAGTCAGTTTTTGTAAATCTGAATTTCAAAATTGTAAAAATGACCAAAATACTTTAAAAGTGCACATATGAAAATATGTGTCATCACATGCTGAAGGCAGCCCTATTAGAACATCACCGGGGAACTATTATCCCCAAAAAGGATCATTAGTTTTTTTTTTGTTTTTTTTTTTGTTCTTTTCAGAGAAATCCAACCATATGGACACTACTTCACAAAGTCTTCCAGAACCTAGAAATGCCCATGTTGTTCACACTCTTGAACAGACATTCAGTTGCATTTGACAAAATAAAGGTTTTTCTTTAGGTAATGTTTAGAGACTAGTGAATCAATTACAGTTGTATTTCTTAAGTTGCAATGGTCATGCAATCATACATGTAGCCATGCTGTTGAGTGTTATCATGACTAATGGAAACTTGGTAAAATAAGAGAAATTTACCACAAAGTACTTTTTTGTCATCCATCAAAAGCAAGTTTCAAGCTGACTGCAGGTAAAAAGAAATTTTAATTTTAATGATGGAAATTGTATATTTGCACACTTTACATTTGTGAATTTATTTTCCTTTTTCGCTTGTGAACATCTGTTGTTCGTTGTTGGGTGTTTTTTCATGAATGAAATATTACAGATGGCTGTAATGACGGTTTTTCCATTATCTAAAATTGCGGTGTACTTTTGACCATTGAGTTAAATGTTTCCATCAGATAATTTGTAGTGTTTGTTGTTTTAAGGGTTAAAAAAGGATACAAACAGTTGTAGAAAAAAAAATTCTTATCTGAAGTTGTGTTTTTGCATTTATCCATTATGGATGACTTGAATTAATGAACTGTGATACATAATTGTACCACCAGAGAGAAGCAAAGAGTCAATAAAAAATACAGTTGTTATTGGGTTTTCTCCACCGGAATCCTTTTCCCCACTAGCCATGTCGTTAATTACTTACGTCAGTCTTTTAGTCTCCATCTGTCATCGCTTTTTATAGAGAAGTACAGTATAAGTCAAGTAAAGCCTGGAAAGATGTACTGGCAAGTACTAGTTATTTTTCAGAAACTACATTCATTTTATAAATCTACCTCAAGAAGTCTAAAATTAATTAACCTGAAATCCTAATAAAATTAATGTTTTAAATGACTACTTTTCTTTCTTGTTAGCAAAATTGGTTTAATGTTGGTGAATGAAGCATGTCCAGCTGAATGTGACTTTAACTCTCCCAGGGCTGATGATTTTTAATCACGTCTAGACCAGTGCTCTGTATTCTTGTATATAGTAATATAGTATCTGTAATGCTACTTTGACTTATAACATGCACTTCTGCACTGCAGTTGCTTGTTCCAATGTACCTCATACATGGCCATTATTTCCTAATTCTCTCTGCTCCATTGCAACTGATACCACTGAGTCTCCTGTGGGTCCAGCTGAGTTGGTTCTTCTGTCTCCTAGATGTACAGAGGGAAGACAATCAAGAATGTCAGAGCAGACAAACCTAAAGTAAAAAAAAAAAAAAAAAAAAAAAAAAGCACTGCTTGAACAATAGTACTCATGACCTCAGACAGGATGGCTGAATGCAAATGGCAAAAAGATAAGCTACAGGCATCTAATGAGAATGTTAATCTAAATATCAAAAGCAGTCAAAGTAGGAAGAGCAAATAATTTCTCTAATATAAGCTCAAATTATAGAGATTTATTTAATACCACCTTAGTCATTCACAGACACATGAAATGATTTATAAATAACTATTACATCTAATTTACTTATACTGACAACCTATTTACAAGCATACATTTAAATTCAAATTACATCTTTAATTACTTAACAGCAAATTAACTGATAATAATTTTGGTCCTATACAAAAGGTTTTCTGTGCCTTTAGTTTACCAAGATAAAAACTAAGACTAAAATTAAAATAAGAATTGATGTATGACGTGATATGGAATATGTGTGAGACAAAACAATGAAACAATATTCAGTTATAAATAATTTTAAATAAAGCAAAAGAAAACAGATTCTCCAAATCACCCATTTGTCCTCCAAAACGCTTATCCTTTATAAATAAAGTAATGGAATTTCCAAATCAATTATGACAGTTAATAAGTGCTACAAAAGTAGTAAAATAAATATTTTCTCTTTCTGTAATGATTCAATTTTTATTTTTTTTTTTTTTAACAGAGATTTCATAATATAATAGTGAAGCACAGTAGATTTGGTTCCTCTGTAAGTTCCTCTAAAGGCATATTCTCTGCATGTTTTCTTTGGTTGAGTTCATAATGTAGGCTAGGTAGGTAATTCCCATAGACACTGCGAAATGTAGAAAGCATCCGATCTGATGGCTCTCTTCTCAACTCCACCCCCAACTGCAACCGGCTATTCTTGCCGATCAGCAGGGCTAGGCACAGAGCATGTCAACACACCTACTGTCAGTGCTCATCAGACCCCTTTTCAGCTAATACATTTAGACTGAGAATGCTTTTTCCAATTACAGCTAAAAATACAAATCAAGACCATTTAAGTGTAAATATTTGCACAACCATTCAAAATGTTTTTTTTTTGAAAGATCTTCATATTTATATTCAGTAAAGTTGCATTAAATTAATCAAATGTGACAGTAAGGACATCTATTGTGTTACAAAACATTCTACTTCAAATAATGCTGTTGTTTTGAACTTTCTATTCATCGAAGAACCTTAAAATGTTTCCACAAAAATATTAGGCAGCTCAACCATTTTTAACATTGATAATAATAAGAATAGTTTCTTGAGTACCAAGTCAGCACATTAGAATAATTTCAATTAAGGATCATGTTGACAAAATTCAGCTTTTGCCATCACAGTAATAAAGTACATTTTAAAAAATATTAAAATAGAAAACAGATTTTAATTGCCATAATATTCATATTATCTTTTTACTGTCAATTAATAAATGCAGCCTTGGTGAACATAAAATACTTTTTTCAACAGCATTTACTTTTAAACTGTAGCGTGTAATTTATGTAAATAATACTTAGTGAAGTAAGGAAAGAGGTTTAGTTTACTTTTTTTTCTTGACAATTAAATGAATGTATTATTAAAATCCATAATGTTAGATTACACAGTCTGTTGTTTTCTTTCTTCTCAGGTCTGCTGGGAAGCCCTCAAAGTTAGGCCTATGTTCTTATCTCACCTCACCTGTGGAGGAGACTGTTTCCCATATCTATATCTTTTAATCAGCGGTAGCTACACACCACCCCCTCCTCACCTATGTGGGGTGCTTGACAAATGCCCTATCCAGCCTATAACGGCAGATTTCATGTGTCAGACCGGTTTGTCAGAGGCTCTCAACATCTTTAGCTCCCAGCTTCTTGTCAAAATAAAGACACTATACCATAGGTATGCCTGTTAATATTGCATGTTAACATTGCATGCACAAAATCACAGGTGATGGATTTATCTTTTTTGGAAATAGTAATCCTGAGTATCTTGTTTCACTCTGCCTGTGTTTCACCCCACCTCACTCTCCCTCGATTTGCTGCAAGACCAGTCTTGCTCGGGGTGTGGTGCGCTCATTAGTGTTAGCTGTCAATCACTCTTTCATTGCTGCGCAAATGCTTCCTCTATTAACCACATTAACCTGACAGAAATGTACACGTGCTCCATCAAAGCCTGCCACGGCTGCTCGGAAACGTGGGCTCTGACCTCTGGGGTCTCAACATTTTCTATTTGTATTAAACGCATTTATGTTTTTTCTCTATATTGTTAAAAAAAAAATAAAGTCCTGTAGTTTGTACAGAATTTTTTTTCAGTTACCTGTACATTTTACAGCATATAAATGTAATTTATATTAATAAATATATTGCATTTTAAACTGGTAAATCCAACAGCTCTTAACAGAGGTGGTGAAGATTAAGCCAAATAAAGAAAATGAGCTGAGGTAAATAGTAGTAAATAGTAACACACATGACACTAAAATACTGCAATAAACATTAAACAACATAGGATGTAACATAAAACCATAATATACATAACCGATAACAAAACTATTAAGAAACACAATTATTTAAAATACCAACGACAAATGTGAAGTGTCACCCAGGGAATTTAGGGAATGTCTTTCACTTTAAATAATAAGATTGCTTTGGTACAGTTAACAGTATGTGGGATCCCATCCATTACAGTTTTCCTGTATGTAGTAAAAGATTTTACTGTTAACCAATTAAATGTAGGATGTTTAGTCTTTTAAAGTTTCAGTCATTTTACAGTGTAGTGTAAAACTGTTTATGGGTTTCCTGAGTTGTAGTAACTCACTATATTCAACTTCCTCTTTAGCTCTTTAAAATGCATTATGACATAAAAAAATAATAATAATAACAATAATTTATAGGGGTATTACAGTTGTCTTATTCAAAACAACCAATTTGCCAAATATGAGCTAAGCAGGCAGGTAGACTACTGCTTTGGCCTTACGCCAGTCTTTTGAAGTAGATTTGTTTTGTTGACAAGCTGGAATCCGTGTTTCATTTTATTTCCTTCTGAATAAATAAAGTGAACAACTTATGAGTTACACAACTACTCTGACTTAGAATAGCATCCAAATCTTGATTTGAACAGATAGCTCAAGACACAGGATGTTGATTGATTTGGCAGAAACGTCCCGCCTAAGGTGTGCAGATTTGTCACTATACTTTTATACGTTTTGTTCTCTTATCTTTTACTCTTCTATACTGTTTGTCTGTTCACACAACACAACGCTTGTTGTGTAAAGTATACACAAACAGATATTACCGTTTAAACAGGTTTCATACTATTAGCCTATAAAATTACATTTAACATGTGCCAGACACAACATAGACTGTTATCGGATGAGTCTGGCCACCCTCCTGTTATTGCGTGACAGGCAGCGCTCGTCTAGGCTGACTCACACACATGCGTGTATCCAGCCCTGGTGGCATTTCAACCAACCGTAGCGGCTCAGTTAAAAAAAAGGAAGAAAAATTTACGCCCACTCACTCATCTGTGCATACACAACTTCTGAGGTAAGACTGACAAGTCATCGTACAAGAGAGTGATGAAGCACGGTTTGATGTAGGCCTGTGGACAGATTGAAAATAAGTATATAGTCTGCTTAAAGAAATAGCTCAGTCAAAAATGAAAATGATATTATCTACTCACCCTCATGTCATTCAAGCTGTTGTTCTTCTGTGAAACAGAAATGAAAACAAAAACTAAAGAATAATACTGAGAATATTTGTGGCCTTGGACCACAAAACCAGTCATAAGGGTTCAATTTTTTTGAAAATTAAAATTTCATCTGAAAGCTGAATAAATAAGCTCTCCATCGAAGTATGGTTTGGATATTTGGCCGAGATACAACTATTTGAAAATTTGGAGTCTGAGGGTGCAACAAAACCCTAAATATTGTGAAAATCGCCTTTCAAGTTGTCCAAATGCATATTACTAAGCAATTAAGTTTTGATATATTTATGGTAGGAAATTTACAAAATATCTTCATCGAACATGATCTTTACTTAATATCCAAGGGCAAATCCAGCATTATGGATGTGACATATAAATGCTTAGAGAACGTATGTGTTACCAATATACCAAACCATCTGTTTAAAATTTAATAAACCCTTGTTTATAGAGTCTAAACATCAGAAAAATAATAGTCTATGCACAAGTTTTCTATGTTAAAAAAGGGGATTTAAAAAAGGGTTTTTGAGAGACTACATACTTTGTAGGATTTCTGCGAATTAAAATGCACACACCAGACGCAATAATAACAACAAATAGAGAAGCAATGGCTCTTCATGTAATTGTTACGTTATTTTAATTCTGATGTGTCTATTTATGAGGAATGTGTACTGTTATGGACGTGACAAGCCTGAAAATAGCACTTACCAGGCCATGGAAAATCTTGCACTAAAAAAAAAAAACTCACCTATTTGAACCACCAGATGTTGACATCTGTGCTATCAGTATAGTAAAAAACTTTGGTAAAAACTTTATTTTTTCATGGTAACGTTGACATTTGCATGGAATTACCCCCTAATGATTTTTGGCATAAAAATAAAATCGATCATTTTGACTCATACAGTGTAGCTCTGGCTGTACAAATATACCCGTGCTACTTAAGACTAGTTTAGTGGTCCAGGATCACATTTAGCTTAAGACATTTAAAGGCAACCGTAATGGCAATAAACAAGACAATATGAGTGTAAGACAAAAAGTGTTTTTGAACATTTTAACTTGCCCTGGACAGAAATGTAGGCTAACATGCTGCTAACATGTACAACACATAGGCCACAAATAGAGTGTATTCCCTTTGCATAATTGAAATGAAATAAAATCAAACACCTAAATTTTACAGTAAATTTCTCAATTCATAACCATAATCACCAGGTTGTTCATACTCTCAGTTTTTATTTCACCTGTTGGGAAGTGAAGCCTGTGCGTGTGTGCGTGCAGGAGGGGAGCGGCTCCCTCGGAATGCATGTAAATATTACGCACCCCCCAGTTTCCAGAGCAACCATTAATCTCGTTTCCGGGTTTATGACGAAATTGCAACAGGCTGACAACTGATTTAAAACTTTTGTTTAAATAAAAAAGCTAATTAATTAGCTAAAAACATACCAAAGATATCTCGCTCATTCAGTCAGTTCCTTGACATCGAAATTTGGCCTTAATCTGCAAACTGGCAACCCACAATTTACCATGGTAACAGTTTGTTGAAGCCTCACTGGTCGTTGCTAAGCGATTGTATGTTTCTCAGCAGAACATCCAGCACCCCCACCCTTCTCGACACCCACATTCGCCCTCTTAACCCCCCCCCGGCATAGTCACAAGTCGTCTGACGATACGCGCAGCTCTTTTGAAACAAAGTTGTCTTAAATTTCTTCCTTTAAACGTTTTTAAAAACTGATAATGGACAATGATTTACTTAATATAACTTGGAAACACGCCTGAACTGTTATCAAAGTAAATGTAAAGTACACGCTCTTCCCAGCCCCCCTCCCTTCGCCCTCCGATTAGCAGCAGCGAGCTCTTACATTTTCATGAGAATGACATTAGGAGGTGAGGGGGTTAAACCCGAGGAGAAAACGGGCAGAAACGACGGCAACGCTAATTTTCCGCACAGCGGGAAGCGAGAAAAGAGAACAAAGTGGTCCAAGGGAGCCTCTCCGGATTCAGTGGCTTACTACGTACACCTGCGAGCTCAAAAGCAACGGACAATGTGCCTCCGAAACGGCCAATTACGACCGAGACAACAACCAGTTTTCAATCTGGAGAGAGGGTTATGCTGAGGTGGACAGTAAAAATAGATGATTTCGCCCCTTAAATCGTTCCTTTCTGGCTGTTTTCTTTATATTTAACCCTCTCCTCAAACTTCTTACGACACGAACGTATAATTAAAAAAAGTTTTTGTAAACGGCAAATTTAAAGGTGCACTCGGTATTTTTCGTATTAGACTAAGAAGTCTTAATAGTCTAAATAAAATAATAATTAAATGTTTAATAAAAGCAAAATGTGACCCAGGACCCCAAAACCAGTCATAAGGGTACATTTTTTAAAACGGAGATGTATACATCATCCGTAAGCTAAATAAATAAGCTTCCCATTGATGTATGGTTTGTTAGCATAGGACAATATTTGGCTGAGATACAACTAGCCTATTTGAAAATCTGGAATCTGAGGGTGCAAAAAATCTAAATATTGAGGAACCTTTATAGTCGTCCAAATGAAGTTCTTAGCAATGCATATTACTACTCAAAAATTAAGTTTTGATATATTTACGGTAGGAAACCTACAAAATATCTTGATGGAACATGATCTTTACTTAACATCCTAATGATTTTTGGCATAAAGGAGAAATTAATAATTCTGACCTATACAATGTTTTATATATATATATATATATATATATATATATATATACACCCATGCTACTTATGACTGGTTCTGTGGTCCAAGGTCACAAATAGATTACTGATAATTCTTTCATGTCACCACATGTAATGAATAATAAATGTGAGGTAGGCTACACTATAAGGATTTTGGCCTGATGATGCATTTTACATTTGTTTTTAAGTTGCAAAATAAATAAATAATAGTGGTAACATTGTGGTTTTATTTTTCTTGAAGCAATTCACCTCTTGAAGGCCACTATGTTGACATCACAAATACTAAATTCAGTCTTGGTTGTTATTATCAGACACTTTTACTTACATTAAATAGACCATGTCTGACTGCAAATAGTAATTTCTTTGTTAACCAGTGGAATTGGTAACAAAACTATTGTCGCATGAAGGTTCAAAACAACTGCCATAATGGGTACACAATTCCAGTTGCATGCAGCTTGGAAATAAAAGCATTTCAATTCATGAAGATTTCAAAATAATCAAAACTTGAGACGTAGATGTTGTCCTGTCATTTTTTTATTCTGTAAAAACGGCCCTAATAAGAGCCAGAAAAACCAAGAAATATACACTGTACAAAAGTTATTTACAACCGAGATTAAAAACATTAAAAAATTAAAAATTCAAGCAAGCTGCAAACTCACTTCAATGGCAATGTAAACTTTTTCCATTGTGCTTAAATCACCATTTAATTAACCAAAACATTAGTAACTAACTGACTGAGCTTTGTGGCGACAATGAGCCAGATCGACTTACATATTTGACAATGTCACCTACACACACTTCATGAGCTCAAAACTAACCTCAAGACATTGACATAACTTTGCATTTTGTTGACAAAGAACCAGGTCACTGTGGGGGAAAAGAGAAAAAAAAACAGTGCCCAAAAAGAAAATTTCAGTCAAGTCCACTGAACTCACTGGTCAACCATACTGTAATGGCAGAAGCAGACTTAATGCTGTGGTAGAATGAGAGAGACCAGGTGATGTCTATAACCACCTAGTCTAACGAAGTGCATTGACTGACAGCGAAGATCAGTGCATTCCAGTTCATAAGAGGGAAATGCTGGAATGCTAGATGACACAAACATCTGTAAAAATGGCTCAAATTGACCATTTACAGGAGTGCAATTTCCTTGTAGAGACTACAAACAAAGAAGTTAGTTCACAAACATACATGCACACTGGTATGGTACAAATGAACTTACAGCTATTATTTAAAGTAGGAAAAACAAAGCAGATAGCGACTGAATGACTTTTTTTCTCCTCTCCATTACAATTTGGGTAACAGTTTTGAAGACTTCTAATTAGATGAGGCAATGTTACAGCAGATCTATACTGTCATTTCCTGCTATTCATTTGAAGCAAGCCCTGAGATTGTCCAAAACACTTACTACATCAATACCCAGATTTAAAGAGACACTTAGGCCAACTTCACCCACCACTGTTATTCCATGTGCTGAGCCAGTTTGGGCATACAAATGAAAATTTACACTCCTTAAGGTCACATAGTATGTCTATTACTGGTCATTGCAGTCATTATTAGCTGACCTGTTTTTTGGAGTTCTGCCCTGTTGCTTTGTATGCCAATCAGATGATTGCCCACTGCTGCATGAACAACGCATGTTCTAAACATTGCACAGAGCACAAAAGAACACTTTCACAAAAGAAAAGTTTAAAACAAAAACAAAAAAAAATTATTTAGGAACACAGGATGGCTGTATTAGAATCTGGAACAGAAAAAAAAAAAAAAAAAAAAAAAAAAAAAGGAGATCGTACTTAACTTTAATGCCATGAAAAGTTACGCCTGGTAAAAATGTGATAGCAGAAAGACAGAAAACAACAGACCGAAACGGCTAAATTTGCTATATAGGTTCAACAGACAACTTCAGATCATTCAAAGCAAGGAGGTAGTAAATAATCAGAAGAGTTCAATAATCCACACAGTCTATGTGTGGCACTACGGTCCCAATAAGGGTCCAACTAACAGGAATTCAGGGAGCATTCCCTAAACTTCAGATATGAGTAAGGGGAACAGTTCCACCAAGATAGTGCTGTTGGACACCAGGGTAAGCCCTCTGGTTTGAGCTATCGCTGTTATCACCACCTGGAATATACATGCTAATCATGTCCCTCAGGTCCCCTTGGAAAGCCCCACGGTGGTGGTTTGGTACTCCAGTAGGTGAATGGGATAGGGGTTCTGGTTTAACCATAGACATCACTGGACTGGGCTGCTGAGGGCTGCCACTATATGACATCTGGCTGTGGACAAAAATAAATAAAAAAAAAAATAAATAAAAAAGACAGAGTTAGCTACAATTGTGAAAAAGTGATCAGGAGATCAGACATGCATAGCATGGAGAATCTGTATCTTTCCACACATAAAACGCCTCTGCATTTGTTCCCAGTAATGCTGACAATCAAATAACAGGTCTATACAGGTTAAGCCAGCTTAGTTGTGGCGACTCTGAGAGAAAAATATATAGCCAAACAGTGAATACATTTAAACATATAAACAAATTATGAATAAATTAGCGCTTAAAACGAAAACCTATAAAGAATACGTGTGCGGTTATGATAATCAAATTAAGTGGCAAGTTGAGCACATTCAGCACAAAAACCTTAAGTTTGAGAAATGCCAACTTCAAAACTCTTAAACTTAATAAAAGTCCCTTTACATACTAGAATTTATATGAAATATTTCGTCTGGTGAAAACATTTTAAGATAATGTGAAATGTACGCACATTATGAAAACCGAACTGGTTAACATGAAATTAAGTGTGCGCGATCGCCCCACACGACTAGTTTGTCAAGTTACCCTTAACTTAAAAATAAATAAACTTTGATAAAACAAACCTGTAAGAGCTGGCGCCGTTCATGTACGACTGTGCCGGCGGGTACTGGAGAGCTGACAGGTCGTACCGGTGCAGTTGTTGCGGATATCCGAGTGCTTCGCCCTGCATGCCCATATAACCACCGGTGTGACCCCAGCCATAGCCGTCCATTCTCGGGCTCCCACCTTGTCCCTGTGCCACGGCTGACGCCAACAGGTTGCCGGCTGCGAGAGGATATTTACCGACATGGTTGTCCTTCTTGATGAGAGCTTTGGTTTTGCGCCTTGGTTTGTATTTGTAGTCGGGGTACTCCTTCATGTGTACGGCCCGCAGCCGTTTGGCCTCATCGATGAACGGCCGCTTCTCTGTGTCCGTTAAAAGTTTCCATTCCGCTCCGAGGCGTTTGCTTATCTCCGAGTTGTGCATTTTGGGATTCTCCTGTGCCATCTTCCTCCGCTGACCTCGGGACCACACCATAAACGCATTCATGGGGCGCTTCACTTTGTCCATGGGGTCCCCGCCGGGTGGACAAGAGGTTTTTGATCCGTGGTGCGCACTTCCAACGCCGCTGACCGGAGGAGACATCCCTGGACCGTTCTGGTGGGGATGAGGTGGACCCGCGGTCTTCAGTTCATGCTCCATCATGCTGTACATCATGCCACTACACACTTTGAGTTTCAAGCGCTCAATGCGTAAAGCAGCCAATTAAAAGTGTCCGAGCGAACCTAATCAGGTCAAACAAATCCGGCGCAGGTGAGGTCTCTTTACAGCCGGGATTGCCTGGCCAAAAAGCAGTCGTGAGAAAACAACTCCACGGTGATTCAAAACATTTAGAACAAGTTTTGCAAACAAAATTAAAGTAAAAAGGGCGCGAAAAGCTTCTCAATCACAGCTGTTTGTCTGTCTAAACTCTGTTCAACACTATCCACAAGCCACTTGTTGAGCCGCAATAGTTTGCAGTCCACGTTGAACCAATTGTATAATTGTATTCCACGTCTGACCAATCAGCGCTCAGCGCAACCCGTGTCTCATTTGCATAACAATTGTAGGGGTGTGGTATTTTACGTAGAAGATCACTTGTTGCAGGAGGTAAGCTGCATGCAGCGAGCGAAATCCAGGCTTATTTTGTTGTTCAAAGAATACTAATAATCTCCTACTATCAATTATTAGCATTTGTGTGTTAGTAGATATGTTCATGGAATATTTTTAATACACTGATTTTTAAAAATTAACCAACTTTTAAAAGAAGTAAACACAAATGTTGTCTTATTTTGGACCAGCTTTCTTTGACTCACTTTCTATGACTTAATTAGTTTCACTTTACACCTTTACACTTTCTGTGTCCTCTATTGTTAGGTCTTAACCCTGTCACCCTGGGGTCATGGGAAAAGGACTGACCTGAGACATTTTTCTGTGAAAACTAGCAGTGCAAAACAAAAGTTACTATTTAAAAGTGTATAATTTTAAACTGTTATTATTCTTATACTATTATAAAATGAAATAAAATAATAGTGTATCATATTAATCAGTTGTTATATTACAGTGTAAATTGCATCAAGTAATTGTGTTAATTAAGTAATATTGTTTGTAAACACCATATAAAATAATATATATATATATATATATAATTAGGTACTGGTATATATATATATATATAATTAGCTACTGGTTTTCAAGTCCTCATACAGCAATGCACCATTACTCCCTTTTGATGAATATTTGTGACATGTGACTTTCTATAGGTGTGGGATTTTCTGTGTTTGTAATTGCTTGAGAAAAGGTGTGGGTGCAAAGCTTTACGTTGTTTCTTTCTCTTTTTTGTAGACACAGGTGTGAGCGCTTGTGAGTTTGCAGGTGCTTTGTGAACCATGTGAGCGGCCTCTTTTCGTGACTGACAGTTACGCCTTTCTGCCAATCAAACCGCAAATTGTGGGGCTTCATTCTTATATAACCATATCCAAAAACATTTTGGACAAACAGAAAACCTCTTATGGAGAGTGTCCAGCTCATTCTGCCATCCTCTTTCTTTGTCCCATTTGGTTTGTGACAGCACCGAGAGAGCCCAGAGAGTTTCTCAGAAATGTTAAGTGTGGCTCCTACAAACAAACACAGGTCGTACAAAGCCCTCGTGTTTGCATACACATATGCTTCACATGCCTCTCTGTGACTATTGTATTGCTTTTTTAAACCAGTGTTTTCATGGGTTTGAATATGTATGTCCAAAACAAGTTACAACACAGTTGTTTTTCCAAAGCGCGCACAAAAGATAACCACCCATTCAGCTGGGCTCTAAGCTGCTCAAACACGGCTACCTGAATCAACCTGTAAAGGAGAATCAACACGAGTTCCCTGACTGAACTAAATAAATACTGCGTCTAGACTGTTTTTGCTTATTTGTTTTTCTTTTGTGTGTGTTTGTGCGTACAGTTCTTTTCTGAATTGTACATTTTAAAATTAAATAATCTTTTTTGGATATAAGGAACTGTTTTCAATTACTATAATTTTCATAGTGTTTAAAATGTAAATTTAGTTATATTTAATTAAAATTAAAAATATAGATTACGTAAATTATAACTTTAACATAATTTTTTTATATATATTTTTTAAAATATAAACTATACATTACATTTTTTATTAAATTAACAATTAATTTGTTATATTAAATATATTAGATATATTTATTAAATTAAAATTTTCAACAGTAAGACTTTTAATTTTTTTATTTAATTTTTTTTTTAATAAGTCTCTTCTGCTCACCAAGCCTGCATTTATTTGATCCAAAGTACTGCAAAAACAGTAAAATTTTGAAATATTTTTACCATTTAAAATAACCATTTTCTATTTGAATATACTTTAAAATGTTATTTATTCCTGTGATTTCAAAGCTGAATTTTTAGCATCTTTACTCCAGTCACATGATCAGAAATCATTGCTGCTCAAAAAAACATTTATTATTATTATTATGCTGAAAACAGCTGAGTAGAATTTTTCAGGTTTCTTTGATGAATAGAAAATTCAGAAGAACAGCATTTATCTGAAATAGATGCATTTTTGGATCTTTCTATTCATCAAAGTATCCTGAAAAAATTTACTCATCTGTTTTAAATATTGATAATATATTGAACAGCAAATCAGCATATTGGAATGATTTTTGAAGGATCATGTGACACTTAAGACTAGAGTAATGATGCTGAAAATGTAGCTTTGATCAAACGAATAAATTACATTTTAAAATATATTCAAATAGAAAGCAGTTATTTTAAATAGTAAAAATATTTCGCAATATTGCTGCTTTTGCTGTATTTTGGATCAAATAAATGCAGGCTAATAGTGTTTATTAATCAAGTTTTTTAATAGTTTTTTCTTAATCATCATCATTTTATACATTTCCAAAACAAAAAAGTTGATCACCAGAATATTCCAAGAATAAATAGTAAAGTAAATTGTATCATCCCTTGCAACAACAAAATTCAAGTGGTTAATATTTTTACACTTGCAAAAACTAATATTCACAAAAAATGGCAGAGATATTTAATATATTGATGAGGTTTTTAAAGTTTTTGTTGTTGTTTTAACAGTGTTTGGACTCAAGCATTCAAAATATCCTTTTAAGTAAGATTTCATTATAGTGAGTTAATACCCTTTTTTGAGTTGTTGTTCTAATCTGTGAACAATGAAAATCTAAATGCTATGTACTTCATTGAGGCAAATATGACATCTTGATTTGAATTAGGAAGCCCGACAGAGTAAAAGAAAAAAAAAATTAAGTGGCCTAAAAATGAAGAGACTGAGTTCACAATAAATTACAATGGCCTGAAGAAAGGAGGACGGATGAGGAAAAGCTTGAGGAGAAGGGAGAATGGCAAAGATAAAGAAGAAAAGAGAGACTGAGAGGGGAAGAGGGCAACTTGGAGAGAGTGCAGTTTGTCCCTGAGTCCTCCCTGACAGACCGAGTGAATGGGGCCTCTATTCTCTCCCTTCTTATGTAAATGGAGGCTTCAGTCTCCTAGCCATCCGTCACTGCACAGAAAGACCCTGGCAGGCCCTTTACGAGCCTCCTGCTCGCATAATCCCTGAGCCCACAATCATGCGCCCAGCAGGGGGAGAGGGGGAAGTGGCAGGGGGGTTACCATGCAGACAGTGAAAGTGTTCGGAGGGCCACCTACACTGAGCACACATAATCAAAACATTTCTCATAAGGTGTATAGCCCTCGGCGAGATGGAGGGGAGAGGTTGTTATGCCTCCGACGGAGGGCTGCGATAGGAGGAAGAATGTCGGAAAAGAAGACTGTGGGTATAAAAGGGCAGGAAAGAGAGGGGATTGGTACAATGAATTGAATGAAGGGGACGTGGGACAGGGGTACATGATGCGGGAATTAACATAGTGTTTGCGTGATGGACAGGTGAATGAGGGCCCGTGCATTATGCCAAGGGATGTTGGTGGAGCGATCTCGCTGAAGTGATCAAAAGTTGCAGCCGTGGAATTGTAATGACACAGGCCTTCTGAGAGTTCGGATAACTATTGGCTCACATATGTGTGAATAGAACATTTCCTAATACATCCTCGTGTGCTGGAATGACAGGTCCAATCTGATTGGTATGCGTCCCGAGTTTGTGGCACAGCTGAAAGCTCCTTTCTCTCCTGTGGATACAGATGGTGTACAGATCTGCCCTCCTGTGGACGCTCTCAGAACTTCAGCCATTACAGGAGCTGTAGAACGATCTCTTGGCTCCAGATCTCTCAGGAGGCCGTCCCAGTAAAATGGCATCGCATTAAGTATGGTTATCGAACAAGAAGCGACAGTTTATTTTTGCCCAAATGAGAACAGTTACAAGAAGTGTTATTAAAAGGGACAGTTCATCTAGAAATGAAAATTCTGTCATTAACTACTCACCCTCATGTCGTTCCAAACCCGTAAGACCTTCGTTCATCTTCGGAACACAAATTAAAATATTTTTGATGATAACCGAGAGCTTTATGGTCGTGTACAGACAGCAATGTAATTACCACGTTCAATGGTCAGAAAGGTAGTAAGGACTTCCTCAAAATAGGCCATGTGACTTTAGTGGTTCAACCTTCATTTTATGATGATACCAGAATACTTTTTGTGCGCAAAGAAAACAAAAATAATGCCCTTATTCAACAATTTCTTCTCTTTCTCGTCAGCCTCTGCCACGCGTTCACGAGAGTCCTTTGACGCATGCGTGTGCATTCCTCTGCTTGCAAACAAGGCACAGCACATCCGGGTTCTACGTCAAAACGCCAGCTTCTCAACGCCTGCGTCGTGGTACTCTTGTAAAGGGGCGTTGACTGACAGGAAGAGAAGAAATTGTTGAATAAAATCGTTAATTATTTATTTAGTGCACAAAAAGTATTCTCCTAGCTTCATTATGGTTGAGCCACTGATGTCACATGGACTGTTTTAATGTCCTTACTACCTCTCTGGCCCTTGAACGTGGTACATTGCTGTCTATAGAGGGTTAGGAAGCTCTTGGATTTCATCAGAAATATCTTAATTTGTGTTCCGAAGATGAACGAAGGTAATGACATGAGGGTAAGTAATGACTGACAGAATATTCGTTTTTTGAGTGAACTATCCAGTTAAGGTAACATTTATTTATTGATCGAAGTGCAAATACTTTTGTTAATATCGCATAACATCACAATGTCATTCTGTCACTAGCTGTAAAATATTCAAATTGTGATCAGTTGGCACTGATTTCCACGTATCATCCAAGTATTCACCAAAATTAACGTTTTTAAAACTACACACAATAAAATGAATCATGGCATAGTTTAAGTATTTGCATCTGAATTTGTTTACATAATCATATTTAAAATATGTTTATACAAATTCCTTAGACATCACAATAAATCTTTAAAAAAAAAAAAAAAAAATCAGCTAAAGCAGTACAACCATTATTTAAATATGACTGGCTGTAGAACAAGCAAGATTCAATTAATTAATGTAAATGTACTGATAAATATATACAGTTGGTTATTGTGTATTTCAAACATTCAGTTTATTAGTACTATGACATGAATCTTATGGCTTCATTTGTGACTGACAAATATACATCACACGTTTGTTAAAACTATACAATTAATAGGGGCATTTGTATATGCAAATAAAAATGTTTAAATGCATAGCTGACTCCAATAGGAAGTTCCACCAAATATGTACTTACTCTCAGACCATCCACATTTTATTCAACACAGCTTTTCACCTCACAAGACATTATGGATTACTTGTGATGTTTCCACCAGGAGCATGTGACATCATTGTAATTCCCATCGCCCTTAAATGTAGACATGACTTGCTCCGCCGTTACTGAACATTTATCATGTCTACCATCTAACCCTACAAACTGATCAAACACAGTGTGAATGATGAAAGACAGTGATTGAAATGTTGATAACACAACAAAAATAGCAGAAGGAATTTGACATTGAGCGTCAAAAGGAAAAAACAAGTTCAGCCAGGACCGGAACCATGAACATGTGCTTGAATTTCTCACATTGCATTGCAAGATAAAACAAAATTAAACAATGACACAGTAAGAGTCAGCTTAGCATGTTAAAAATGGCAAATACCTTTATTTCAGACCATTAAAATAAATACTATACAGAGTCCAATGTAGAAAAGATTCAGTACATGGCTTCTGTCTCAAAAAGGTTAATAATTATCACATTTGTAATAAATTTGTTTAAAAAAATAGCACTGACCAATGTAAACCCCACATCCAAACCCACCCAACAAAAGACAGGCATTTTTTGAACAATACGAAGACATAATGATCTCTATATACTCTACTACTGCAGTTTGGTCCTTTACATATTTAGACCCATCCAACACAATTTGGTGAGGTAGGTTGTAGGAGCAACACTCCCCAATAGGACTTTGATGCAGAGAAAAATCTGAGGCAATACAATGGCGGGTTGTTAACCAGCCATACCAACCATGCCAAACTCATTTCTAATGCCTTCAGCCACCCATTCCGCCAGAGTAAAGCCTATTTACAAAAATCAAAAAGCTACAACCACGCACACAGGACAACACAAGAGATGTAACAGAAGAATTGGACCAGGAGAAAATGACTTGACCACATTTTGGAAAATTTACAATCTGGTTGTTCTCACAATCCAGCTTCCTTTAGGACTGAAGCATCTTTTTTTTTTGCCCCCCCTCAAGCTGATCTTATAGTACTCAGATGCTTTTGTAAAAAGGAAGATGGCAGTGATGAAGATTTGGAACAAAAGTCCAAGTCTCCCATATAAAATGCATGAATAATTCTGTATTTTACATCCTTTGCCCTGTGTTACCAAAAAAAAAAAAAAAAAAAAAAAAAAAATCCAACGTAAACATCTCACATCTCAAAAATGGTTAAACCAACACTATCAAGAAAAGCAGGGCATGTCTTCAATCCATTATGCCAGTCAGTGCAATAACATTTACACCATGCATGCAAATAAGCCCTGCAGCGCCGCCTCTTGATCAGTAGATGGCACCACTCGAAAAGGACAAGATTAAATGAGCCTTAGGAATATGGAGAATTCATTCTGAATAACTGAGTGATGTGGCCGATGTATTGGATTTATGAAAAAAAGCACACCCTCAGAATTAACAGTACTTGATTTGTGAGGGAGATGCATGAAAAGGGATGTGGGTTGGAATGAGACTAAAGAGGGAAAAAAAGAGAGAAAAAAAAAAAAAAAAAAAGGGGGGGGGGGGGAAATGGAGTCAATGAGGAGGGGTCTTAGATCAGATCAGCAACGTTCATGGGCATTTCCTCCACAGTTGTATTGTAGAAAGTCTCAATGTCTCGGAGTGTGCGCTTGTCATCTTCAGTGATCATGTTGATAGCGACGCCCTTTCTGCCAAAACGGCCACCACGTCCAATTCTATACAAATAAAGCACTGTTATTACACAACAGCCAGAAGTGCATTAATCAAACAAAGCGCAGAAAGACATTTGCTGACTTACCGGTGGATATAGTTCTCCCTGTTGGTTGGAAGGTCATAGTTGATAACCAGGGAAACCTGCTGCACATCAATGCCTCTTGCCTGAAAGCATTTAAAGCGCAACGCTTCAGTTCACTTACAGATTCAAGAACACAAGTAGCTAACTAACAACCTAAAAGCACACTTTACAAGTGCTTGAAACAAGTGTGAATGTCATCTGCTTTATTAGTTGTGTTGAGGAACATTGCAACCCAGACACTGTGGAGAGCAGTTAGAATGGTCTTCCAAAGAACTTAATACCCATCACAGCACAGAAAGCTGGTGGATGAGGGATCTTTGGTGCAACATCTCAGAACTGTGGGTGAAGGTGAAAAGTTGCTTACCAGCAGGTCAGTAGTGATGAGGACTCTGCTCGAGCCAGAGCGGAACTCTTTCATGATGACGTCCCTCTCCTTCTGCTCCATGTCACCGTGCTGTGAAAACAGAGTGCAAGTTCATAACACATGTAAAGATGCGCAATTTGACAAAACGTCACATCGTGTTAGTGAGACTCACCAGTGCAGAAACAGTGAAGTCCCTCGCATGCATTTTCTCAGTCAGCCAGTCCACCTTTCGACGAGTGTTGATGAAAATGACAGCCTGAGTGATGGTCAGAGTTTCGTAAAGATCACACAATGTGTCCAACTTCCACTCCTGAAAGACATTGAAAGAAACCGCTTAGGGAAAACATAAAAATCTTCAGCTCTGCCACTAGGTGGTGCTGTTTTCAGACTAAAGTCAAGATCATGTTCCCAGAGTCCTACAGGCTCAAATGCACAGCTAAGCAAAACGCTTATCAGACACCGAGCACTGCAGGAAGTCTGGGATCAGTTGACACGCATGGGGATCATCACAAAACAGCACGACTGACTAACTCTGGACGAAAAGACAAATTGGACAGCTTTGAGATACAAATATTCCTTTCTCAAATCAACTCACCTCTTTCTCAACATTGATGTAGAACTGTCGGATACCCTCAAGGGTCAGCTCTTCCTTCTTAACTAGGATACGAACAGGATCTCTCATGAATTTTGTAGTCACCTCCAGCACCTCCTGAGGCATGGTGGCAGACAAAAGAATCACCTGGGAAAACGTGAAAGTGTGTGTAAGTTATAGCTTACAAAATGAGTCAACACTAACCATAACCTGAAGATGCCTATAACATGAAATGGAAAACTTACAGTCATTATGATCATCTTAGCTGATTGCAGCAGATTACCACTATGCCAGCTTTCAGCATTTTAAGTTAAAACATGCAGCAATTAAAAACATGTTAATGAAATGTCAGCTGCTTGATAGTCATGTAGAGGGACCTGGGAGCCCAATCATAGTGGAGAGCAGTTACATTTCTCTACCAAAGTATCTGATACCTATCACAGCACAGAAAGCTGGCAGATGAGGGACTTTGGTGTGGGCATCAAGAAACGCAAACCAAGGAGGATTGGTTTACCTGAGTATCTGTGGCCAACTTCTGAAAGATCTCATAGATTTGGTCCTTGAAACCACGGCTTAACATTTCATCTGCCTCATCCAGTGCAAACATCTTGATATATTTAGGAGCTGGAGGGGAAAAAAAAAAAAAAAAAAAAAAAAAAAAAAAAAGGGGAGGTGAGGAAATGCTAGTACAAGTCTCAAATAAGACCATACACTAAAATAGGTGATCTGCACTTACAAAGATATCTGCGGTTGAGCATGTCAAACACACGGCCAGGGGTTCCAACCACTATGTGGGGCACATCAGCCTGAAGCTTCTGAACGTCATTACGTACATTGGTGCCTCCAATGCAGGCATGGCAGGTTGCCCCCATGTAGTCTCCAAGAGCCAGCACCACCTTCTGAATCTGAGGAAGACAGAGACATTTTAGCAATAACTAAAAGATCAACTCTAACTAGATCTGAAAAACCACCTGTGCTCATGAGTCATTGCAAAATAACTGGTGAATCATCTTGAGACTTGACAAGTATCTGTACCAATATATTGAAACAGTCTGTTCTCACTGTGTTGAGCTGACTGTGATGAAAAATGGCCTTTACGTGCTCTGCCCCTAACAGGTATAGGACTTTGTGTCATTGACAGACACAGCCCTGCCAAAAATAGGGGACATTTTTAACTACAGTGTTTGCCACACTTTGTCTTCCGTGTTTCCAAACCCTCCAAGTAAAAGGTAGTACAGAGTGCTACAACAAACCTCAATGCATAATAGTTCTTACCTGTTGGGCAAGCTCTCTGGTAGGAGCCAGCACCATAGCTTGTGTAGCCTTCAGTTCCACATCAATCTGCTGCAGGATGGAGATGGCAAAGGTGGCGGTCTTTCCTGTTCCAGACTGAGCCTGTGCAATGACATCATACCCTACCGAAAAAAAAAAAAAAGGAAGCAAAATATTAACAAATCTCCCTTTCAATCACATTGAGTTTCACTCATGCTAAAGTACCAAGGATGCTTGTGCCCATGCTTTGAAACAGTCTATGTCTCACTGTATTGAGGCGACTGTGATGAATATGGGCTTTATTTCATTTGCCCTTATAAGATTAAGGTCAGAGTGTCACTGACAGACACTGCCTTGCCCATTTATAAGGGCGAGAACAAACATCTTATAACTCCATAACTAAGTGACTAAAACACAGACATACCCTTGATACAAGGGAGGATTGCCCTCTGCTGAATGGCAGAAGGTTTCTCAAAACCATAAGCATAGATTCCTCTGAGAAGAGCCTCTCGCAGGTTCATATCATCAAAACTATCAACAATCTCCTTCCAGTTGCTCTGTAAGAAGAGAAAAAGGGATTCAGATTTGTTTTTTTATATAGAGAGAGCATCTAACATCAATGGAAAAGGAAAGAAAAAAAAAAACAAACACTACAAAGATTCATATGTATCTGTGCCCATAGCATGAAACAGTCTTTTCTCACTGTGTTGAGCTGACTGGGATGAATATGGGCTTTATTTACTCTGCCCCTAACAGTTATAAGACTGGGTCACTGACAGACACAGCCATGCCAAATTAGCAGGGGACAGGCTTATAAATTCGAAATTTTTTTTCCTTTTTGGAAAAGTTTGCCATTTAAAAAAAGAAAGAAAGACATAACATGTACAGGGTGCTAAAACAAACCTGAAGCAGTAATGGTTCTCACCTGCTATCAATATAATTAAAGAAAAAAAAAAAAAAAAAAAAAAAAACCTCAAACACTACAGAGATGAAATTGCTCTTAAGAGACACCAACCTCAATGACTCCATCTGGCTCCATCCCCTCAGGGCCATTGTCTCTGGGTCTGAAATGAGAGGTTGTAATAAGTATAGCTTTTACATAAAACTCATTTTACATTCACAGTTGTGACCTCTAAAAATCAGCTCCAAATGAGCTTTTCACAATAACTTAGGACAAAACATAAGTACATTGAGTGGATTCTAACCCTTATAGTCTCTTGTGGTGTAGAGGATTACCTACACGCAAACACCCCATACATGCATTCATCTATTGTTAAATGTCTAAAAGACCTATTCTAAAAGAGAAAATTCACGCAAAATCTAAAACGTACTCAAACAGGCGACTTTCTCCTTTTGTATACCATAGGGCAATGACGCCTCAGTCACCGTTCACTTTCATTGGATCATTTTCCATAAAATGAAAGTGAACGGTGACCGAGACTATCATTCTGGCTAACACTCCCTTTTAAATTACTCGAGAAGAAAAAAAAAAAAAAAAAAAAAAGTCACACCGGTTCGGATTACCATTTTCATTTTTACCATTAGCAAAACTTATAAAACCGCGTTATTTTAATTTTTAAAGACACTGACTTCGTAACCTCGTAAAATGACCAAGAGGCAGCCATTTTCGCTCTGCGCCATTAACAACGTGGCTCCGCTAATTCACATTAACGCGTCGGTAACAATAATCGATCGTTAAAATGTATGATCTTATAAATTGCGACATAAAATTAACTTGTGCGTCAATTCTGTATTATACCAATACTTTAAATTTGTTAGTTAGACATTCAGTATACTAGTAATCTTTTCACCGACAACACGGTTTCTCTTTTCTTTTTATTAAATTTGTTTGTGCGTAATTAATATAAGTTTTAATTAGAAAAGAGGCCTATCTGAGGATAGGCCTTGGGCCTACACTGCCAGACCACTCTATTGTCTCGCCCAGGAAAGGCCATGTGCCCTACATATTTTCTCATTTTTAGGCCTACATACGCGCAGATTTAATATTACATAGCACCAGATACGGAGTGCTCACGTAAAGTATATTACAATAAATCTTTAAAATGTAGGTAATGGGTTTAAAATGGTAAGAAGGCAGCGACCATGTGCCGCATGGACGCGCCGGTCACACGAGGAACTGAACTAGCGCGTGAGACACGTTGCGTCACAAGAACCGGCATTCTAACGGAACGTCGAATAGACGTTACAAAAACGATTTTAAAAGACTTTCCAACAAACATTACGGATATAACGTAAAAACACAACAGTTGGTACTTAACTACCTGGTGAAAAAATACTTTTCTGAAATATTTTATCGAGGCGGGAACAGAGAGAGGACGAACGTGCCAAACCGGCTGAAAATGCTAGCTTTTGAGTCGCTAATGGAAGACAAATATACTATATTCGCAAACAAAGCATGTGAAATCAATGATACTGAGTGAACATTTTAGGTTAACGGTCACAATTTACACAAATAGAACACAATTCTTCGAACACGCTATCTTACCTATCTTCATGTTCAGACGACATTATTACAAAGGACTGTAGACTGGCGGAAACGCGCAAATACTTAAACCGTGACGAGCACCAAAGCTCATTGATTGGCCATCGTCCCGTTCAGTCAAATTATACACCCGCCCAGCGTGATTTCCTATTGGTCCAGAAACGACTAGTACCTCCCTATTGTAAACGCCTGTTAAAAGACGTCACGAGACGTCACGAAAAATCCTATCTGGAAATTGAACCTCAATTTTGTCTCAAGATGATATTAAAATCCATATTAAATCTTTATCTACCTCCTGTAACAAAAAGGCAACTAAAACTTTAAATGTATGCTCACTTTTATTTATTTTTAATTGCTATGTATTGTTTGACCATCCTTGAAACCCTGGCTCTTTTCCTTGGTATGTTTTTTCACATTTGTGTTTTCTAAGGATGTGCTTAAAAAAAAAAAAAAAGATTTTCCAGAATATACCTCTTTAAAATAACATCTTTTAATTAGTAAAATAACTACATTCATACAAATTAATTTAAAAAGTTCAAGACAAGGTAATAAGGCATATTTAAAAAAAAAAAATGTGAAAGTGACTAAAATAACAATATATGAGAGATCATTACCCATTTGTTAATTGTATTTTAATAGACTATAAAGGTACTTTCATTATATATACACACACATACATACACCATTTTGTATTTGCCTTTGCCCCTCAGTTTTTTATTTATTTTTTTTTTAATTTTTGCTTTTGAACTGTTGCTAAGAGTTTTTTTTAATTAAAAAGTGAATAAAAACCATTACTGTCAAATACTAATTTGTTCATTTCCAGAAAATACAGTCAGATGTAACCCTTCCCTTTTTACCCAAGAGCTGTTTTCCTGTATATAAATGTTGCAAGTGAGTCATTCATGATTCACAGCTAGTGTTACTAAGTGGGTCATTTAATAGTCCATATAAATATGCTCTGATATTTAAATTTCCAGTTTAAAAAAGGGTGAACACAGCATAACCTGAGAATACCTCAGACACGTTGATTCATTAAACCTTTATAATAAATCCCGGTCATTTCGAAACATCATGTCATTATTAATTGCAATGTGACTCACAGAATAACAATTCCAGTGTTCTGATGAATAAACAGACCATTATTTTCATAAGATGATTTATTAAAAACAAAACTGCAGACATGATTTGTCACGTGCATTAGAGCACAGTTACTCTCATGCCAACATTTCGGATCAGGAGTTTTGCAACATCTTTATGCACAGAACAAAAGCAAAATCCGAAACTGAGTGTTCCATTAGGCAGTATGTCACAAAGGCAAGACAGGCCGTCAACCGTTAATCACCTCAGATCTCTCAGCCATAACGTCGGGCTCCGGTACGAAACCAAACGAAAAGGTTATACAAAATAAAAGTGAGCGAGGATGAAATATCCTCAGTGTGAAGTCTCTCAGGCTTTTTGGACAAATGTATCTTTTTCTCCACTGGCTGTGCAGTCTTTACACAAATATCACAGTGAGAGCTTGCAATGACACAGTTCTTTGTACATAAGTCTCCTCAGCTTGGGCATGTCCTGCTGACTGAAACCGAAGGGCTGACCCAATGCGAGACACTTGCAATACTAGAGAAAATAAGAGAAAAAAATAAGGTAAATCGTTTGTCTGTAACTGTCCTCAAACAACATAAGCTCTGACACATTTCTTCTGGTTTTTAATATAGCTTAATGGATTTTGCTCTAGATAAACAGCCATAAATGTACAAAACGGTGTCAGTCAATCTGAATCTCATCAACCACTCATAAAACTTAAGAATTAAGTTGGTGTATTTAAATACCTGCAGGACAAACGCACCACAGTCACTGTCATTATTCTGTCTGCCAACATTCTGTAACAAAAAAGAGAGGCTCTAATAATTGTCATTTAAACAACTGAACACCATTAGACACATTACACAAAAAGTCAAGTAGCAATTTATGGTAACAGTCACTGCACTCACCATTTTAAAAAAGCCTTTCCATCCTGTAAGAAAGTCTCTCTTCTCTTTTATCATGGCTTCTGCCTGCAGGTACTTAAAAATATGCTGTGGAGTAAAAAAAAAATATCACTCAACCTTATCAGAGATAAATTACAAACATTTATTATCTTTATTATAATGTTTTAGACATTACACACAATTTCAAAGAAATGTCATAACTTGTGGAGAAGATTCTGACTGTACAAAAACAATATTTTTTGTTGGCTTTTACCTTGGGGCAGCGGCGATTAAGGGTTCGCTGAGAATCGAAGTACGTGATGGAGCGCTGCTTAATATCAACTGAGACCAGTGACCAGTGCACTTCTAAATGGATGGGAATCAACAACAGATCCTTCTGGAAGATGTCCACCTGAAACATGTTTGTACTTGTATTAATAAAAGAATATCAAGAAGTTCTGCTGATTTGCTTTAAGATTTATTTATGTTTTAACGCCATATTAGCAACAATGGCTATATTCATGGCAACTCTGACAGTTTCAGTTTTTAATACATCATTTACAATAATACAACATTTTCTTAAGAAGTAATCAGTATACAAAAACATACAAGTAACAACAATAGCACTGAGAAAAATCATACAGCATCTTTCAATTTAATCAATGATAAAAATTCTAAAATTCTTCTGGAAGAAACATTTTTTAAAATGTTTTAAAAAGCAAAAACGTCATCTAATATCATTTAAAAATCAGACACTCTATTAAAATGTTTTACACTCATTTTTTTTTTTTTTTTTTTTTTTACACAAGTCACAAACTGGTTTCTCTTCCCCTTTCAATAAACACGAACAAGTGAGTCTTGAATGTTCAATTCGACATCTTGTATTTACAACCTGGTCATATCTATTTTCAAAACAGTAATTATTTATTTCATTTACTACTGGATTCACCTCATATGTTGTATATTCACTCATTCCATTCACCTTTTATTATTAATGTACAGAGTCAACATAGATTTTTACATCAGATACTGGAATATTACATCCTGTTATTTCCAACTGAAGAGCTTCATTATACACTTTATCTGCCTGTTCATTGCCGACCAATCCCATATGGCCGTGTCCAAGAACAAATTATGTTAAAATCTTGTTTCTTTAAAAAGTTTAAAAACTTTTTCTAGTATGCTAATAATTGTAGGATGATTTGCTTCAAAGGAGAAGTCCACTTCCAGAACAAAAATTTACAGATAATTTGCTCACCCCCTTGTCATCCAAGATGTTCATGTTTTTCCTTCTTCAGTCATAAAGAAATTATGTCTTCTGAGGCAAACATTTCAGGATTTTTCTCCATATAGTGGACTTCTATAGTGGCCACGAGTTTGAACTAGAGGTCTTCACGGGTCCAAAAATTCATACCCTTAAGACACACCCGGTCGGCACATATTGCACAGCAATTAACACTGCTACTAACAAGTCAATAAACAAGTTGTGGAAAAAACTTTTTGCCTTACCAACTGTAAGTAGCCCTGACTGCGATCAATCATCCTTGACACTAACATTTCCGTCCATGTTAGGCTGTTCCTCTCTCTTGCTGAGTGATAGAACCTTCTTAATCTTATTTATTATTCCAGCTCGGAGCAATTATTATTTGTTTTTTGTTTTTTTTCAAAAAACGCACAGAACAAGAAGTGCGTTACACTTTACTGCGTGCGCAGTGGTGTCTGGAGAAGTGGTTACACTCTTAATTTTTTTTCAGGTCTTGTTTCCGTTATAATGTACTGATTCAAATTAGTAATCAACAATTAATTATCATGTTACCACTCTGCGCGCCTCCCCTGACATGCTCTCGCACATGCAGGTGCCATTTCTGTCACAAAGCAGGACAAAGTGGGTGCGGGCGAAATCATATTTCAAAGGAAGCTGGCACCACAGTCTTGCTTTTATGGAGTATTTGCATTTATTCACATGCAATTGGATTAGATATCATGTGGTGGATTGTCAAGATTTTGACTAATGCAAGACACTACTGAATAATGCGCATCAGAGTGGATTTAGAAGCGGGTATACACAAAGACAACTGAAGTGGGTACGCCGTATACCTGCGTATACCCTGCACTGCACCATTGTGCGTGTTCAATAACAGGTGCGTGTCTTCAGTAAAAGAAAACAATACAAAACATATGCTTAACGCTCCAACCAAGTTAATCTTATGAAGCTTAAAGAAGGAATTCACATGAGACAGCTTGATACCGTCCACTTGCAGTACTAACATTAACTTCGCTTCCACATAACATAAAACTCCCATCTCATTTTCTCCTCCATCTTCAAAATCATCCTACATCGCTGCAGAAGTATAGACACAGAGTTTACAAAGTGGACATACAAGGAGGGTCAAACCCCCTCTACAAAAAAGGTAAAACAGCAATGTAGTACGATTTGGAAGTTGGAGGAGCAAACGAGAGTTTTTCGACCTACCCTAACTGTCATGAACCGGAATACACAGTTCACACAGAGCTAGACAAGACGAGTATTTGAGGTTTAAAAGTATATAAATTGTCAACTTTTAAAAAAAAAATAAAAATAAAAAAAATGATTGTTTTGCTAGATAAGACCCTTCTTCCTCGGCTGGGATCGGTTAGAGCCCTTTCAAGCTGCATTTAAACTGCATTTAGGAAGTTCAAACTTGCGGGCACCATAGAAGTCCACTATATATACATATTTCTTTCTTGGATGACAAGGGCAAATTATCTGTAAATTTTTGTTCTGGAAGTGAATTTCTCCTTTAAGGATTATTACTAAAGAATGGACCCAAAAAAATGTATCATTAGATAGTACATGATTATGTTATGCACATAATAAGATTATACACTCCAAAAGTGTGGGGTCAGCAACTGATCAAATGTGACAGTAAAGACTTATATAATGTATTGCAAATAAATGCTGTTCTTATGAACTTTCTATTCACCAAAAAATCCTGAAACCTAAACAAAATTAAAATATCCACAAAAATATTAAAGGAGAAGTCCTCTTCCAGAACAACAATTTACAAATAATTTACTCACCTCATTGTCATCCACGATGTTCATGTCTTTCTTTCTTCAGTCATAAAGTAATTATGTTTTTTGAGGAAAACATTTCAGCATTTTTCTCCATATAATGGACTGATATGGTCCACAGTTTAAATGCGGCTTCAAACGATCCCAAATGTGGTTGTAAACGATTCCAGCTGAGGAAGAAGGGTCTTATCTAGCGTAACGGTGGGTTATTTTAATAAAAATAACACAATTTATATATTTTTAATGCGAAACGCTCGTCTTGTCTTACTCTACCTGGACTGTTTTTGTTCCTGTTCATGACAGTTAGGATATGTTGAAAAACTCCCATCTCATGTTCTCCCTCAACTTTAAAATCGTCCTATATCGCTGTTTTACCTTTTTTGTTAAGGGTGTTTGATCTTTTTTGCATGTTCACTTTGCAAAGACTGGGTCGGAACTTCTGCAATGATGTAGGTATGATTTTGAAATGATTTTTGAAATTGAGGGAGAAAATACGGTCTGAGTTTTTCGACATAACCTAACTGGCTTGAGCCAGAATACACAGAGTTCAAGGAGAGCAAGGCAAGACGAGCGTTTGAGAATAAAAAGTATATATATCGCATTATTTTTATTAAAATAACCGATCGTTTCGCTAGATAAGACCCTTCTTCCTCGGCTGGGATAGTTTACAACCGCATTTGGGATCGTTTGAAGCCGCATTTAAACTGCATTTTGAAAGTTCAAAATCAGGGCACCATACCAGTCCATTACATGGGGGAAAATGCTGAAATGTTTTCCCCAAAAAACAATTTTTTTACAACTGAAGAAAGACAGACATGAACATCGTGGATGACAAGGGGGTGAGTACATTATTTGCAAATTGTTGTTCTGGAAGTGGAGTTCTCCTTTAAGCAGCATTGCCATCAAAAGAATAAATGTCATTTTTAAATATATTAAAATATACTAAATGTAGCCTCTTAAACAGTAGTGTACAACAAATCAAATAATAAGAGGTTTACAGTTCTTACATTCTTTGTCCACCGTTTCACTCCATCATAACCTTTGGTCCTCAACTTGTCATAAAAGAAACTGTTAAAGAAGTGCACCTAAAAATGAAGGAGATGCCATTAGATACAGCAGAATGCACTGAACACAATATAAAATACAAATGAACTTTGCCTGAACTGAATTACTAAATCATAATAATTTGTATTTTAAAATGTTCACTTCTTATATACTTTGATTACTGAACAGTGCAGGATCTATTTGCATTTCACAATCCTTGTTACGAAGGTTGAACTAGGATCAGGTTAACCAATATGACAGAAAAAAAAATTAAAATAAACTAAAAATAATCACCTTTTCAGGCACTGAATCCATCACAAGGTCTCCATACATGTTCATGACCTTAGGAAATCATATGAAAGAACAATATGTACATTAAGCAGAACAGAAAAACAGAATAATGAAAAATAGCGCTGTGCCTTTATGACTCAAAACTGACCTGATCATTGAGCCAATTCTGTCCATAGAGGGTGCTAAGATCATCCATTGTTAGAACATGGCGCTTGTAATTCACCCGGAACCCTTTCACCATGGCAGTCCCTGCTGATCTCTGGTAAGACTGAATTAAATGTTGCACCATGACTTTCCTGTGGGCATATGGTAAAGGAAAAAAAAATCAGTTCCTTCTAAAGATGTATGTGGTGCACAATCAATGCACAAAGAGTGTTTTTGAGGTTGTGCATGTGGAGACCTGTGTGGCTGAGAGAAGTCCTCACTGAAGATGCCCTGCAGTTCCTCAACAATATCATCTGAATGTACAGGAATTAGACTTCCATACTTTTGAAGGTACTCATCAAGAAGACCTGAGAAATAAATGCATGCATGCATGAGGTTCCACCATCACAGAGTTCAGAACATGTTATCCATTTAAACACCAAATTATGCAAGAAAATGCATTTGTCTACTTACGCAGGCAGTCTGGATTATTTGGAAATCAAATAAACTCTAGGAAATATTTTCCCAATCTCAGTTTTACATCAATAGCTTGAATATATCACAGATAGGATGCATGTTTTTGCAGTTTTTAGAGAACAAGAGATCTACCTTGGACATAAGACCTGTGCTCCTCTGTAAGGGTCATCTCCATCCTCTGGGTGGTGGGCTTCAGGGGCATAGAAAGATATTCCCGACCCCCCCTGACTGTTGAATTTGACTGAGAATCCCCATGACAACCATTGAAACCAGAGAAATTGTTTTCTGTGGAGAGAGAACGAACATATAATAGAATGCAGTTTTAACTATAATTCTGTTTATTCTAAATGAGACGTTTTCAACTGTGTGCGAGGGACCCCCTCTGAAAATATTTAATTTCTATAATTTTACGTTATTATCTTCTTATTTCTACTCACTGTAGTACTGTACTAATACATTTATTTATTTAAAATGTTATAGATATCATTTTTTTTAAATCAAATGTCTAACTTATGGATCAATAGATCTATTAAAGGATAATTTCACTTCCAGAATGAAAATTTCCTGATTATTTCATGTTTATGTCTTTCTTTCTTTCTTCAGTAGAAGAAAGAAATTAAGGTTTTTGAGGAAAACAAAAAATAATGTACTTCAGTGGGACCCAACAGGTTGAATGTCCAAACTGCAGTTTCAGTGCAGCTTTAAAAGACTCTACACCAGGGGTGGCGAACGTCGGTCCTGGAGAGCCGCAGCCCTGCAGAGTTTTGCTTCAACCCTAATCAAACGCACCTGAACAAGCTAATCAAGGTCTGAAGGGTTACTAGAAAGCTGGTGGCAGGTGAGCTTTAATTAGGGTTGGAGCTGAACTCTGCAGGGCTGCGGCTCTCCAGGACCAGAGTTCACAATCCAGCAAAATCATTTTCTGAAAAAAAAAAAATTAGAAATGTACATACTTTACCACTTGTCTTGCACTAACTCTGCGAAACGTATGCGCGACTTGACTTATTATGTAATCAAGTTGGAAAGGTCATACATGGTTAGCCATTTGTCTTTGTTCGGTTCAAAAAGTTAAGATAGGGTGAAATCTCGTTTTCTCCTCCAAAATCATCTGACATCATTGTTTTACCTTTTTTTGTTAAGGCCATTTTAATTTCTTTGCACATTCGCTTTGTAAACTCTGGGTCCATACTTTCACCTATGTCACACGTAGTTTGGGCTGGTCCAAGACGATCATTTGTGGTTAAAAAAGTATATACGTTATTTTTTTTATTTATTTATTTATTTATTTTAAGAATATAACATTGTTTCGGTAGGTAAGACCCTCATTCCTCAGCTGGGATCGTGTAGAGACCTTTGAAGCTGCACTGAAACTGCATTTCGGACACTCAAACCATCGGGTCCCACTGAAGTCCACTATATGGAGAAAGATTCTGGAATGTTTTCCTCAAAAACCTTAATTTCTTTTTGACTGAAGAAAGAAAGACATGAACATCTTGAATGACATGGGGTGAGTAAATTATCAGGAAATATTTATTCTGGGAGTGAACTAATGTTGAAAACCTCTGCTCTAAATAAGGAGAAAAGGAAAAGTCTCACCTGTTTCTGTTCCACTTGTCTCTGAACTTGTTTGTGATGAGCCCATGGTGTCACATCCCTGCTCATCCCTTCTCTTGCTGGCATAAAGGCTATACTGGCGCCACCTCCTTGCCCGTCGATACCCTAAGGTGCCGACCCACCGGGCCCGCTGTCTCCACGTTTTCCAATTCTGCACAAGCCGGTTGCGTAACCGCGCACTAGACCGTAGTCTTCGCCATCGCTTCAGCCTTTGCTGTCTAAGTCCATGAAGCCGAATCTGGAAGGGATTCTCAGGAAAGTCTCTGGCTTGGAACTTGGCCTCCCCTTCATGCGAGGACAGCTGCTGCCGATAATTATTAGCGAGCACGGCTCGTGGTAGTGATTCAAATGGCATTTGCCAGTCTTCCACTTCATCTTTCTCCTCCCATGGAGCACATTCAGAATCGATCTCTTCCTCATCTCGTTCTTCTTCTTCCATATCTTCATTCTCATCAAATCCAGCTTCTTCATCAACCTCTACCGGTTCTATGTACTCTCCAGTCCAGACTTGCTCCTTGTGACCTAGTTTGAGGTGAATGGGGCTGGTGGCATTGGGAGGGGAGTTTGGATCCATTAGACCACCCCCCATACCTCCAACACTGCTGGCTTCCTGGCTCACAGTCAATGAGAGTTCACCTTGCCAGCGGTTCTGGGCCAGGCTTCCACCGCTGTCTCTCATAGTCCACTGGCAACCTGCTACCTGCGCCAGCTCGCCGCCTGCAAGAGTAAAAACTGGGGTAATTTCAGTCCCCTGAATTTTGTTTCTGCTGCAGGTGGGTTTTTGCCTAATTTGCCTAATACAGATGTGTTTTTATACAAGACCAGTTATCAGTCAGTTATATGGTGATTGGCAAAGTGAAGCAGATGTTAGCTACCTTACACATGTCACCCTGGACCACAAAACCAGTGTTATGTTGCACGGGTATATTTGATGCATTTTATGGGTCAAATTAATCACATTTTCTTTTATGCCAAAAATCATTAGGATATTAAGTAAAGATCATGAAGATATTTTGTACATTTCCTACTGTAATTATACCAAAACGTAATTTTTAAATAAGTAATATGCATTGCTATGAACTCCATTTAGACAACTTTAAAGGCGATTTTTCTCAGTATTTAGATTTTTTTTGCACCCTCAGATAGTTGAGTTCAAATAGTTGTATCTCGGCCAAATATTGTCCTATCCTAACAAAACATACGTCAACGGAAAGCTTATTTATTCAGCCTTCAGATTATGTATAAATCTTGATTTTGAACAATTTACACTTACGACTGGTTTTGTGGCCCAGGGTCACATATATCGATATATCTATATATCTATTTTGACATTTTATATATATATATACAATAGCATATTTTAAAAATACTGTTCTCATTTACTGTAATTTAAAAGCAATTTAAATTGTAATTTAAAATACAAACGAGCAGAATAATTTACGCAGAAAGCAGGTATTAATGTTATCAGACAGTATGTGTAATTTAATAGTGCACATTTAACAAAACATGATTCATGAAATTTGCAGAAATATAATCTATGTGCAATTGCAAAACGCTAGTATCAACGACTAAATGAACGGAGAACACGTCTCATACAGCTTTATGTCCACCAAGCCTTTCAAAAGCCACATCATATCTAGAAACAACACACGTTAAGTGGGTTTTGCAATGACGGTTGCCGTTATAATTCACGGTTACTTTAGTATTTTTCGTTTTCTGGCATGTGCAATTTTGCTAATTAGCTGACAAGCTAACAGCTGCCTACAGTCTATTTAATTGTGCTCACATATCACTCACCTTTTACGTGCAGTTTTACACCAGTGTAAGATAGAAGCACACACAGCAGCTTCGCCTTTATTTTCCGCGAATTTGAAGCAAATATACCAAATTGTGCATTACGAGGATTTTCACCTCAATCAATGAATACAGTCGCGTTTTTTGCACGAAAGCATAAACAGCAACGCTGCGCGCAACTGATGACATCATTGACCTCGTATAATGGCGCTGCAGAAACGGACAAAATAAAGCATTAAAAAACACCCAAGCATATTAACATAATAATATTGGACCAAATCGTGTGATTTGAGAGATTAGAATAATTTAGGAAAAAAGAAAAAAAAGTAGAATGAGCTTTAAATGTAAAAAGGGGGTTTAAGCTACTAATGAACTGATGGAATAAAAATAAGTATAGACTATGTTGAGAAACGTATAGAAACGATTAATTTCGTTTTTCTAAACCAAATAGGCCTATCTTGTATTTAATTAAATGTTTAGTAGATTCAAATGTGGTTTTCAATAGCTGAATTTAAAAGGCTACTTTTAATTTATTTAAAATATAGTAGGCCTATATAGCCTAGTCTGTTTTGTTTGTGATCTTTTTCTATGCTGTCAGTATCTGTTTTAAGTCTGAAATAAGACACTATGGTTAAGTACAGGCTGCATATTTCTAGGGCTGAGTCACAATATGATAAGAAGGAAGGAAGGAAGAAAATAAATTGCAGTACTCTGGACTAAATTATGAGGTTTGTCAATTGCAGCACACAGTTGACTCAACATATTCACAGTTAATGGGATTTCTCAGAACTCAGCTGTTAAATATCCGTTATACTATTTATATATTTACTATTTATATTATATTATTGTTCACATAATCTACCCCATCAAGTTCTGCCAGAAATCTTGGTGTAATCTTTGATGACCAGCTGACTTTCAAAGACCATATAGCTAAAACTGCTCGATCTTGCAGGTTTGCCCTACACAACATTAGAAAGATCAGGCCCTTTCTAACAGAGCAGGCCACACAAGTTCTTGTCCAGGCCCTGGTCATCTCTAGGCCACAAAGAGGCACAAAATCACTTTCCAGAACATTTTCCTACACTGTTCCTGGCTGGTGGAATGATCTTCCCACCACTATCCGGAATGCCAACTCCCTAACAACTTTCAAGCGACTGCTGAAAACGCATCTCTTTCGACACTATTTGACTTAAAAAAAAAAAAAAAAAAATCCTTTATTCTACTCTTTTCCCTTTCTAGCTTGTACTTATCTGAACAATGCCTGTTATATAGTATTATGAGCACTTCCTAAGTCGTTTTGTCTCTTTAGGACAAATCGCTTGATGTATTTACCTGTAAGTCGCTTTGGATAAAAGCATCTGCTAAATGAATAAATGTAAATGTAAATGTAAATAATTTTCACTTATTTTTTCAAATAAAATTCCTGCTCACTGACAAAATATCAGTAATTTTGTTGATAGGATAAATGAATAGTGCTTAATAAGCATGTTCCAACACAGTCCAGTTAGTAATCTGTTCAAATGCAAATAACCAACAGGTGGATACTGTTACCAAAACCTCTTAGATTATATTTTGTTTAACAAATAAATCCTTAATGTACTTAGTAACATCCGATGTTATATATCACAATTAAAAGATTATAGGGTGGTTAGTGGATCATATTTGCACATTTCATAGATCACAAAAAACATAACAATAAAGGAGAATCATCACTACTCCACTGGTAAAGTTAACACAGTGAAACCATGGTATTTCAGTTGTTGTTTATGGTATGCACAGTTTCGTAAATAGAGAACCAGGAAGTGAGTTGTTAATAAAAAAGTTCTTTTTACCCTAAAGGCTGATTTTAAGGGTTGACTAAGGGTAATATAATACATGAGTTCACATGAGCATTTGCATATGTGTGCGTGTGTGTGTCTTTGTCAGAAGAAGAAAGTCCATAAATATCCAGTCAAACTGGAAAGACAGGATCAGAATGGCATGACTGATAGGGGCACTGGAGAAAACAGTCTCTGTTTACAAGTGCCTCTAATGATGTAGGTCTTCATGTTATTAGTTCCTTCATACTGAGTGTACTAATATGATATTTAGGTATACAAGTTTCCCTTCACGCCCATTTATTGTCATTTGTCATTAATTGTTGACGTCCTTTATCATTAACACTTCCGGTGTAACAAGAAAATAAGCCCATGTTTCCTGTAAAGCTAAACACATGGCTGCTTTTGATTATTACCTTTAACCTATATAACTTTATGCTCCACATTTAAAATGTAATCAATTTCTTAGTAAAGTGTAAAAAAAGGATAATTGGACATTGGAAAACCATGATATTGTCTACTTAGATAATAATTGATTTAAAATGTCAGTTGCAGATACAAATAGGCACTGTGTTATACAGAGTAGGAATTAATAAAATACTTTTTATCAAGTTTCAAGCTTTTTGAAAAGTAGCTTTCTGAGCCCAGTATGGTAAAAATAGTGGGGGAAAAGAAGATAGACATCAAAATCTATATGACTGTCAAATATGGGGAAGAAAAAATAACAGTGTGATGTAATAAAGGGCATAATTCCAGCAAGTGGTGAAGGGGAAAAATTGGTGTTAAGGGCGGAGGACATGAGGAGGCGGAGTGAGGAAAAACTCAGACTGAGTGCTTTGGGATGGCAGATAGACGTCAGATGCAGTCTATAAAACACCTGCTTTTAACTACGTTCAAAGTTACAGATTAACGATAGACGGATTATTTATATCTATACTCCATCACGGCGGATTATAATAAACATGAGTGGTATTCACTGGAAATGAAGGATTTATAATGGACACCTTATACCTGGAGTACAGTTGATTTACGAGCTGAAGAAAGTGATTCGACTGCGGGGGAAAGAACGTCGAGCGTTTATTTGTAAGTATAAGTTTTTGTTTACTGAAAGTAGCATTCTTGTTCTGCAAAAAAAAGTTAATTATATCTTGAAATAAGCAATGTATTAATTTAAAGTGTATGAGAGTCTAAACAAAAGGGATGTTTGGTTAAAAGTAACAATTAAGTAACGAATTATTTTTTTAAAAAAGCGTCATTTCCGCTTTGGTGTTATGCTTTAAACACTCACCTGGTCCCAGGTATCTCGTCCTTATCTGCTGTCATGGCTGATTTATGGCACAAGGTGAAACCAATAGTATGTAAATTTGCTTTCAAAAACTGCATTTAAGGCTTTGCCTTGTGTCAAGTATATAATAATTCCTCTACATTCCAGTATATATATGCAAAAATTTTACGCAAGTTCCATGGGTACTTTAAATTTCAGTGCAGGCCTATTTGTCACATTTGTTAAAATGACTATTTTACATATGACGTTGAAATAAAATTTTGTAAAAAGTTTCCTCTTCTATTTGAAAAATGTATTATTAATGAGCAACCACACTGTTATGTGCTGCTATGAAAAAATGAATGACAATTAAAGTATTTTACATGTTTTGTCCTAACACTCATTCTGAATATTAAGTGGTCAGACAGCCTAACAAGACACTAACAAATCTCTCAAATAACCGTAATATAGTTAGTACTGTGGCGTAAATTAGGAAAATTAGTAATATGTAGTAATGACCTGGATATTGTTTGTGACTTACTTCCCAGTCTTAGATCAACTGCATATGTCTGACACGTTTCTATCATTAATTTTTACATGAAGGATTAAAGTCACGCCTTTTGGTAAAATATGACAAACAAACAGCTACTGTCATTTGTTTCTGTACACTGGGTGTACACTCCTTTATAACTTATGTTTTGAAACATATTTGATTACAGTAATGCTGTAGAAAATGTCTGACCTATCAATTCACACCCAGTTTCAGAGAAGACTGTATCAAATGTTAACAGAAGCACAGCTTTATCAAACAAGCCGGCTTGAGGAAAACCAGCCTGAAAGTTGCAGCCTTTTAGAACTGAAAATTACCTGCTCTTTAATCTTTCGCTATTTTTGACTGAAATAAAACATTTGCTCAAGCTCTGAATCAGTGCGCCAATTCTGTAGTTATTACACATGTAAGATCTGCTTTACAACAGGCCTTGTCAACTAAACTTTTAGAGCCTCGAGTTTCACACAAAGTCTGCATTTTCTCTTGTCATTTGGGGTGTGGACTTTGGGTGTGTAGTCTTGGAGAATCTTATTTTGATTCTCTCAGGTTACCTGCTGAGACAAGCCCCCACAGTTTTAGAGCAGTCTCTCTGAGGCATGCTGGCTGATTATTCACTAAAAGGTCATGTGTCTGAGTTAGTCTTTAATGCTGTCATGGTTCTGTAAACAAAAGAGTGCAGAGAGTTTCTAGTTGTCTATTTGTACACATGATGATAGAAGTGGGAGGTTCATGGACATGGCAGGCAAAAATTCTAGTTTGTTCTGAACATAACTTTTCAAACTTTGCTTTGCATACTTGTGTATACAGTATGAAACTGTTCAAAGGGGATTTCCTTGCCAATACAAGCAAGTTAGAATTCTTTAGAAAGTGGTCATTTATAGCATAATTGCTTTATAACTTTAATCATGCTAAGCTGGTAAATCATTTTCTTTTACACACACACATGCCTGAAGTGGTTGTGGTTGGTTACATACCTCTCTCCTCACTGGCATCCACTGAAAAAACGTGGTTTGTTTGGTTTCTCTCTGCTTCCTTGATTTTTTTTACACTATTTATTAGCGTTCATGTTATCTGCATGTAGTTGATATATATAAAAAAAGTCACACATTATTCTGTGTTGTTTAGTTCTGCATTTGTTTTCCCATTTTGTCATACTCCTTGTTTTTGTCTTTACATAAGGTTTCATTGGTAACACTTTACTTAAAGCTCTTATATATGATGCATTATATATGTGATTTTAATGCATTAATTATGCCTTGTAATGCATCTTATAATTCATTGCATGAATAATTGTAACCACAGTTATAATACATAATTATAATAATAAAGTTATAATGATAATACGCATCTATTCATTGTTATACTTTCAGAAAGTATAATGCATTAAAATACATGACAAACAAACCTTCAAATACTATAATGCATTTTAGCTTTGGTTACAATTAGTTATGAAAAGTTATAAAACATTGTGACGTACATATTGGATACCCTTACAATGCATTATACATACAGTGTTACCGTTCCTTTTGTTCACATTAGTTAACCAACAATGAAAAATTCTTTTAAAGCATTACTTGATCTATAATAATTTCAACATTTACTAATAAAATCAACAGTTGTAACTGTTAATATTATTTAATGGACCTGAGCTAGCATAAACTAAGTAAAAGTTGTAAGTTGTAAGTTTAAGTAAATAATGTCAATAAGGATTAATGCATATTGTAACAAATGTATAGATCATTATTAGTTAATGGTTAATAGGACCTTATTGTAAAGTGTTTTTATATTTATATTTTAAAAACTATACTTAAATGTATATAAAGATTTATTTTCTTTTTTGTAATTTATAATAATAATTATTTATTTATTTATTTGGTAACACTTTACAGCAAAGTGTCATTTGTTAACATTAGTTACTGTATTAACTAACATGAATGAACAAGACATTTATTACATTATTTATTAATCTTTGTTAACATTAGTTAATACAAATATAGTCATTCACTGTTTGTTGATGTTAGTTCACAGTGCATTAACTAATGTTAACAAACACAACTTGTGATTTTAATATATTAGTAAGTGCTGAAATGAACATAAATTAAGAAGAATAAATACTGTTTTGTATTGTTCATTCTCAGTTAATGTTAACTAATGTAGTTATCTAATGTTAACTAATGAACCTTATTGTGAAGTGTTACCATTTATTTTACATAGTTGGTAATACAGTTGAGCTACGGTTGAAAATGACCTCTAAGTATCAGTTTTTAAAAAGAATTATGTGCGACATCCCTGTAAATCTAAACTGAATAAAGTAAAAAAGGAAGCATTTTGAGTATCATGCATTTTAAGAGGGGTTTCTCAACACAGCTCAGTTCTCTTGTTTGTTTGATTTCTCATTGGCTTGCAGCAAATTCCCAACAGGCATCCATAGCAACCCAATGAGGCCTTGAATTGTAAGGAACAGCCATGTAGTATCTATTCAGAAAGAGATATTTAAATACAGTAGTTTAGGCGTAGAGAGCTTGTTTCTATGGAATCAAAATAAAAAATGAAAGAATGTCTTTTGAATCACATGTTCTCAGATTGTTCAGGTTTATTGTATCTCATTTCATTGCTCTGTTTGTCTTTTAGAGTTGCTGTGTGACAGTCTAATAATGATGGATCATGACACTCAGTGGCTGTACCAGCTCCTTGCTAGTGTGCAGCTAGAGAGATTCTACCTACGGATGCGAGACGGACTAAATGTGACACGTATTGAGCACCTGAACTACGTTAAAGAAGCAGATCTCGAACAGATTGGCATTAGTAAACCAGGTTTGTCTTGCAAAGCAGTTTATTATGTGAAGATCGTCATCACTTGAGGGTCCTACAGTGCATTTAACATGGTTTGTGTATCGGTGTGTCTTTGTATTTATTGCTGTTTTCTGTTGATTTTTCTTTTTTAACAGGACAACGACGATTATGGGCAGCCGTCAGACAATACAAAAGCAACATGCGACCACGGTCGTGGATAAATAAGGTATTTCACATCTTTAAATACCTGGTTATTCATTCATTTAGCCTACCTATGAACCTATGAATCATTGTCTGTTTTTTTTTTTTTTTATTAGGCCTTCAATGGTCGCACACCAGAGGGAAGTGAGCAGTTTATTGGTGCTGTGTCAGGCCAGGGGCCAGAACCAGCACGTGCACTCCCCTGTCTTATCCAAGACAGTGAACTGATCTTTGGGGACAGGCTTGGTTCGGGTTCTTTTGGGGTAGTTAGGAAAGCAGAATGGCAAACACCGACTGGACAAGTGGTAAGTGCTTTACGTCATATATGTATTCTTTTTTGTCTGTCTAGAAGCTTCAACACATAGGAATAAATACTACTAAAACTAACAGTTTTGTTTCCCTATTTTAAGTTGCATGTAGCAGTGAAAACCTTGAGGGGTGGCGGATCCAGATACGGAGATGTGGTGAGCGAATTCCTCCAGGAAGTTTCGACCATGCAGTCTCTGGACCATCCTAACATTATACATCTGTATGGTGTTGTTCTTACTCATCCTCTTAAAATGGTAATCTTAACTTTTTGTGTAAGATCATATTCTGTACTAATATTCAATTCTTTGTATTGTTTATGCATATAAATATCTTATTCGCTATTCATATTTGTTTTATTTTTTAGCATGATTGTGAATGTGATATTAAGTTTTATAAACCAGTTCAATAAACAAGAAGTTAATGTTAAAAACTTACATTTTAGACACAATATTGCCCTTTTACTTTGTGTAGTTTTGTGCACCACAAACAAAATTCAATAATTTACTAATTCACTTATAAAGTAAATAACAGAAACTGCAAATGTAACTTGCAGAAAGTTCAAAACAAAAAACATTTTATATTCTAAAGTATAAGACCAATAATTGGAAGTTTACCTTATTTATTTATTACTTATTTCTTTATTTTTTGGAGTGAAATAAGAGTATATTAGCGTGTTGTTGTTTAAAGACGGTCATTAGGGGTTGACCGATATGTGCCAATACCAGTTATTACAGATCAAGTAGATACAGATAACCGATATTTTGAACCAATATATATGTATAGTGTAAAAATGAAAATTAAAGTCAAAATTAAGAATAACAAGGGCTCTGACAAAAACTTTTTTTAATGCTTTTAAATAATTTTATTGGCAAATCGTTTTGAAAATGACAGATACTGATAACCGTAAAAATGCAATAAGATTGGCGCCAATAATCCGCTAGGCCGATAATTTGTTGACCCCTTATGTACACTACTGTTAAAAAGTTTGGGGTGAGCAAGGTCTTTATTTTAAAATAAATTAATTTTATTACGCAGGGATGCATTAAATTGATTCAAAGTGACAGTAAAGACACTCGTAATGTCACAAAGTACTTCTGTTTCAAAAACATCTTAACTTAATTGAAATAATATTTTACAACGTTACTGTTTTACCGTATTTTTGATCACATAAATGCAGATTTGGTGAGCATAAGAGTTAAAAACACCCCAAAGTTTTAAACAGTAGTGTTGTTGGTAATGTTGTTGCAGTGCTGGTGATGCTAAGACGAATTATTAAACTTTCTTTTTTATTAGGTAACGGAGCTGGCTCCCTTAGGCTCTTTATACGACACTCTGCGTCTACGACACGGAGAATATCCTCTTTCACGGCTCTGGCTCTTCAGCACACAGATTGCTACAGGTATGGAGTACCTGGAGTCCAGACGCTTCATCCACAGAGACCTCGCTGCCCGGAATGTGCTCTTGGCTGGCAGAGAGCTAGTGAAGATCGGAGACTTTGGACTGATGAGAGGCTTGGAGCAGGACAGGGACCACTATATCATGACGGCACACAAACGCATCCCCTTCGCATGGTAAGAAGCTGGATTGAAGAGCCAGAAAGAGCTATTTCAGAACTCTGAGTACAATTCCAGAAATCAAAGTATAAGTAGAAACAATGAGGTTAATAATGTCACTATCACCTGCTTGCTAGGTCGTGGTTAGTAATTCCAGCCTCTTTCTTGCTTTTTATAGGTGTGCTCCTGAGAGTTTGCGTGTGGGTACTTTCTCTCATGCTTCAGATGTCTGGATGTTTGGTGTCACATTGTGGGAAATGTTTACTTACTGTGAGGAGCCCTGGTTGGGGCTGTCTGGCAGACAGGTACATATGTTGTGAAAAATGCTGTGAAATTCTGTTTATTAACTGCAGCTGTAATAAGCACTATTTCCTTTCATGACTAAGCAACATGCTGTGTTTTGTATAGATCTTGTATCGTGTTGAGCGGGAAGGTGAGCGGTTGGAAAGGCCTCCAGACTGTCCTCAGGAGTTATATTCTGTGATGCGTAAATGTTGGGCCTGCAATCCTGCTGACCGACCAACCTTCTCACACCTCACCACTATGGTGTCAGAGGTCAGTGTTAAACCTCTACCTCTCATTAATCTCATTCATACTCACAAACTGGAGTAACGGCTGCTGAAATTTCAGCTTTGCCATTGCAGAAATATTTTACATTTTAAAATATATTCAACTACAAAACAGTTATTTTTCATTGTAATAATATTTCACAAAATTGCTGTATTTTTGATCAAATAAAGACAGTCTTGGTGACCATGAGAGACTTCTTTTAAAAGCATTCAGAAATCTTCCAGATATTATAAAAAGCATATTTAAAACAAGGAAAAAAGCATATCTAAAACCTTGTTCTTGGCACAGTGTGTTAATTGTGTACTATAATTAATAAATAACACACATTGAATGTATTTTCTCTCTTAATTCTCTCTCTTTCTCCTTTAATGTTTTTTTCAGGCACAGCCTATGGAGGTTCGAGCAGTAAAAGACTTTGCAGAGCCCAGAAAACTCTCCATACAGGCGAATGATCTAGTGACTGTTATAGATCATGGGTAATATTTTCATTTAAATTTATTTTTTCTTTCTTCTGTTTCTCCCTTTATTTTCAAATTTTCACTTTAACTTATTAATTTATATTGCCTGTCTTCTTACCTAACACCTTTGGCATTGTCTAAAGTTTTTAACAGACATGCCAATAAATCTTTGTTAACTCTGACTCTGATAAAGGTTGTGGGTAATTATTAACCTGTCTCCCCTCCCTTTGACTTAGTCACGTTTAATTCATACCTCAGCTTACCTCAGTCAGCTTAGTAGTTTTTTGGTAACACTTTACAATATGGTTCCATTTGTTAATATTAGTTAATGTCTTAACTAACATGAACAAACAATGAACAATACATTTATTACAGTATTTTTTAATCTTTGTTAATGTTCATGAAAATACAGTCGTTCATTGTCAATCCTCAGTGTGTTAACTAATGTTAACAAGCACAACTTTTGATTTTAATAATGCATTAGCAAAGGTTGAATTTAACTAAGATTAATAAATGCTGTAGAAGTATTGTTTATTCTTAGTTCGTTAACTAAAGAAGTTAACTAATGTTAACTAATGAACCATACCACTTTACGTGTTACGTTTTTTTTATGTGCTCATGCAAAACACACTTAGACAAAAAATGAAAAAACTGATTTAGAATGACTAGGTACAAATGACTTTGTCAAGTTTTACTGACATTAGTGACATTTTATAGAATTAAGTTAATTAGCATCTGTAATATGCAGTAGCAGATTGAATAAAGATTTAACAGTGAACTGAATTTTGAAACACAAATTAAGAGCACATATATTAAAGCAGACCAAGAGTTGTCAAAAAAGGAAAGGTGCTGTAGATTATCCATCTAAATGTAAAAATAGATATGCTAAATAGAGCTTTGTGGTGATTCTCAGAAACTATAAAAATGACTGCCCTTTGATTTCTGTATTTTTATGCTCTTGTGTTTTGTTGTAGGTTGGAAATGTGTGAGTGGAAGGGACAAAACCAGAGAACGCTAAGTGTTGGCTGGTTTCCCCCTGCACTGGCTGCCCCGGCTCTCACAGCAGTAGTTCCTGCGTCTGGTCCGGCTCTGATCTCTCCCCCCGTTAAAGGTAGTCTACAGCACACTGGCCATGGAGACACTGACCCAGCACGCAGCTGGGGCAACCCAGAACGAATAAATGAGTAAGTGACATTTTAAATAAAGTTATAAACTATAAGGTTTGAATTCACTAAACAGTTGGATGTAACTTTTATTAGACTGTTTATGTGACTTTAACCATTTTATGTGTACGTTTCAGCCCAAGTCGCTGGAGGATTCCATTAGCAAGAGAGAAGGAAGGCTCCAATCTGAAAAAAATGGCAGGTTAGTACTTTAAATATACTGTAACCAACTTAAAACATTATCATTTGAGTACTATTCAAAGCCTGGATTTACTATAAAAGAGAATAGACACTACCAGTCAAACATTTTTGATGTTTTAAAAGAAGTCTCTTCTGCTCACCAAGCCTGCATTTAAAGATCCAAAGTACAGCAAAAACAGTGAAAAAGTGTTTTCTATTTAAGTATATTTTAAAATGTAATTTATTCCTGTGATTTCAATTTAAATTTTTGATCAATTTAAAGCATCTCTGCTAAATAAAAGTATTAATATCTATAATTTATTTGTCCCCCAAAAATATATATATTATACTGACTTCAAGCTTTTGAATGGTAGTGTATAATGTTACAAAAGCTTTTTATTTCAGATAAAAACTGATCTTTGGATCTTTCTATTCATCAAAGAATCCTGAAAAAATGTACTCAACTGTTATTGATAATAATAATAATAATAATAATAATAATAATAATAATAATAATAAAATTTATGGAACAGCAAATCAGCATATTAGAATGATTTCTGAAGGATCATGTGACACTGAAGCCTGGAGTAATAATGCTGAAAATTTAGTTTTGATCACAGGAATAAGTTACATTTTAAAATATATTAAAATAAAAAGCAGTTATTTTAAATAGTACAAATATTTCACAGTATCACTGCTTTTGTTGTGTTTTGGATGAAATAAATGCAGGCTTTGGTGAGCAGAAGAGAATTCTTTAAAAAACATTAAAACACTTTTGACTGGTAGTGTAGTCCTGTACATATCATCATTCAAAAGTTAGAGGTCAGTAGGATTTCTTTGAAAGAATTTTTTTTTATTTATTTATAAGGGCTGCATTAAATTCAAAAGTGACTTTAAAGACTTCTACAGTGCTACAGAAGATTTCTTTTTTAAGATTTGTGTGTCTTACTTTCAATCTTCAGGCATCTCAAGGAGTCTGGAGTCTGTCCTTGGTGGTCCACAGGACAAAGGTCGAAGTCCTGCTGGGATTGCATCTCAGAGAGCTGACCCACGCAGACTAATGCAAAGTAATTTAATGCAAGATCCACGCAGGTTTAGTGACGCTATTGTCATCCCACCTCCACGGCCACCACCCCCCACCTTCAAATGCATCAGCCCACCAAACAATGGCTTCAAAGGCGTCAAACCCCAGATGATGATGCAGGATCGGAGACAAGTAAACCCAGCGGGCTGGGTCCCTCAAAGTAATTCACAGCTACAGTTCCAGTTCCAGTTCCAACCACAGCAGCATTGTTTAGGGAATAGCAACCTTGCCAGGTTGGCACATATGGCCATTTCAAGCCCTCAGCTAGATGATGGCCCTGAGAAAGAAAAGGAGAGAGAGAGAGAGCAAGAGAGAGAAAGAGAGCGGGAGAAGGCAAAGGAGAGGTATCCACCACAAGTTGACAAAGCAGTCATAGCGCAGGTATGCAAATTTCCTCATCTCCAACAGCTTTTACTTGACTTGTAAAAGTAATTTCAGTCCTTATAACATTTAGATAAGAATAGACTGACATATTAGTATATATACAGTTGAGATCAAAAGTTTATATACACCTTGCAGAATCTGCAAAATGTTTACTATTTTACCAAAATAAGAGGGATCATACAAAATGCACATTATATTTTATGTAGTACTGACTTGAATAAGATATTTCACATAAAAGATGTTTACATATAGTCCACAAGAGAAAATAATAGTTGAATTTATAAAAATGACCCTTTACATACGCTTGATTGTTACCTGAATGATCCACAGCTATGTGTTTTTTTTTTTTTTTTAAAGATATTTGTTCATGAGTTTCTTATTTGTCCTGAACTGGCAGCTGTTCTTTGGAAAAATCCTTCAGGTCCCACAAATTCTTTGGTTTTTCAGCATTTCTGTGTATTTGATCCCTTTCCAGCAATGACTGTATGATTTTGAGATCCATCTTTTCACACTGAGGACAAATGAGAGACTATTACAGCAACTATTACAGAAGGTTCAAACATTCACTGATGCTTCAGAAAGAAAAATGATGCATTAAGAGCCGGGGGGTGAAAACTTTTTGAATTTGAAGATCAGGGTAAATTTAACTTATTTTGTCTTCTAGGAAACATGTAGGTATCTTCTGTAGCTTCTGAAGGCATGATGAAAAAATTAAATAATATGATATTTAGGCAAAATGTACACATCTTCATTCTGTTAAAAAGTTTATACCCCTGGCATCGTTTTCCTTTTTTTTTTTAATCTGGAGCGTCAGTAAGCGTTTGAACCTTCTGCAGTAGTTGCAGAACTGAGTCCCTCAGTTGTCCTCAGTGTGAGGAAGACGGATCTCAAAATCATACAGTCATTGTTGGAAAAGGGTTTAGATATGCAGAAATGCTGAAAAACCAAAGAATTTGTGAGACCTGAAGGATTTTTCTGAAGAACAGCGGCCCGTTTAACTGTTCAGGACAAATAAGGGACTCATGAACAACTATCATTCAAAAAAAAAAAAAAAAAAAAAGCTGTGGATCATTCAGGTAACAACACAGTATTAAGAATTAAGTGCATCTAAACTTTTGAATGGGGTCATTTTTAATAAATCAATTTATTATTTTCTCTTATGTACTATATGTAAACATATTTTATGTTAAATATCTTATTCAGGTCAGTATTAAATGAGAAATAACATGCATTTTGTATGATCCCTCTTATTTTGGTAAAATAATTAACATTTTGCAGATTCTGTAAGGTGTATGTACTTTTGACCTCAACTGTATATTGGAATAATTGTAATAATATTTCACAATTATAATGTTTTTACAGTATTTTTTGATTAAATTGTTTTTTTTTTTTTTTAAATTATAGAATTCCTCTTTATTAATGTTGCTAATATGTTAAATGCTTATTGGTCATCAGGTTCAGGAGGCGGTGCATGGAGTGACTATTGAGCAGGTTCAGAAAGCTCTGTATCGCAGTGACTGGAATCCCGTACGGGCAGAGCAGCAGCTTAAGGTAATAGAGAATTAGCCATTGTTCATTCAAAGTTAATTATTTCATTATATTCATTGCATTACTCTTGCTTATTCTTGTGTTTGCCTCACACCATCAGATAGACCAGCTGTATTACATGACTCAGTGCTCTCGTGAGGACTGTCAAAAAATCCTTGCCCGCTACAACTGGGACCTGCAGACGGCAGGACGTTATATCATGCGACAAGAAAGAGACAGAGACAGAACTGCATTGGATAGAAGAGGAGAAAGAGTTTAATGCAAGACAATGTTAACGTGTAAAATGGTTCATAATTATTGAGGATTTCGTGTTTTTGTGATATCACAAAATTGTCAAGAGGTCAAAATAAGGCACACACACACACATACACACACACAAAAAAAAAAGTTTTCACACCCTGAACAGGTTTTCATTCACCTCCACTGTGAAACTATCTGTCATGACTCTGTATTATGTGCTTGATTAATAAGTTTGTGATATAAATTGTTTGAAATCTGTTTGTAAAGACAGCATAATCATTCTTATTACATGCAGAATGTCATGCCAGTTGCCATTGTGACTATTGTTAGTTTACAGTTTTTGTAAATAAATTAGGTTTGTTAAATTCATAAAAACTGTGTAAATGTATATGATGAATTTGTAAATATATACGAAGTGTTAGAAATATTTGTATCTGTTTAATAAAGTAAAATGTGCATTTTTAGTTTGTTTTCTGATTTTCTTACATTATTAGAATATAAAACACAACAGGTTATGGAAAATAACATGCTGAATATTTTCCATAAAGATATGTCTCAGTTTCCACTATAGTGTTATAATGAAAACATATTTACATATTGATTTAAGGTACCAGTGTTATGGTACAAATGGGTATATTTATTCCAAAGACAAAGTAAGTTAAAAAGCTTACATATGCATTGAGATGAAAATTCAGAAAGTTATCAATACATTACTGTTTATGCAGTTTTAAAGCTAAAACAAACAAACAAGATTTCAAATCGGAGAAGAATATACAAATAATGTCCTGTAAAACTGCATCAACTTAAGTGAAAAGAACTGAAAAGTGTTGCTCTACCCAAAACAGCCACTATGTGTCATACTTAACACAAATGTTTGACAGAACACGGTCTTTCAAAGTTACAAATGTAGCTAACTTACATTCTGCTGTATAGTGGGACCTAATTTAAGAAAACATCGCTTAAAACTCAATCAGACCGAGACATTTGCACAGACAAGATGTCGAGCCAATTTTGGATTTTCTAGGTAGCCCACAATGTAATGTACTCGACCTGACACTTAAACAAAGCACTATTGTTTCTTAAAAAAATGCTATAAAGCTATGCCACACTCTCAAAAAAGGTACAAAAGCTGTCACTGGAACAGTGGTTGGGTTGCCAAGTCCTTCACCCCCTATCCCCCGGAAAGCTATTTCGACAGAGGGGGACCAGGGATGGAAGAAAAAACGTGGAAAAAGCGCGATTGGGCTTGTTTTGAATAGTAAAAAAAGGTTATAGTTAGAATAGTTAAAAGGTACACCTTTATCCACAAGTTTCCGGGGGCGTTACTGTAAAAAAAAAAAAAAAAAAGAACGTGGGTACAACTTCCGGTGAGGCGGCGGACGTAGTATACCAATGGTATTTTGTGTGCTAATTAGCGAAGAGGCTAAGTGTTTTAGACCATTGTTTACTTTGTAAAGACGCACACCTTTATAAGAGAGGTCATTACGTTCTTATGGACAACATATGCTTTTTGAAGTTCTGTTTCTCACATCAGCAAGTTTGGATCGCTAAATCTTGAATGACTGTCAACTAGTGAAATGACATTTAAACCGAGACATCAGAGCTTGTGTTAAAGGGCTTGTTAACGTAGAAATCCCTTTCGTAGAAGCCTCACTTTCTGTCCAGTCATGTGCTCGATTCGTTTTGCGTCTCCTAATGGTCGACCCCCAGATCTTACTTTGCGAGTACATTTTTATTGGGACCTATTACATTTTTAAATACCCAATCATACAAGTAATATGAAGAATACAAATTATTTAAGGAAAATTAAATATATGCCATATGCAATTAATATATATGTACATTATTCTTCTATTACATCGTATTGATATTCGTACTGGCATTTAATGGCACTGTTCAATGGGTAAATTAATTTATCAGAGTCAGATATTCAACAAACAAACACACACACGGTTAGGCTTTTATTTGTGCATATAATATGGATTGATCTATGGAAGTTGTGGTGAATGCTTCTTCCGACGGAGCTTCACAGGCTTCTGGCTGCCTTATTTTTACTAACCACCAGATCGCGCTGTTTTCGACACTCTCGAAGCTTTTAATCTTTTCCCGGAACTGTCAGAGGAAAGTCTCGGTGCTTCACGAGGCTTTATTTGCCCGTCACTCCTGTCAACTGTTGAATGAATGAGTGTCACGTCCCGCTTGTTTACTTTGAACCGGAAGACGCTCCCACTTTTGACGCAAGGCCTCATGGGGCGGAGGAAACTTATGGATACCTATTAACATTTTAGTACGCTCAGGTACATATTAGTACCTTAATTGTACATCCTAGTACCTTTTGAAAAGGTACCGCCTATACTGACAACTTCTTGACTTTTTTTCTGAGAGTGCAGCTGCAGCATGTTATTCCAACATGCCATTGTCATACAAATACATGTCAATTCAATACATGTAATCTTAAGGAAACCAAAACTAATTTTCAGCAGTTGCGTGTACGGCAGTCATTCTCGCGTAAAATTCTGCTTCTTATCGTCGTAATGTGAGTCGGCCCAGGTACTACATTACTTCCTGAGGCATGGGATACTGAAGTTGGTTTTGGACTGGAAGACAATCTAATATATACATAGAATAATTTTGTATTTTGGAATTTTTACATCACTAATGAAAAGCAGGTTGTTCACTGTAGCATTCTGTAATCATTTGATCAATTAAACTATGAAACTGCATTTATGTGTTTAGTCTATTGAAGCACAAATTATTTTGTGCCTTAGATTAAAATTATTTCATGTTTAATCTATTATTCATTTCACAGTCTGGAAGTAGCATAGCCTAAAAAGGAATGTATCTATTTTCTGTTTGTAGATGCGAAGGCGCTGTCAGAACATCCACTCATTCAGGTAACAGTTAAAGTTTGCTCTTCGATGTCTATACATCATGAGGATTAGATCTCCATATTTAGTATTATGATCAATATCATTTGGCACCAGATGGTTAAAAGATGAAGCAGAAGCAGAAGAATGGTACTTACTAAAAAGTAGATGCTTTTTACTCTCTACATAACATGATGTCTCAAATAACTAAAATATATATAACTAATTTTTAAGTATCATTAAAAACAGTGAAAGTCAAATAGATTATCCGGTCCCAAAAAGTTGAGGAAAAGCAACCTTCTTTTAGAAAGCAGCAGGGTGAAGGATTAAGGAGTTAAAGAAACTAGAACTGACTGATTAGTTTGTAACTAGAACATAAAAAATAAAATCGTTTATTTTTTCAATAGCAGTTCTCTTGTGCCATAGGTGTATTCACCAAACAATATTTGGTTCCTGGAGAATTAGTAACATTTTTTACTTTACAAGAACATTAATTTGCATAATGTATTTGGTTTTGTGTCTAAAAAATTATTCAACCTTGAAAATTGCAAAATCCGGTAAAGATGTTGTAATGCAAGAAAACAGGTTGGACAAGAACAAGTTTCTTGTTGACTTCTTATGTTAAGTAACCCATGACTGTCTACTGGGTCCTGATTGCATGGTTTAATGTGCACTTAACCTTTTGTTCTGGTAGGCATAAAAGCCTAAACATTTTTCCTGTTTTTAAAGAGTACCTACAGTGATATATAAAGAGATACCTCAGCTGGATGCTTTAAAACTAATGTTTGTCTTCATAGAAAGTTGTGGTAAAAGACATAAGTTTTTCTGTGATTTTGTTCTGAAAGTAGCTCATAAACTGGTCTAATATTGTTTCAAATCTGTACATGTATTTTAAAATGAGCCCACATTTGAATACATTTTAGTTTTTGTGTTGGTCAAAGAAATCCTATGAATGTGAAACCTGAAAAAATGCACAAACAGCAACTAATCAAAAGCATGTTAGCAGTCCTTTAAAATACAATCCAATTTTAAAATGACCCCCCCAAAAAAGCTCATAACTATTTAACTGACTATATATATTCACACAAGCAGCAGTATAAGATTGTCAGTTTTGTCTAGAAAAAAAAAAAGAAAGAGTGGCAACAGAAACTGACATTTTGAAGTGTCACAGCGAAATGACAGTTAATTTGTGTTGCACAAATAAAACTACAAGGTTATGGAAAACACATTGTTCAGTATTTTCAGTAGGGGTGTAACGGTACATGTATTCGTACTGAACCGTCACGGGGCAAATTCCAAATGGAAGTGATCATCCTTATGCCCTACTCCCTTCGAAGGGTAGAGCTACTTTGGAGTGAGCAGGCCACGTGAAAGACTATTAGAATACCCAAGACTTGTCACTCGTATAATTTTGAATGGGGAAAGATGCAACGTTTGTTATGGCCGCGAAGCCCCGCCTTCTCAATGAAAGAGCCAATCGTTGATTAGTAAAGTCAGCGCGTGAACTGCAGCTGCCGTTAGAAGTCCCGGTTGCTATAGAAACATTCAGCGTTCTGAGACGTGCGCTAAGTATTGCGCAATGGCTGATCTAGCTTTTTTTTTAACGCCACTGGAACATAAGGAACAATATTTATGAGGCAGTTCTTCTCAGATTACATTGGGGATTTCAAATATGAAATTTAATCGTAAGCTTGGTGAACAGTTTTGGAGAATTTGATGTTTCCTCATTGAAAGATAGGAGCTGCACTTGCCTGCCCGAGAGACGTTTCAAAGATGGCCGCCAAGTGAAATTACTTGCCTTAAAGGGACTTTGGCCACGTGCGGCGTGTCATTACTGTATGTATGTTTGGAATGCATTCGGCAAACGGGGCGACGTAATTTCCTCATTATCTTCAGCTGGCATGTTCCTGTGACAACACAACACAACACGCTGTCCGTCAGCAGATGTCTATGTTTTAATCTTTTTATTGTTGGTAGCTTAACTGTTGCAAATAAACATAGGGCCTACATTTTATATATGTATAATTTTTTAAAATATGCTATATAATATATAAAAAAAGTCTAAACTCCAAGGGCTCTGCCCTTCGAAGGGAGTAGGGCATAAGGATGATCACTTCCATTTGGAAAGAGGAATGTAGAACTGAAGAATATTCCATTCAAAGGAACAGATGAGGTCCCATGAGTTGTGTGTAGATTTCTCCATCTATGAGTATGGCAAAAGTATGTACAAAAGTATGTGTCACATACCACACTCTCACTCAGACCACCTGCATATGACTGTTTCTACTATTAGGGAGAAAAGAGAAAAGCAGTTTTCTGAAAAGTAAACTACCTCAAATCAAATAAAATCAAATCTTCTGCAGAAACAAAACTTGGATCTGCTTCAGGTCCTTTTTAATCCTTACAGACTCCATACTGGTTCCTGCAGAGACTTATAGGATCATGAAAGTGACTTTTTACACACAACATAGTGTAAGCTAATGTAAATCATAATGTAAATGAATAACTCCTTGGAGGGGTAACGAGTCACAATCCTGTGGTTGATAGGAACTTTCAGACAACAATCAGCAAGCATCCCTAAAACTGAGATTTTCAGTCAGGAGGTCGAAAATGGTAAGGCATTTCATAATCCTTTTAATAATTTAATAAGTAAATATCCGCCTTTGTCAAAGCACAAGATGTCCTAAGAGAAGAAAAGAGGATGAAAAGAGATCAGTCCAAACAAGAATCACTATTATAATACTGCATATTTTCACAACTGCATACCGTTGATATTTTCTTAACTGATGTAATTTCATAATATTCAGTGCTTAGTCTAATTAATTTCCAAAACGGTTAAAAATATCATCGCCAAATGAATTTCCCTGGCAGCTAGACTGTGAATCGCAGAAATCATTGGCTTAATACTCACAATAAAGAGGCAAGCACCCAAAAGTACAGCCTTCATTTTAACATCCATGTCCATAGGGAACTGGATAGAAAAGCTGCTGGCATCACTGATGCATGTCTTTATTAAATCATTCTGGTGTTTTGTGATTCGACCAATAGACTCTTCACCAATCATGCCTTTTACCTAAAGACAGAAATTCTTAGTGGTGTAAAACCATGTGTAAAGCACCTTAACATGTGTTTAAGTCTAAAATGTTTTATTATTATAATAAAATATTTTATTTTTATTAAAATAATTAATGCTCTTATCTCGCATGAAATAAATGTTACCTCAAAGTCTATGTCACCACAGCATTTGAATGGAATGAAGGGGCCCTGGATCCTCAGTAGCACCTCATTACTGGGACCCAGGATGGAGAATTTTGGTAAAAAGGACCACTCATGTTTCACATAGCCTATGGTTACTCCAGGGGGAGCCTGTACCTCAAGCTGAGAGTGAAAAATTCACATCAATCAATAAATAGGAAAAGAAAGCATGTGAAAATGTGTGCGATACCTGCAAGTTTTTCGCCCTACTCCACCTTTTTGAATTGGAGTACACTGACGAAGAACTAACCACGCATGACCTTTCCAACATGATTACGTAATGCGTCATAGATGCGAATCACAGAGCTAGTGCAAGATGAGCATTTGTGCTTAAAAAGTATATAAATTTGTGTAGAGCCCTTTGAAACTGCAATTTGGACCTTCAACCCGTTGGTTCCCATTGAAGTCCACTATATGGAGAAAAATCCCGGAGTGTTCTCCTCAAAAACCTTAATTTCTTTTCGACTTAAGAAAGACATGAACATCTTGGATGATATAGGGTGAGTAAATTATCAGAAAAATTTAATTCAGAAGTGAAATAATCCTTTAAATCATTTATATCAAGGTTAGTTTTAAATTGCCCCTTCAAATCACTGTCTTCACCTTTTGACTGCATAATGTTAAAAATAGGAAAACGGGAAATATGTCTTAAATGGTTGTAAGTGATATTTAAAAATTCTAGTTACTATTGGCAACAGTCAGAAACTTTGTGTGGGTCTACAAGTTTCATCAGATATCATCTCTTTACACAGTGTGCAAAGTTAGTTTTGATTGAACAAATGATTTTTGATGACACCAGTTCTCTTTTAAAGAGTCAGCCAAAAAGATTCTTGAAAACAGCTTTAAACTTGCTTGTAAGCAGCTCACTCCTTCACTTATCCACGAGTCATTTTTTAAAATGAACTGTGAGTGGAGATATAGGTTTGGTATAGGTTTGTGAGACTTTATATCTCTGGTTGTAGTTTACAAGTAAACATTCCTTCATTACAGCACATAGCTGTAACAACTGATGAAAGCTAAAGTAAAATCTTTAATAAGCAATTTGGTAAATTGTCATTTAAAAATGTCACTGATTCTAGGTCAGTTTTTTGTCTATGTTGGAGCTTCTTTTCAACATTTGTTAAAAAATGTTTTATTTAGCTGCTACATTAACATTGATAAGACTGATAAGGTCTTTTATACCTCAGAGAGGAAGCAGCGCATTGGTCTGTGCATCTGAATGACCTCTTGGTCCATGTGGTCTTTAATATGCATTTTAAAAGCCCGTGCCGGACCAAAGATATTGTGAATAAGGCAGTCACTCTCTTCTTTGGCGTGGCAGAACTCTTGCCCGATGCTGTTCCTGATCTCATACTCATTGTTAGTCTCAAAGCGAGTGAGTACTGTGAAAAATATGATCAAAGTTTAAAAAATTATTACATCACTTTGGTTTAAACAAGGTGTGCAGTCTTTTGGAAATCATCAAAGTGTTAACAAAAATGCTTCAAATATTGGCAGTGATCTAATACACTTTAAAAAAAAAAAAAAAAACAAGAAAGAAGACTCACTCTTTATACACTCTGTTTTTTGGTGAATAAGTATCTGGTCAATCTGGAATGCACAAAAAATATGAGGTAACATCCAGACATCTCACTTCCAGACAGATATACTGATAGAGAGATGTAAGGCCCACCTGAGTGAGGTACTCAAGACCGGGTGGTACTCCATAAAGTAGAATTGGTGGTGGAACTGCAGGTGCTAAGGAGGTTTGTGAGGAGGATCATTAGCACACAATCATTAGCCTTGCATTGTCTTTACTAAATATTAACGTAATAGTCTGTTATGGGAAGTGCAGTTTTTGCTTAAATTGAGCTGTTTAGCTTGCTCAGAACTGATTTAATTTAAGCTTTAACACTCAGATATACATTTATTCTATGTTTACCTGCATATGGCTGAACCTTGTAAGATGCTGGATTACTTGGATCAGACTCATTCAAGACTGGCTGAACTGGAGTTGGTTGATTCTCTGACTGAAGTTCTACAGCTGGAGGAGCCAGTTCAGGACCTTCTGTCTGAGGTATGGGATTGGGTTGGTGGCTTTGGGGTGGATAACCTAGTTTGATGCAACATTTAATCAAAACATTCTGAGTTTTAATTATCGAGCTAGTTTTCTTATGACTTTTAAATAAACAACATCTGAACATCAAAATATTATATATCACTCATATACATACAGTTAAAGTCAAAAGTTTACATGATGACTATGATTTTGACTATGACTCGTATGCAACTATTGCAGAAGGTTCAAACACTCACTGATGCTTCAGAAGGAAAAACAATGCATTAAGAGTTGGGGGGTGAAAACTTTTAGAATATGAAGATCAGGGTAAATTTAACTTATTTTATCTTCTGGGGAACATGTACGTATCTTCTGTAGCTTCTAAAGGGCAGTACTAAATGAAAAAAAAAAAATGATATTTAGGCAAAATAAAAATTTACACATCCTCATTCCGTTCAAAAGTTTACACCCCCGGCTCCTGATGCATCGTTTTTCCTTCTGAAGCAGAGATGGCAACAGCAAACACATCCTTCAACCAAGTAGAAGTACAGATACTCAGGTTTAAAAATACTCTGGTAAAAGTAGAAGTATTGACTACACTCTTTTACTCAAGTTAAAGAAGTATGAGCTCTGACATGTACTTAAGTAAAAAGTACTTAGTACTGCCCGTTTTAGTCACGCTGGTAACTGGACCTCAAGTCATACTGACACATTAATACAAAATAATTTACATTTAAAATTTTGTTAGCTAATGAATGTGTCAAGGCTGAACAACCACCATGGGCAGGACTGGGACAAAATTTCAGGCCGGTGAAATCAGGTCATGCCATACACCTACAACAAATTCTGAAACCACCTATTTTTTGTATGGCCATCACATTTATAAAAAAATGTTTAAAACCTAATAATTAAACAAAATAATTAAAGGTTCTCTCTTGAACTGCATCTTCATTTCCGTTTTCCTTTTCAGCCTCTTTATTTTCCATGATATCTCTCTGCATCTCACTTTGTGTGTGTTTATTTTTTTCTACTAATTTTCTTGTACCTGCCCCTTTTCCCATCAGCCATCTACTGCTATGAACAGAACTGTCTTCACCTTCTTGCAAAACAACCACCTCATTGTATTCGGTTTGCAATAACTTTATTTTAGTTCACTAAAGTAGCACATTATGACCATGTGTTGTTTTATTGTAAAATGACTTTTTACGATATAGTTGCCTAAATGTCAAAAATAGTACAATAATAATTACATTATGACAATATCTTTACATAAAAATTCTTATTCTAAACATGTTATTGCTTTATCATGAGTCATATTTTTCTCTTATTAAAATTAACCATGTTTTTTTGGCGGATTGATTACAATCTTAATTTACAACCATAGTTTTACTACAAATTTCATGGTTAGACTATGATTAGTGTAGCAAAACCATGGTTAATTTGTGGTTACCATGGTTTAACTACAATAACCATGATTTTTGGTTTTAACTTTCGTAAGGGTTGTGTTATTATCTGCTCTAGCTCACTCTAAATGTATAATGAACTGCTCTATGACATTTGTTTGCTAAAATACTACTGTAACTTCACAGTAGATAATAATGATGTCCTTTTACATACAGTATTTTGAGTATTGTAATTTAGTTTAGTTTACAGTATTATTAATCCTCTGGTTTCTACTGCTAAGAGTTGCTAGCACTTAACTAAGTAAACAAAGACAAAACTACAGTAGCCTATTTACAAATGAAACTAACCTGCACTTGAAGTCCTGGTCAATAGTTTTGCCTCTCAGACCCATTCCATTCTCGAGTCTCTCGCATTGATTACTCTGATAGAAACCGTTTGTCTGAGACACAGAGCGCGTCCGCGAGCCGAATCGCGTTGCCTGTACAGACTAACCGATTCATAATTTAGAGATTCCTAATCGAATGGTGATCCACCAAATGCGGATTAAAACTAAAGTAATGAGCCTGTTTTAAAAATGTAAGAAGTAGAAAGTACAGACATTTGTGTAAAAATGTAAGGAGTAAAAGTAAAAAGTAGTCAGAAAAAATAAATAGTGAAGTAAAGTACTGATACCAGAAAAATCTACTTAAGTACAGTAACGAAGTATTGGTACTCAGTTACTTCCCATCTCTGTTCAGAAGCATCAGTGAGCGTTCGAACCTTCTGTCTCAGTGTGAAAGATGGATCTCAAAATCAAAGTCATTGTTCAAATAAATGAAAATGCTGAAAAACCAAAGAATTTGTGGGACCTGAAAGATATTTATAAGAGCAGCGGGCAGTTTAACTGTTCAGGACAAACAAGGGACTCATGAACAACAATTATTACTAAACAAAACAAAACAAAACAAACAAACAAAAAAAACAGCTGTGGATCTTTCAGGTAAAAATACTTTTGAACAGGGTCATTTTCATAAATTTAACAAATATTTTCTCTTGTGGACTATATGTAAATGTCTTTCATGTGAAATATCTTATTCAGGTCAGTACTAAATAAAAAAATAACATGCATTTTGTCTGATCCCTCTTATTTTGGTAAACTAATGAACATTTTGCAGATTCTGCAAGGTGTATGTAAACTTTATTCTGTTTACCTGCAAATGCTTGAACCTGGTGAGGTGCTGAAGTACTTGGACTAGCCTGAGTCAAGACTGTCTGAACTGGAGGTGGATGATTGCCTAGCTGGAGCCCTGCAAGTTGAGGAACCTGCCCTGGTACTCCATATCCCATGGGAGAAGCAGATATGAGCTGTCCTTGCTGAGGCACTGAATTTGGAAGGGAGTATTGGACTGGATAACCTTTTTTAAGGCAGTAATAAACAAGTTAGTCATTAACTTTCAAGTTTAATAATCTAGTTCATTTTCTTATGACATTCAAATAACTTTTTATTATCACACTGAACATCTAAACATTGCAATCCTCTCAAGCATACATTATTCTGCATTTACCTGCGTATGGCTGAAGCTGGTGAGGTGCTGGATTACTTGGATCTGACAGATTCATGACTGTCTGAACTGGAAGTGGTTGATTCTGTGGCTGGTGCTCTGTAGGTGGAGAAACCGGTCCAGGTCCTGATGTTTGAGGTACAGCATTTGAAAGGTAGCTTTGGACAGGATAGCCTAGTTTAAGACAAAAATTGAGAATGATAGTGAAAACCTTGAATGTTTTAAGAATGCATTTAGTTTAGTAACATAACATTTCCTCTTTATGTGTCACTATTTGTATTGATGTGATGTGTGTTGTATTTGAAAATAAACTTTTATTGTTTTGGCCTTTTGGTTGAACATTTGAACAAAATGTTATGTAACACTCAGATATATACATTTATTATATGTTTACCTTTATACGGCTGAATCAGGTAAGGCCCTGCATTAATTGGAGACGGATTCATAACTGGCTGAACTGAAGGTGGTTCATTCTCTGGCTGAAGTGCATCTGCTGGCGGATCCAGATCAGGACCTTAAATAGCGTAAAAAACAAACTTTCCAATTGGTATACTTAACATAAAGTCATCTGTTGGAACAACTATTTGAATTTATTTGTGTATGTAATCTAGATTATTGGATAACAGCAAAGTAAATTTAGTACAGCCTAAATGTCATGTTGCTAAGTTTAATTTCCTTACAACTTTTGAAAATTAAAATTTTAATTATATAACATTCAAATATACATACACATGTATAAATGTTCTTCCTGATCGTGGACAACTTCATAAAGTGGTTCAGACTGATTCAAAGGTGGTTGATCATCTGTCTGGAGTCCTGTAGCTGGAGGAGCTGGTGCAGGATCTTCTGACTGAGGCATGGCATCTGGAAGGTCATTTTGGGGTGGACAGCCTAGTTTAAGAGAATATTTAATAACGAGAGAAAAAACTCAGTAAAAAACATGGTCGTTTTTTCTGTTTGATTTACTATAACTAACTTTGCACATGGTAACACTTGTTTCCTGAGATAACGAAACAAGCATTGCATGAACACGTTACTGGAGAAACTCCTGTTTACCTGATTTGTTAACATTTGTGTTGCTGCACGAACAAATAGCATTTCAGCCCACCAAAACAGTCTACGCCGAATGCCATTTAAACGGAATCTTTCGACTGATGGAATTTTCCATCATTTATGACGGAAAATTTTGACAACCAGTGGTGGACCAGAGCATCCTTGCTCCTTCAAGAAAACTGTTGTGCAGTGAGAGTTGTCTTCTGAGGTAAAGAGATCCACCTCTGCCCTCCCAAGACATTCCAAATCACCTGAACCACTTGGGGGTGTAGTCTCCATTCCCCTGGAGACACACTGCCCTTGAACAACATGTTCGCTCCTTGGTTTAGTCTACCCAACACGTGATTTGCCCTCAGTAAATACAGGCTGTATTGTGCCCATACAAGGAGGCATTTTACCATCCTGTAGAGCAGGGGTACCCTAACTCAGTCTTGGAGGGCCGATGTCCTGCAGAGTTTAGCTCCAACTTGCCTCAGCACACCTGAGCACACCTGTTTCTAGCATGCCAGTAAGAGCTTGATTAGCTGGTTCAGGTGTGTCTAATTGGGGTTGGAGCTAAACTCTGCAGGACACCAGCCCTCCAGGGCTGAGTTTGGGCACCCCTGTTGTAGAGGGACCGTGACCCGAGACCACCCTGGTGGTTTATAAAGGCTACCACCATCATGTTGTCCTAACGGATGAGGATGTGGCGCTGCCAGGAAGGTTTTTATGGGCGAGAAAATGCCATAATTTCAAGGCAGTTATGTAGGCATTGCTTCAGGCAGGACCAGGTGCCAACGTTGGTCTGCCCTCACACAGTGACCCCTGACCTGAGTTGATTACAATTACAGATGCCATGTCATTGTTCAAAGGCACAATTACGAAAAAAAGAAAAAAAAATACACTTACATTATTCTGCTTTCTTAAGTGTTTGAGAGAGAGAGTGTGTATTATCCCCACAGGTTATCTTAAAAGGGTCATCGGATGGCCATTTTCCACAAATTGATATGATTCTTTAGGGTCTAAATGAAAAGTCTATAACATGCTTTGGTTAAAATTTCTCAGTGGTAGTGTAAAAAAAACCTTTTTTACCTTGCCAAAATCAGCTCTGCAAAAATCATCCTGTTCTGGTCGATGTTGCTTTAAATGTTAATGAGCTCTGCTCACCTCACGCCCTCTCTTCTCTCTGTGAAGTGATGAGCCTGTTTACCTTAGCCGTGTTTAGTCGCTAAACTTGCTAACTAGCACGTTATTAGGAAAAGCAATCGCAAAGATTCATTAAAAAACCCTTATACTCACTACGAATGATTCACGTGAACATAGACGGATGTGGATCCACTGTGGATGGGGAGGCGCATTCCCTTAACGAACAAACGTAATCCACTGCATCTTCAGCGGCTCAAATGTTGGGAAAAAAATAACAACTACTATGTTCATTATTACATCCAACAACAGAACACCTCAATGGCTTAGGAGCCATTCTTGTCTACATCCCTGTTCCCATGGAAACAATGGTGATCGGACTGTTACTGCTCATTTAAGGCGGGTCTAAGGTAAGACGCTCATGTCAATCAACTGTCATGGGAGTGGCCTCTGTCGGTGTGTCGTCACACAGACAAGATGATGAGAATGGCTTGATAGGGTGGTTGTGTACACACACTACCAACCACATTTATGTTCAAACAACATGTAAAAGTTAACTTTGCATCCGATGACCCCTTTAAGGTTTTTTTTTTTTTTTTCTCATCGTTTTCATTTTTATATTTTTTTACTTTTTTTTATATTTAAAGAAGAAACTATATATATATATATATATATATATATATATATATATATATAAAAATGTTGCATGTAGTGGCTTCAAACAATGCTATAAAGCTATTCAAAACATCATTCAATGTAAATTGTGATAATCGTAAGTAATAATCACAATTACGCTTTTTGTCATAATTGTGCAGCCCTAATCTGTTGTGACCACTTTACTTCTGGAAGTCAGTCACAATTGGAGGCCTGTGTGGTGAGGGGACTTCGAAGTGGCCACAGCTCTGATGCACCGGTGGTTCACCTGTCGGTACATGGGCTTTAAGCCAAATTTTGAGGGGTCGCATGTGAAGCAGGCCCAGCGGAATCACAGAGGAGGCCAAGCATCCTCTGAAATAATTTGAGGGGAAAAGAAATGCCCAATATGAAAGACAGCACATGCCATTGAATCGTCAGTGAGCGCTCCGACATGAGCCAGGCCCGCATTTGGGCCGAGACGATAAAAGAGACCTGTTAGCTGGGAGACAGTCTTTGAGCCCAAGGCACTCTAGGTAACCATTTTAATTTTGTTAAGGTATCGTATGATCTACATTTAGAATCAAGTCCTTTTCTGATTAATGTGGAACTTGTTATAATATTAAACTTATTTAGTGATGCATTTATACAGCAGAGAAAAATGAAAAAAGAAAGCTCAAGACAAACAGGCGACAGACAAAAAAAAAAAAAGTCGGAAACATTCTGTAGAATGTGGTTAATCGTGTTATTGCGCATTCCATTCCTCCATCTCCTGGATCTCTCTCTCTCTCTCTCTCTCTTTTTTTTTTTTTTTTTTACATTGAAACGCAAAATCATGTAAAACATTCAATCTTGGGCATTCAAACAAGACAAATTACTACAAGATAAACCACTTAGCAGCACAACGTGTATCAGCAGATACAGAGAAAAACTTGCATTAAAACTGTGACTGCTAACTGAATAAATAACAGTAATTTTAATTATTATTATTAAACAAATAAAACTTAAATACCTGGTTCTGACATGCTGAAGACCTTTTGTAAGAGAAGCTGCACAGCCTTATGGTTGTGGAGGAAAAATAAATTGTTTATATGAGTTATATACAAAAATGTGTGTCCAAATGAAGTCAGAAATTGAAGTAGCATGATTTCCAACAACTACAAAGACCAAGGGTAAATGATCACTTACCTATCAAAACTCTGAAAAGAAGGTATTGGGATGCTCCACGAATAAACCCTCTGTAAGTTGCTTGGTGATGGAATTATTGTTCAAATAATATTTTTCAAAATATTATTTCATTAGTTCAAAAGATTATTTTGAGATTTTCTTTTGTTTAACACATGCACATAAAATGAACACATAACACATACTTTCCCAAATATGTATTTGCAGTTTCTGTTCTGACAGTATCTCCTCCCTTTTCTTACGTACGTAAATCAACAACCTGTGAAGTGTAACATTTAAAAAAAACAAAAAACTCCTCTTACCCTAATACCTCACACTACTGGTTTCAACAGATAAAATGTGACATTTTACAAATCTACTAAGCACCTTTATGGGTACAACAGCTTGTCACTGGGACAGTACCTTCAAAGGGACACCTTCTTAACCCCTAAAGTGTTCATAATAGTAGGGGAGAGTGGGGTAAGATGAGCCATTTTTTACTTATGTGGTCCTCAAGATAAGGGATAATGAGGCAGAAATACAATGAAAGTATCTGAAGTAATTTCAGGATGTTTCCTATCATTTTAAAATGATCAGAATGTATCTATGACAAAGGGTTCTAAAATTCTGGCTTCTTATTAAAAAAAAAAGTGTTCCTGTCGCTCAGTTTACCCCATGTTAGGGGTAAGTTGACCTGAGTCAGTGTGTAAGATCAATCATCTGGGTGAAAACTGACCATCTGACTGAATCTGATCTAAACCCATGTGAAATTTTAAAGATAATTTACTTCTTTTAAAACCAAAGTTTTAACCTTCCCAAAAAAGGACTAAACAGAGTTTGTTGAGTAAAATTAAATAAAAACTGAATTAGAATGAAGGAATAAATGTCACTGAAACTAATAAACATTTTAGTCAAAAGATTCTTGGCATGGTAACTTTTCTGAAGTGTCGAACAGACCATTAGGAACTACAGGTGGAATGATATATTTAATTATAATGTGATGAAAATCATCTTCTCAGAGAAGGATTTGGTGCAGTTTACACTTAAGAGATTTAACTTCAGTGCCTCATGGTGGGGTAAGTTAAAGTGTTGGCTCAACTTACCCCACAACATTAGGCTCACTTTGCCCCAAAGCTGGCATTTTGGAAAAAACTAGCTAGCTTACCAATTCAGGCTAATATTTATAATTTTTTAAATAATTTGCATGGATTTTACATATTGCTATATATATATTTATATATGCATCATAAATATATTTAAATTCTGGATGGATTTGCTTTGATGTAACAGCCATTTCATCTGTTATGCTAAAAGTTTACTTTGACAAGCCAAAAACAGCTTTTAAAGTTAATGGGTGCCTTCCACTCCTCCCATGTGTTTCTCCTCATGTTGGAAAAAAAAAACAATAGACACCATCACAAAACTTGTAATGGTTTTACTCGTTGTAATGAGACTTGTATTGGTTTTAATTTAAGCTGTAATGGACCCTGTTGGTCTCTACTGGTAACCGATCACCTTCTATTGGTGGCTTGTTAAAACCAATAAATCCTATGAAATATGTTCCAACACACATTACAGAAAACTATTTTTGGATGGTTTTAATGGTTAAAATTTAATGGTTTGTAATGTTTGTAATGGTATTTGTAGTGGAAACCATTAGAATTTTCTGTGATGGCTCTACTGTTTTTTTTCAACAGGGTCCTTTTCACAGTCTGGCAGAAATTATGTGTGATTCCAAAATACATGGTCACATGACACTACAAGTGTACAGTTGCCAAGATACAGGGTGTGGGTCAACTTACCCCACTCCCCCCTACCATAAAACCCAGTGGCATTCCGTCCATATGGGCCATATAAGTTGATCCCTTGTCATTTGGGATGTAATTTAAAGCTTAATAAAGTGTTGGGAATAAGTACGTAAAATTATTTATTTGCCAAACAACGATAATATTCTGTAAATCTATGCCATTACGGAAGCTTCCGGGCAAGCAAATTTGCAGTGGCTTTTGGCGCCTCCATAATCTGATTTTGGGCGTTTTATATACCCCCCAAAAAAACTACTTTTTACAATCTACACTGATTTATCTAATTACTCCTGTTTTTGTGATAATCCTGTAACATATGAACCTGGGAAGTTAATGCTTCTCTGCTGATTTTGCTTAAAAAGAGTGTCAGAGATTGTTTTAGTATTGCAAGATTGCAAATAATAATTATTAGCTTTAGCCTACATCTAAAGTCCTTCATTTGGCTACTATATTAGGGGTTTTCCTGTAAGATGATAACACAAACCAATATTAACATAATATTACACATTTATTAAGTATAATGTTATAGTAATATTGCATATTATAGAAATAAATACAAACATGTACACAAGCAGACACGTATATATATATATGTGTGTGTGTGTGAGACCCTGGACCACAAAACCAGTCATAAGTGTACATTTCCCAGCATCTGAAAGCTGAATAAATAAGCTTTCCACTGATGTATGGTTTGTTAGGATAGAACAATATTTAGCCGAGATACAACTATTTGAACATCCGGAATCTGATGGTGCAAAAAAAAAAAATCAAAATATTGAGAAAATCACCTTTAAAGTTGTCCAAATAAAGTTCATAGCAAAGCATATTACTAATAAAAAATTAAGTTTTAATATATTTATGGTAGGAAATGTACAAAATATCTACATGATCTTTACCTAATATCCTAATGATTTTTGGCATAAAAGAAAAATTGATAAATTTGACCCATCCAATTGATTTTTGGCTATTGCTACAAATATACCTGTGCAACATAAAACTGGTTTTGTGGTCCAGGGTCACACACATATACATATATACACACTTCCAATTTAGCAAATTAGCTACTGGGATGTTAGATTTGATTAACAAAATAAATGTGCACAAAACTGAAAATGATATCCATGTTCTCCTTCCTTGTTACAATTAACCATGTTAGTGATACATAGTAACCGATACATCATTTTTTTTTTTTTTTTTTTTTAAAAAAGGGTCTCAGTCTCTCCTTAGACTATATATTTTCACAATGTTATATATCCTGTATATTCTCTTACTGATACAAGGCCAGTCTCTATATAACTACTGAATAGGACAAAAATGTCATGTGGTATGCAATGAAAGATAAAGTTTTTATGAAGACAGAGATATTAATATTAAAGTCTATTATTAGGACTTTTTTAGAAATGTTTCCTGAAATTCCATGTGCATTTCATGCTACACATGGACTTAACTGGCAAATATTAAATATTTAACACCATCCTAAGAATTAAGAGTGACTTAATGGGAGGTTGGCCTTTATAAGCTGACATGTGCGCCCCCTGTCGACACTATTGGCATTCTACACATTTTAAGTCACTGGTCTATACACAGAAAACCATGCAAATACTTGCTTGTTTTTTCCTTTTTTTCAGCTGTTGAGTCAGTAACTTTCATGTAACCCCCATCATCATGTATTATTTAGCTGTAGGAACATCCGTATGTTTAGACTAAAATCCTTTGCATTTAACACAACAAAACTGAATTTCCTTCTAAAAGGCAGAAAAAAAAAAACACTTTATGCACTTTATGCATGAGATAAGTCTAACAAGTAAAGTAAGTAAAACATTCATAAGGTTGCAGTTAAGGTCTAACAAAAAAAAGAAGTTAAAAGTAACAAAAAGATGTAAATGTTAGTTGCAGTTATCTGTAAATATTGTAGGCTATGGTTGTTTCAAAGGCACTCATGACACCTTGCCTGTAAATACTGCTGGTCACGTGAGCGCTACAAAATGACCTTGAACATGTCCCTTGGTTGCACGGCAGTGCCAGCTGTCTATGGCTTTGGTTGCAGGAAATAAAGGAAGTCCAGACTTGTGAGAATGTGAGAATTTCATCAGTTTAAAAAAAAAAAAAAAGACTTGAAAGGTGATGCGAGTTAGTTGAGAAAGTTACTTAATATGTAACTTATCAGGAGCTTTAAGAGAATACAGTATTGCGCTGGTTTGTGTCTCCCACTTTTTCAAAGAACATGAAATCCTATAAAAAGAAGAAGAGAACAAAGATCAAAGTTAGAACAGAATCTAGAAACTATGTTATAGGAACTACATTATAGAAACTACTCATTATGACGGAAAATAAATTTTCCCCCAGGGCAGTTATCCTGATTGTATTCGAACTGCCAAAAGAAACTCTGAAGTGACGTAAGCCAGCCAACAGCAACATCATTTCAGCACAGCATTCAACAACATAAACAACAGAAGAATGGAGGACACCATGATCAGAGCTGTGTTTTTGATGTGTATGCTGGGTTTGTGATAACAGATACAATGTAGAAGCACAAGCTGCTCAATAGAAATGGCAAAACAGAGCTACGAGAGGACATCTCCTCCAGCAATGTGCATTTCTACCCATGATCAAGGCTGAGAAAAGAGCACAATGACACAGATAAAGGCGACAGGTCTTGTAACGCTTCAAAAACAGGTTTTTGAAAATGGCAGGGGCCTGTTTTTTTTTTCCACATGTGTTCGGCCAATCAGCGCACACTGGCATCGCTGGTAGCTCCTATAGAACTGTTTTAGACCCTACTCTGAAATAGGAGATCATTTAGTTTCCCCATAAGGAGTTTCTAGAACTAAAATTGTTGCTAGCTCCTGCAGTGCAAACACGCTAAAAAGCATGTAATTTTCCCCAGTGGTTCTAGGACATTTCAACTACCGGTCATTAGAGTATTAGTAGGCTGTCTGCTTTATTTTAAGTGCAATAACACTTCATTTTAATGGTCCCAACATTCTATCAGTTGTAAGTAACTTTGCAAGCACAGGTCAACTTATTCTACCAATCCTAACCTAATGGTCCACTAAAATTCTAATGAGCATCAGTAGACATGTAGTTGCAAATTAATTAAAGTTAGCTGACATGTAGTTGCAAAGTTACTAGTTGGCTGAATGTCTAATTTGGACTATCAAAAGTCTAACCTATTATTTTTATATCAACACAATATACCTGATTATTTCAAAAAAAAAAAAAAGCTTGCTGCTGACTTTTAGCACATCAATCTGAGAGAATCTTCTTTGAGTTATCTAGTTATCTATCTATCTATCTATCTATCTATATTAGTGCTGTCAATAGATTTAAAAAATTAATTTAAGTTAATCGTGAATAATCCCACCTAACATTAAAGTAAATATAATTGTATATTGCAGTAGTTTCACATCTTTAATGTAGAAACAACATAATGAAAGTATATTTGTAATATTTGCTAAATATTATTTTAATCACTAAAGGTATCACTAGGCACGTTTCCATTACCCTTCAAGATGCGGATTGAAAATACGCTCAATGGAAACTCGTCAATTTAGCAAAAACTCTCATATATCGCAAAAAAGTTTTTACGCTCACATGAGGTGGTTTTACAGGCAATTCGAAAACGGAATATTTCGCAAAACTGCAATGGAAACGGCTTTTTCGCATTTACAAGTTACAAGGCGAATGTAAAATGTCATATGATCATTCTTCAATGTACTATAAACTCCAAGAAGCACTTCATACGTAGCCGCTCTCAAGTATAAGGGGCTTTCCCGTCTGTTAATGCTTAAGACTATGTACACTGCATGCATCTGTGGCGCGTAACGGCTCCGACACGAACACCGGAGCTGATGTTATGTTTATACCAGCAGCGTCGGACGTTTCTAAAGCTGTTCTCAGTGCTGCTTCTGTAAAGATACATGCATAAGCCTCTTTCAATTAAATAAAGCCAAAATCCGTCCAAATCCCACCAAAATCTGTTGCCATGACTTATCACGAGAGAAACAAATTACATTTTAGTCACATAACATCAGTTAATGGAAACGTTGTCATTGCGCACTACTTTTTTATTGACAATTACAAAATATCACCGGAGTTTTGCGCAAATCTGTAATGGAAACGCACCTATTGATATTACTATTGTCTCTATTGTCTTCTTTTTTTCCTGATATTTAACCATTGACTATAGCCATTTAACATTACAGTATAATTGAGAGCTATCTATTTGAACATTAGACTTTTAAAAAAAAATAACTCCTAATTTAAGTGAACCAAAAACAATCGTCACATAAGCCCATTATTTCCCTGCGCCCTTCAGCAAGTAGGAAATATACAGAAATTAAATAAAGTTATCAAACATTAAAAACTAAATTAAATATAGATGAATCCTTAAAGCTACAAAAGTGATTGATTTCCTCTTTTTCTTTAGTTCTCTGATTAATAGACATCACAGCAGCTGGGTTATTAGGTTATTTGGCTGCTATTACTTTAAGAGCTGCTGCTAAACGCGACACGGATTTGACACGCATGCTTGTAGTTTAATTTGTGCTTCAACATAAAATGATACAGGCTACAGCGTGCGCCGCCACATTTGTGAGTACAACTGAAGAGCATGTGCTATCAGCACAGTATAACGGCTGACAGAACTGGTAAGTTAGTTTTTACTGACATATGGCCTGACAACATCTCATTGTTCTACTGAATCATCACCTGTACCTTTTCTGTGCTCGTTTGACTAGCGCCTGGCACTGAAGTGGAGTGTCTGAAAAGTCTCCCTTTGATGTGGTTGTAAAGATGTTCTGCGACTAAAACGCACTTCTTGTCAAGGAAAAAAAAAAAAAAAAGAGAAAGAAGCCGCAATTGTGAGTGGGGTGGCCAACCCTAGGCCCGCCCATGTGTTAACTGTGTCAAATACTTTTAACGCCGTTAAACCGGAAAAATTAATCTCCTGCGTTAATGCACTAATTCTGACAGCACTAATATATATAAATACTGGAAAGAAAGTAGCTTCACACTCATATCCAAGAGAGAATTTATGAATTTATGGGTTGTGGTTGCATAATGATTGATCTGTGGTACTGTAATGGTAGATCTGTGGTACTCAAAGGCATTATGAAGCATTCATACTATTATGGACCATTAAATGTGTCATTAGCTTAATACTCACAATAAGGAAGCAAGCGCCCATAAGTACAGCCTTCATCTTAACATCCATGTCCATAGGGAACTGGATGCCAAAGTTGTCAGTATCAGTGAAGACTTCCTTTAAGAGGCCGCTCCACTGCTTACTGATTCGACCGATAGGCTTCCCAGTACCGTCTTTACCTTTGAGCTAAAGAAAGAAATACAAATTTATAGTTAAAAACAAACCTGCCATTTCAAAATGATTTTGCTTGGTGTCAGTGTAACAAAACAAATGTGTCAACTACAATCACGTTCATTCCGATTCTAAAAAGTTACCTCGAAGTTCACGTCACCACAGCAGTTACATGCCAAGCAGGGTCCCTCAAGCTTCATCACAGTCTCCTTGTTTGACCCCTGGATGGAGAATTTTGGATAACAGGGGTGCCAGTCCTGGATCACATACCCGACAGTTGTTCCCGGGGGGGCCTGTACCTCCATCTGAAGGTGAAATATTGCATTTATAGTGATAACGAATTAGAAATGTACAGCAATGCCCAAATTTTTTCTAAGCAAGCAGTTATGGGTGCATACACGGACTATCATTCAAAAGGAATAAATTACTGCTTAGTGGATTAAATTAAAATATAATTTATTCCTGTAATAGCAAAACTAAATTTCTAGCAGCAATTTTCAATGTCACACAATCCTTCTGAAATCATTCTGATATGGTGCTCAAAAACATTTCTCATTATTAATGTTGTGTAAACAGTTGTGCTGCTTACTGTTTTTTTTTTTTTTTAGAAACTGTGATACTTTTTTTTTTCACTTCATTTTATGAACAGAAAGTTCAAAAGAACAGCATTTATTTTAAAAAAATTGGTTAAAAAAAAGGTTATGTTCTAAATGTTTGTTTTGATTAATTTAATGCATTCTTGCTGAAGAAACTGTATTCTTTCAAAAACAACGAACGAAATAAACTGTGCGACTCCTTGCATAGACATAGATTGGCATACAGTCCTATGTCCATACTGAACCTATGCCATTTATAACTCATAAGTCACACACATGTTCATGTCAGTAGTAGATCACACAGCATGTCCTACAGAAGAGTCACTAGCTGAATCTCAACAACACACCATTAGGTCCCATAGCATGATTTCAGGTTTTTGAGACTTAAAGGATAAGTCCACTTTCAAAACAAAGATTCACATATAATGTACTCACCCTCTTGTCATCCAAGATGTTCATGTCTTTCTTTCTTCAGTCGTAAAGAAATTATGTTTTTTGAGGAAAATATTTCAGCATTTTTCTCCATATAATGTAATGGTATGGTGCCCTGATTTTGAACTTCCAAAATGCAGTTTAAATGCGGCTTCAAACAATAGCAAATGCGGTTGCAAACAATCCCAGCTGAGAAAGAAGGGTCTTATCTAGCGTAACGATTGGTTATTTTCATAAAAATAATACAATTTATATACTTTTTAACGCCAAACGCTCATCTTGTCTTACTCTGCCTGGACAGTTTTTGTTCCTGTTCATGACAGTTAGGGTATGTCGAAAAACTCCCATCTCACGTTCTCCCTCAACTTCAAAATCGTCCTATATGGCTGTTTTACTTTTTTGTTAGGGGGGTTTGATCCTCTTTGCATGTTGACTTTGCAAAGACTGGGTCGGTACTTCTGCAGTGATACAGGATGATTTTGAAATCATTTTTGAAGTTGAGGGAGAAAATACAGTCAAGAGTTTTTCGACATATCCTAACTGTCTTGAGTCAGAATACACAGAGTTCAGGGAGAGAAAGGCAAGATGAGCGTTTGAGATTGAAAAGTATTTATCATTTCGCTAGATAAGACCCTTCTTCTTCGGCTGGGATCGTTTACAACCGCATTTGGGATCGCATTTAAACTGCATTTTGGAAGTTCAGAATCGGGGCACCATATCAGTCCATTATACGGAGAAAAATGCCGAAATGTTTTCCTCAAAAAAACATAATTTCTTTACGACTGAAGAAAGAAAGACATGAACATCTTGGATGACAAGGGGGTGAGTACATTATATGTGAATCTTTGTTTTGGAAGTGAACTTCTCGTTTAACGTAACTAACAAAATCAAATGCTTTTTTTTGACTTGTGTATTGTACCTCTTGCAGGCAGCAAGGGCACCAACAGGAGACACAGCGGAAAGGTCGGATCAGTCGTATGACCTCTCGATCGGCGTTGTCTTTGATCTTCATGTCAAAGCTGCGCAGGGCACCACAGCAGTTGCGTGTGCAGCAGTCATTTTTTTCTTTGGCCGAATAGATCTTTTGACCAAGGCTATTCTTGATCTCATATTGGTTGTTGGTTTCAAAGCCAATGATTGCTGTAGAAGACCAAAAAGTATACAAAGAAGTGGAAAAAAACTTTCCATTAAACTTTGAGTCAGTGAGTCTCTAGTTTAAACAAAGTTGCCGTTAAGTACACTTGAGGTCAAAAGTTTAAATACACCTTGCAGAATATGCAAAATGTTAATTATTTTACCAAAATAAGAGGGATCATACAAAATGCATGTTAGTTTTTTTTATTTAGTACTGACCTGAATAAGATATTTCACATTAAAAAGACGTTTACATATAGTCCACAAGAGAAATTAAAAGTTGAATTTATAAAAATTACCATGTTCAAAAGTTTACACATGCTTGATTCTTAATACTGTGATATTACTTGAATGATCCACAGCTGTGTTTTTTTTTTTTGTTTGTTTAGTGATAGCTGTCCATGAGTCACTTGTTTCTTCTGAACAGTTAAACTGCCTGCTGTTCTTCAGAAAAAATTTTCAGCATTTTTGTTTATTTGAACCCTTTCCAAAAATTACTATGATTTTGAGATCCATTTGAGAAGGTTCAAATGCTCACTGATGCTCTAGGAAGAAAAATGATGCATTAAGAGCCAGGGGTGAAAACTCTTGAACAGAATGAAGATGTGTACACTTTTCTTATTTTTCCTAAATATCTTTTTTACTGCTCTTCAGAAGCTGCAGAAGATGCTTACATGTTTCCCAAAGACAAAATAAGTTACATTTACCCTGATCTTCAAATACAAAAAGTTTTCACCCCCTGGCTCTTAATGCATTGTGTTTCCTTCTGGAGAACCAGTGAGTGTTTAAACCTTCTGTAATAGATGCATATGAGTCACTCAGTTGTCCTCAATGTGAAAATATGGATCTCAAAGTCATATAGTCATTGTTGGAAAGGGTTCAAATACACAAAATGCTGAAGGACCTGAAGGATTAAGTATTAAGAATCGTGTGTGTGTGTGTGTGTGTGTAAACTTTTGAACAGGGTCATTTTTATAAATTCAACTATTATTTTCTCTTGTGGACTATATGTAAATGTCTTTTATGTGAAATACCTTTTTCAGGTCAGTACTAAATAAAAAATAACATGCATTTTGTATGATCCCTCTTATTTTGGCAAAATAATTAACATTTTGCAGATTCTGCAAGGTAAACTTTTGACCTCAAATGAAATGGAACAAAATTGTCTCAGGGTTAAAATACAGATAACACATAAAATGAAACAGACAAACTTTGCTTTAATGCACATACTGCATTCAAATTATATAGTAAACAGCCTGCTACACATACACATACTACAAAAGAAGACTCACCCTCTAACAACTCCACTTTCTGATGAATAAGGATCTGATCAATCTGAAATGCAAAGAGTATACTAGTAACAAGACACACTAATAAGTAAAAAGAAATGTACTGGTATGTTTGTAGGGTTTCATCATATTGTGTAAATGCAACTTAAGTACAGACAAATGTACCATCAACTATCATTACGTCTGGCATGTTTTCTTACTGACTCTTCCCCAACACAAAAACCCACAAGTTCCCCTACTTATTTTACCACTTTGTGGTAGAAGTCATGTGCATTCAACTTGTAAAAACACACTTCCCGTCTAGTTGACTTTGAATGTACCAAAAGATATGGCCAACCTGAGTGAGGTACTCCAGACCAGGTGGTACTCCAGCAGGCACTGAAGTTGGTGCAGATACAGGTATAGGCTCTAGAGAAGGTTGTGAGGTAGATCATTAGGCACACCATCATTAGCTTGCGTTATCTAACAGTACTCCTGTTGCATTGTTTTTTATAGTATTAATGATCATTTGAATTAATCTTTCATTAATTTCATTCATTTTCGGCCTGTGTGGTCACTTTGCCCGCTTACCTATAGTTTACCATTTACCTACCAGCATTTTTTGTAAATTAAGTGTATGTTTAGACATGTTTACCTCCATAGGGTTGGCCCTGGTGAGATGCTGGACTGACTGGACCAGGCTGATACATAACTGGCTGATCTGGAACAGGCTGGTATCCTAGTTGGAACCCTACAGGTGGGGCTGCCTGTCCAGGCTCACCATATCCTCCCATGGGATAGGGGGGCATGGAGTGTCCGCCTGGTTGGGGCATGGGATAAGGAGGCTGGTGTGGAGATGGGTAGCCTGGTATAAAACAATTTAAAATGCAAAAAAAAAAGAAATGCTTCTTTAGCTTAACTCTAATGAGACATAATGTTGCAAAAATAAATGTTGTAAAAAAAAAATAAATAAAAAAAATAAAAATTGTTAATTACACAGCTGGTCCATGCATGTCTGCTACATTTGTAAGTATGTTTTGTTAAGCTTATTGAGTTATTGCTTAGTTTCTGTATATTTTTGGATGCTTTGCTTGTTTGCCTCATTCTTGAAGTCAGAAACTGCACATTTTGTTTTCTTTGAGCCATTCTGTTGTTGATTTCCCCCTGCCTGTATTTTGTTTCTAAGCATAAACTAGCCTCTTTTGAGTCTTAAATCATACACAGATGCCCTGACATGCTGTAGAAAGTCTTGATGACTTGGAATGCATTGTTCAGTTCAAGCTGCCAAAGGAAATCCGATCATCATGCTTCACCCCTGGGATATGACCTGGATTGATTGTATAATGAAATGACTTTTAATCAGTAAAGACACACAGAATTATATGTACGTTGACAGATTCTTGTAAGGTAAGAGATGGTTAATACATGCCTCCCATGTTCTGTGGGACAGATCTATTTTAGACCGCAGCGTACATGCGAGGCATTCCAATGGAAAACAGTATAAAAATAGCCACTAATTACGAGAAGGGGTCAAAAACAACTCACTGTACCAATATTAACTATTTGCAGTAGTTATACAGTATAATAACTTCAAGAACAATGCATGGAATTGTATTTAAATATTTGCCATCTTTCCCATTTCACATCAGCTCTTTACTATGCAACAACCAGACATATAGATAAAAATGAAGCAGTAACTGAGTGTCAGAAATTAGGACAAATATGTAACTTCTGGTTAGCTGGATAACAAATTATATTTTATTACATTAGAATTTATTATTAATCAGTCTCTTTTTCAGATTTTTTAAAAGTTGAGAGTTTCTCACTTTCTGGATTAGCAATAGTGGTTACAAGTATTACACCCTTAAACTATATAGTATTAGTACTTGAAAATAAGTAAAAGACTGTAAAAATGATACAGTATGATCCTATTAATTGGTTAACCGTAAGTTCCTCTACTATATATGGTCAAAAACTGTATTGGACATTACATGTAATTTTAGTATACCGTGTTTAGAAGTGAAAAAGAATGTATAATTTACAGTGAATAACTGTAAATTCACATTCCTAGAATTCCCTGCATTACATTTTACATTTTTTCATTGAAATAACTATGTTTTTTCTTAGTTTTTTCCTTTCAGTTGTGTACATTAGGGTTGTATGTTATATCTAATGTTGTTAAATTAATGTTTATTGCATTATTTCAGTTTCTTCATGTGTGTTACCATGATGGTGTTTAGTGTTTGTATAAATGAAACTGTGCCCCTTATAATATGTTAATATTTAAAAGCTGCTTGTGATGAGCTTGGGTTCATCATGTGACTTTCTCATCACCACCTGCTTTTGGCGGTTATCAGTGTATACAAAGGTACAAAACAGATTTCAGTACTTCCATATGCTGGTATGTTAACATTATATCAGTTAATGAAATTACGGAGTTTAAATGTACATTTAAGTTAAATCAGTGAAACTTAAAATGTTGCTACTGTATTTTTACAGTAAAAGTCTGGCAACCACAGCTTTTTACAGTGAGTTTTTGACTATTTTGCTATTTTAAAGTATTTTTGCTCAAAAAAATCTTTTCATAAAAAACAACCCCAAAGATTTGAACGGTATTGTACCTCAGGAGTGAATATAGCAGGTGTAGCTTAATATCTGATATGTTTAATCCTCCCATGGAACCAATCCAAAACTGCCATTTTGGTATGAAAAGGCTTTTCATATGAACTATTCAAATCTTTCACCAGCTATTTTGAAAAAAAAAAAATGGGCATGAATTTGAATGGAATGAAACTCTCCCTCATCCAGGCACTGTCCAGGCACAACCCTTAGCATTAGTGAGACATACAGATTGTGGGGCTATTGAGTTGAAATTTCAAACTTGTACTGTCATATAAAACTCCTTTAAAGACTCAGCATTAAGGATGTAGTCTATTAAATGGTGTACTTCCACTATGATTTTATATATTCTACCTAGACAATATGACAGAAAATGCAAATTAGTGCACAAAAGAAAATGTTGTCTACACTCTTGGAAAAAAAAAGGTGTAAAAGCCATCACTGAGGAGATACCTTTCCAAAAGGTACACATTTATATGTACACTTTGGATACTAATATGTACCATTAAGGTACCAATATGGACATTTATGGTACAGAGGTTTACATTTTGAAAAGGTAACGCCCCAGTGACATCTTTTGTACCTTTTATCGGAGAGTGTATTCAAGACTGACAGACACGAGGCACAGAAACAACAGTGCCTTTCATTGCCAGCAGAGAGAAGCCCCTGTTGTGCATCAACATGCCTGAGATCCTGAAAACAAACTTGCAGATATTTTACTTTTGGGGAGAAAGCGGGGCTTTTTTTTAAACTAAAACTAAAATCGGTTCTATTCCTGACTATTCACACAAGGGAATCATTGAATTAAGACATCACTGACTGAGGCACACAGCATTCATTCACATTGCTTGCTGGTGAAGTTATGAAGCTTACTGATGAATAGCAAGGGTGTTGTTCGGTGACAAGTTTTGGCTACAGTGTTCATTGTGAAACAGTGTATGTTTCATTGTTTGTTTCTTGTGTGTTAAAGGTATTTAAAGGTAAAAATATAAAATAAAATCCCCTGGTGGTTTCTGGCAGACCAACTGGCAGACCAACTGGCAGACCAACTGAGCTCGCACTGAATCTAGGCTCTCAATCGTTGCTAATTTGATTCTCAAAACCTGCCACATGGAATTGCATCCCGCTTCTATCATGTTATCTTCCTGTGCATGGTCACGTGTCCGTGGCTCAAAACATTATGTTAAGTGCTGGGGGGAAAAAAACTCAAGTCATTTAGCATTCAGACTTGCTCAATGAAAATGTAGTCATGATGCCTGCAGACATCCGCTATTCTGCTCAAAAGGATTTACAAACAATAGTAAATGTTTAGAGTACTAAATCATAAGAAAATCTGCTTAATATGACAAATATGATGCAAGTTCTTGAAAAGATTTTGAAACAAAGCATATGGGAATCTTTCTGGCAGAAATGTATGTATTTTGAAAGCAAATCAAATTCTGGATAAGAGTGTTGCATAATCCTTGACCTTTCCTCATTGAAACCAGTGACATTTATGCCTTGTGATTGTATTTTCTTAACACTCCCATCTTACCATTCCAGTTTTCCAGTGCTAAACATTGTTTGAGTCATTAACCAGGACAAAGAATGAGACAAGCCCTTTTGCAAGAGATTTTTTTTTCTTGAGTAATACACATGAACATGACTGGAAAACTTAAATCTGTAGTTTCGATATCAAAATAATTAATGGTGTTTGTCCACTCAGTCTGCTTGCTAAATACTAGCCTGAATTCCCCAGCTTGTTAAAAACACAGTTGCTCCAAAGATGATGGCGTTAATGGTCCTAATGGCATTAAGGAATCACATGATTGCCAGTTTAACAGCAGAATGCAATCTAGTGTGAATTGGACTATGGATATTTTAAAGGAAAAAAGTCTAAAGTGATGATTATTACATACTCTTACGCTAGAGCTACAACTTGCCCTTAAAAAGACCTCATTGATTTTTAGTTATCAGTTTTTATGAACAGACAAATGTGTTGTATATTTCATTGTGTAATAAAACTCTGCATAGCCAGTGGAAACCTATAAATGCGGAACACAGCCACTTTTGTAGGCTTGACTTCCTGCATTCCTTCCCCCCTGACCTCTAGAGAAAATTAAAGTTTCCACCAAAGCACACACCTTCATTTCAACACGTGTGAAACTGCACAAATCACACTTGAGAGGAAAAATATAAATAGACTGTCTTAAACTGAAAATCCCCAAACATGCTCTATTGCGTTTGAAGGAAAATAAAAACAGATTATCATTAACGTTACCTGGGCCAGACATGTTGAAGACAGATCTGAGATTTGAGTCAACGTCTGCCTATCAGCACTACGATCACAACGGGGGCGAAGAATGTAGGGAAGTTGAGTTTGCGCTGTAAACAAGCAGAACAGATCCAAAATAAACTGAAGTTCAATTTCAAATGAAAAGACCAATGTTTAGATGTTCAGGCAGCATTATAAACGAAATATGAAGAAATAAGCAAACTCAACCGGATATTAAAGGAAACCCGTCGGATGGATACGTGCCAACCGTTTAGAGTACTGTATCATGCTCAGTTTAGTTTTTTATACATACTGAAGCAATAACATCGTGACGTCATGTCAAGTGGGTGTGGCGACGGTTAGATTGCGCTTATCGTATGGGTTCAAACACACTATATTTCTTCACAAAGACAACAGCAAATACGAGCAAGCATTCGCGAAGAAAAAATGAAAAAGGAAAATATAATGGAAACTGACTGAGAAAAAAGCTTTATCTACATTGTTAATACACAAAGATTCTGTGTATACCAAAATTAATTACGATGATCACTTTCTCCGCGGTGGATCTATTATTAATAGCAATCTAGCATACAAAATTACTGCAAAACGGTATTAAAACATACTCTATATTGCCGAGTTTTCGAAAAAGGGGAGAAAAACATCCACCATGAAAACTTACATCTCAGCTCTTGAGAGGCAGGTTTGATACTCCTCAAACAAGCCTTAGGCAACAAATTGTCCACAGAGCAGTTCCTGTTGCAGTGATTATTCGGATGAATGGAAAGAAGAAAGTTTTCAATAATGTCCTTCACTTTCGCTTTACACTTTTGCTAAATAAGACAAGAAAGCGTTTTAAAACAGAAAGCGTTTAAACACTACGCCCAGACATGAAGCCTTTTCGCTTTCTCTATGAATCTCCTCCCCTTTATGTGACGCATTAGATTAGAAACCTGAGAAAGCCATGAGACTTATATTAAGCAACCAGATTAACATTTAAAGGAGGAAGTTATGGTGCTTTTTGCTATGAGTAACCGACTAAGTTAAGAGGAGTTTGAATTTTTTTTTTTCTGTGGAAATTTGTTCTAATTTTGAGCTGCACCTTAGCAGGGAGTCTGATGGTGTGAGTTTGACACTTACTCACTGTTTTCCTTTATCGCTTCAACTTCCTGGCCCACTGGTAAACCCACAAAACACCCACAAAACATCCACAAAACATAAATAGCCTTGTGCAACACCTCAAATCAGCTCTATCAGCTAAATGTTATACAATAGGTTCTTATAATATAGGCCTTATGAGTGCAGGCAGCACATTGTTCTTAACGCGTTTGGCTTTTAATAACTCGATGAAAAACTACCATTATTCGCTAAATAAACAGCACACCGCTATATCCTCAAAGTCATGGCTTACTGGTCAAAACATGGTTACTAAATACTTTGATCCTCTTGGCAAGCAGTGGAAAATTGAGGTTTTGGTTGCAAATATTTACTTTAACACGTCATTTATCTCACCCGACAGGAGGCACAGCTGAGCAGGTTCTGAATTATCTCATCTATTCAGACAATAGCTGTTCTTAATCATCATTTTTTCCATCAGCTTACACACACGAATGTGAATATGTATGTCTTGTGTGAAGCATATGCCAAGACCCAAGAATATACACTACCAGTCAAAAGTTTTTAAACAGTAAGATTTTCATTGTTATATATATATATATATATGCATGTATATATACTGTTTTATTGTAAGTCTCTTCTGCTTACCAAACCTGGATTTATTTGATCCAAAGTACAGCAAAAACAGTATAATTTTGAAATATTTTTACTATTTAAAATAACTGATTTCTATTTGAATATATTTTAAAATGTAAATGTAATTTATTCCTGTGATTTCAAAGCTACATTTTCAGTATCATTACTCCAGTCACATAATCCTTCAAAAATCATTCTAATATTCTGATTTGCTGCTCAAAAACATTTATTATTATTATTATGTTGAAAACAGTTGAGAACAGAGTAGATTTTTTTTTTCAGGTTTCTTAGATAAATAGAAAGTTCACAAGAACAGCATTTATCTAAAACAGAAATCAGATTGGTAAATTTTGACTCTGGTGTAGCATGTGGCCGGTCACATTTCATGGTAAAATAAAACTACTTAAAACACTAAATAATAATAATAATAATAATAATAATAAATAAATAAATAAACAAATAAATAAGTAAGTAAGTACATAAAACAATAAAAACAAAACTACAAAACAAAACATTATACTATAGAGACGTTCGGGTTTTCCATGTTGAAAAGAGAGTTCAAGACAATTATTCCAAATACATTTTTAAATGTCATGACATAATCAAACGTTTGCAGTTACACGCATATTTTCGTTATAGCTCCACCGTGTGGCACTATTTGTAAAATTGACAATCCCTTCTATACACATAGTAATTCTGCTCTTTACAACTGAAATTGATACTGCAATTGAACTGATTTTATCATGTGATGCTTGACTATTGATTAAAAAACAGCCGAATTTCAGCTTCTATAAAAACACTAGAATGAAGAATGTTCGCTGAAAAAAAGTTTGCCCTAGAATCAAAATGTAGTTAAATTTTAATGTCAATGAAATGTGGACTTTGCTTTAAGAATTCCAGTTAGCCAGTATAGGTTGTGCCTTTTTTTTATTCTCTTAAAATAAATGTTTTGATGAATCACACAGTCTTAGATGACACACAGCAAAATTTTGCATGGATTGGACTAAAAGCAGTTTTGAAAATGTGCAATTTTTAGAACACTCAGTAAGGTGGAAATGTTGCATGATGGAAATGGTTAGGCATGTGATCATTTGATTCGACAAAAGCAGGAAACAGAATGAGAGAAAAATATATATATTTTATTTTAGGCTTTACAATTTCTTATCAGTCAAAATAATTTTTCACATAGTGAAAATACAGCTACTTCAACCCCTAATTAAAAACACTATTTCAGCATCTAAAGAAAATACAATGCAGATAAAAGCAATGTAAAGAAAGAATTCACCACAAAATGCTAAACACAGAAAAACATCCAGTCATTACACAAACTAAGAACTAATAATTCAAAATCTTGAAATCTTGCTCTCGGTTTTTAGAGCATTACAATATAGTTTTTGTCTGTAATGTCCTGCAACGTCAGTGCTTTAGATTTACTATAGTTATAATGTTCTGCATCTTAAATTGTCAATTGACTAGTAATACAGTAACTAGGTGACTGCATGTTATAGTTGACAGCATGCCATAAAGCATTCACTTTTGACTTGCTAAGTATTCATAAGACAAAATTGAGTGCAGACAAATATATTTTGCATTTAATGAATTGCAAATGTAGTAGCAGTATTGTAGAAACACACTGAATCCGAATAGTGTAGTTTGCACTCTGCATATTACTCGAGATACTGAATCGCCATATGCAGTGCTGAAAATTAAGCACCCGTTCTATTATCTAAAACATTTTGGAAAATTGTTACTGTATCTACAGGAATTGTTACACACAATAGAAATATACAATACATTACATATGTAGTCAAAAACAAAACTTTCACAAAAAGGCTTGTGTTTCTGCTGGCATTTCTGTGTTCTAAATTTGGAACTCAGGAAGATTCTGGGTACTTATAGGGCAGAAATGAGAAGGCGGGATTGTCAGAAATGATCACACACACACACACACACACACACACACACTCATTTTACACTAATTAGAGTAATCAGCGGCAACGATTTGTTCTCAGTCTCTGTTGACAGACATCTAGGCGGACTGCATCTGCCTTGTTTAGTAAAGGTAGTTTATTTTCACCATGGGTTGTCTGTCAACAGCTAGTCTATGTCTGGTGGCCCCAGTTGCCAGAAATAGCAATAATTAGGATAGGGAGGGAAAAGAGGAAAAGAGAAAACGTGTCAGACTGCTGGTAAGCCATCCACAGAGGCCGCCCCTGCTTTTTTCAACTTGTTTATGTATGTGTGTGTGCTTCCTCTGATAATACTACGAACATCCCTAATGAGAAAGAGAGAGCGAGACCAATTTGGTGTACGTGGATGAGAATCCAATGTTTTGAAACTGTGAAATTGGGCGAGACGAGATTATCCGATACCTGGACAGGCCACACACAGAGTCTCCAAATGACAGAACATTCAGAGTGTGTACGAATATCAACTAGTTCAAATGCACAGGCTTACATCTCATAAAATTACAAATAAAATGAAACAAAATTTCAGAAAAATAACATTTATTATTAGAAATTTTAGCAATTCATCCATATTAGCTGATATTAAATGTTTAACTGTATGAGCTCACTTCTCCTATTTTTATCACTTATTTTAACACTTAAAAGCTATTCTTAAAAACACTAATATTTTTAATAACACTTAACCCTTTAACTGTCACCGTCCACCCTGTGGGACGCCTACGTTTATTTCACCATATTACAAATAAATCCTAATCTAATCATGACAAACTGTACATCGTTGGAAAGGTCTAAGACTCCTAAATAGATATTTTACCATATTTTTGTGTTACAAATTATGTAGGAAAAGTAATAGATTAATATATGTCAAGAGTGCAACTTAAAAAATCTACATCATAACATGAGTTCTGACCTTTGTCACGAAATACTTTCTTCGTTCCCTTTTCCCTTTTAAACTTTAGAAATCAAAAGAAATTATATATCAGTTCAAAACATAAAATCTCAAAATTCATCCTTTGAAAGGCATTTTAAAATCAGACATCGCATTACTATGGAAAATGTAGATCAAAATCATATTACAAAATGTTTTCATTCATGAATTATAATAATTTAAGTCTGAAAAATGGGAGTGACAGTTAAAGTGTTAAATGTAATCTTTGGCAAATTTTAAAATGAAAATATCAATTTTTAACACTGTATGTTATAAATCTGTGATGTCTAAATTCACTGGTAGCATATTTTTTTGTGTTTTATATTTAATTTCATCAGAAAATATAGTGTAGAAAGTTTTTTCTATTGTCAGTCATTATTTTATTTATTTTTTGATCATGCACATAATTCTGCTTATACCTATCGGCTAGAATTTTAAAACCAGTGAATTCCCTAGAAGTCACACCATCAAATTTATCTACAGAATTGTTTAATTAGGAATTAAAACAACATCAATAGCTGAATTAAAGCCTTTGTAGCATTAATGACAATACATATATTTTCTATATTTATAAATACATTTTATATATTTTTAAAATAGTTTAATTATAGATAAACATGTAAGACTATTCCAAACAGGTCATTATGAATACTGATTTTCAGTGCTCTTCTAAGATTCTCAATTTAGATACTGTCAACCTGTTAACCTGAGTTTGAACTAGAACATTCTAACAACAACCAAAATGATGCTTTAATCATGTTCTAATCTTTTTGGAGGGTGGGTGAAGTCATGCTAGACACACACACTCCCTTTATCCATAATCTCTCAGTCATCCTATATAAACCCACCCCATCTTCAGGTCTACAAATACCCAAAACACACATGCCCTTGTCAAAGAGGACAGCAAAGGCAACATACACACACAAGGAGGAACAGAGCAGGACTGCCAAACAACTTCTGAAGAAACATCTAAAGAACAGACAAATTCACCAAAAAGGTAAATATTAAAAACACAATTTACTTTTATTAAACTTGGGTTTTCGCCATAGTACACTCTTAAAAATAATGGTGCTTAAAATGTTCTTCACAGTGATGCCACAGAAGGACCATTTTTGGTTCCACAAAGAACTATTCAGTAAAAGGTTCTTTAAAGAACCATCTCTTTCTTACTTTTTTATAATCTGAAGAACCTTCGTTCGCCACAAAGAACCTTTTGTAAAACAGAAAGGTTTTTCAGATGTTAAAAGTTCTTTATGGAACCATTTAGACAAAAAGGTTCTTCTATAGCATAATTTTCTACATTTTCAAAAACATTTTCCACAATTTCTAATCAGCTGATTGTATTCCCTGTTAGCAGTTTATAAATATTTGATGTAACATTTCATGTAAAATGTAAATATTCTACAGAGAAAAAAAATATTTTTTTCTAAATATCATATGTTGTACCCTCAGATGATGTGCTCCAGATGTTTGCTACTTATTCTGGTTGTCTACTTCTTGATGGATGAGCTTTGTGCTTTCCTCATACCAGACAGACTGCGAGTGAAAAGAGTAAATATCACAATAATTATATGCTCAGTTAATTCTGTTTTTTAGTTTTTATATAGCATTTCAATAAAAACACTTTAATATGCCACATTTATTAAAAAGCATCCGATTCCCTGCAGAGCAATCACAGGTCGGATCAGGAGATATCACCGCACATCTATGAACTCTCTGATCTGGCGGACTTGTTCCCAGGAAATGAAGGGGAAATGACTCGGGACTGGGAACCCAATCCTGCCAAGACTCCCGATTTCTTTTCCCCTATGGAACACATTAATGTGCAACCAGCAAACAGCAACCGCCGCAAAAACAAGGATAAGAGGTGAGTAGGAATATTTACTGTTATTTTGGTATTGTTATAAAAAAACATTTTTTCAAATACTTAGTTATTAAATAATTTTTTTTTCATTGCTATATTTAAATTCTTTTAAATGTCTATTTATGTTACAATTTGTAACAGAGAAGCGTACAATTTGTCTTTTTTCTCTCTCTCTCTCTCGATATGGAACTCTTAGTTCTCTCTAAATGCCATTCTGTGTTTTCAAACCCAAATTCACACAATTCCTACTTTTTCTTTTTTTTTTTTTTTTTTTTAAATGTCAAATAGGAGAAGGATCACTGTTCCTCTGGACCCCATTGGCAGCACCCACTTGTCTTCCAGGAACAGAAAGGTATTTTCAAACAGAGAAAGCCACAGTGGTTTGGCCACATATATTTAAACTAAACAGATTGCGTATTCTATCACTGTTAAAATCTTTTTTTTTTTCCCCCTTAGGAAGAACCTGAAGATTTTAAGGAATACGATGCAAAGTGATCAAACTGACAGAAACATATACTGTTAGAAAGGACATCTTATGTTGTTTAGTTTTGGTCCTTTTCATTGCATCTCAGGTTTATAAACTGTGACTTATTTATTTGTATTTATGTTTTTCCATTATTAGCTTACCTGCTCCCTCTAGTGGGGTGCAAACTGACAGACGCTGTACTGGTGTGGCTGCAAAATAAATCGTACATGGATAAACTATTGAATCTTGTCTCAAATGTTTTTTAAACTTCTTCTAATACACAAAAACATGATGCATCTCAACACAAGAGTTAGAGTAGGAAAAAAATAAATTCTAAGCCCAATAAAGAAAAGTTTTATTTCTCCAGGTAGTTAAAGAAAACAATATCAGATGCAAAAAAATATACCATTTGCTTTGCTTTTCTCTTCACTTTCACATATGTACACTTCTCAAAATCTGTGATATTTACAGAGTGAAACATGAAGCAAGCGAGGTCTGGCTTTTGGGAATTTCCAATCCCGCTTGCTTCACAAATAAACCACAAAGAAAAATAAATCCAAACAATAGTCTCCAAAACTAATTCAAAAGAAAGAGCTTGTAGCATAAATGAGTAATCTTCACCAGCTCTCAGAGTTTAAAACCCCCAAACACTTCTTGAAAACAATAATTACAACCATTCCATTTGAGGACCGCTTCAGCAAAGCTCCTAAATCTAGCCTTCACATCTTATTAAACTAAAAACTTCCAAAAAAAAAAAAGTAACAAATTGAAAACAAAAAAAAAATAAACACTATGTTGTGCAAATAATTAAAGACCGAACTGTTTTGATAGCTTCTTGGACAAAGTACATGGGTTAACATACTGTACATTACCAGTAGAATTAGAAGAAATTAATGTCTGATATCAATAATTGCAACTGAAAGGATTCCCTGCTTAAATGACTCATATAGCTCTTCATATCTGAACATCTATACATGTTAGCTGACTGGTCAAGTCCATTTGGGTGTGATTTCTGACATAAATTTCAATTAAGAGGTTGTGATTCAAATGATCACCTAGAGGAAATGGCATTTAGACTAACACATTACGTCTATAAGTCTTCAAACAAAGGCATCTATCCCAATGAAAAAAAAGATCAACTGGACAGTTCACTAAGAAATAATGCATTTTCTAGTAACAGCTGTGTTAACACAATCTCTCATAGCAGCTCTTTGGCAAAACCACGACAACATTTTGAATTTTTCTTTATTTTGTATAGTTTCATGTTTTTTATTTTTAATTTTAAATAGACTCTCGTAGTACCAAAGTAAATAATGTAGTATACAACAATGAAAATGTAGTGTGGCTGTGTGGAAAATATTGCCACTTACTAAATATGCAAGCTGCTTATTTTAAACAAAATGACAATTGGTGTGACAATAATTTACATATCTGTGGAAAAGTCACAAAAACCAAAATCAATTACCCACTTGGGAGGTAAAAGATTAATTCAGACATTATTTCTCAGTGAACTCTATAATGGAGACAACTGACTGTAAAACATGTAAGGAGTAATTAGTTGCAAAACTAGAACTGCAAAGAAAGGGAAAGAAAAAAAAAAAAAAAAAAAAAGGATTTTGAAACTGAACATTGTTTTGGATACAAAAACTGGAGAACTGGGAACATTCATCTAAGTGTCTTTTTTATGACTTGACCGTCGTGAGTCTCTGCATTTGTGGCAGTTAAATATGTCGGGCACGTTAGACTTCTTAATTTTGGCGCAAGAGAGGTGCACCCACACGCTGCACTGACTACATTCAATCATGGGCCGTCCTGCAAAGGGTTTACCGCAGTAACAGGTGATCAAGTCCCACGAATCATCACCTGTAAAGAAGGGACGTATAAAATTATTTAAAAAATAAGCAATGTTTTAATTGTAAAGTTGTTAATTGAATTTAAAGAAATGTAAATGTTAATATGCTGCTTTGGTGCTCAATCATTGTGGGTATTCTATTAATAAAGGTTATCATCATTTTTTTAAAACAGTTCAAACAGAGGAAGTTCAAAAGAACAGCATTTATTTGAAATAGAAATCTTTTGCCATATTATAAATGTCTTTACTGTCACTTCTGGGCAATTTAATGCATCATTGCTGAATAAAGGTATTAATTTCTTTCTCTTTTTTTTTTTTAATCTTATTTACTCCAAACTTTTGAATTGGATGAATCATGGTTTCCACATTTTATGCAGCAAAAACAAATAAATGTTTCTTGAGCACCAGATCAGCATATTAAAATGATTTATGAAGGATCATGTGACACTACAAACTGGAGTAATGACTGCTGAAAATTAGGGGTATGCGATAATGACAATAAACAATATCTCAATATTTTCTGGGATTTTGCTGAGTGTGTTATTGTGCTGATATCTTAAGGACTACTTTGGACAGGTGACTCCTAAAGTTTTTTATATTCTTCAGATTCTGCTGTCAAATTCTTTTCCAATAAGCTAAAATTGATTTTTACCATTTTATGGGCTTTTTTATCTTTATGAAGCCATTTTTTCTAAAAGTTTGCATCATGTTTTGAGTCCAATTCTTACATTTAATCAGTCAGTTATAATAATAATAATATTATTATTATTATTATTATTATTATTAATAATGCATTTAGGCTGTTACCAAACAAATGAAATCAGTATCAACAAAATTCATCTTTGCAGAAGTTGCATATGAAGTGCCATTTAGATGCATTTACACGTTAATGCTTAGAGGGACACTAAACACTTTAACCTGCAGTTACAAATGCATAATGTTTTAAGATTTGAAACATAAAATGTTACATACTGATATTTGAAATTATTTAAAAAACAAAGAGACTGAAAAAACACCAGTAGGTGGCAGCATTTAATGTTAATAAGCGAGTCGTTGCGTTTGAAACGAATCATTTAAATGAGTGATTCGTTCGGAACAAAACAGTCATGTTGCTCAGAGAAGCAAAACAGTGCTGTGGCTGTGTTTGGAATACTAACTTATTGTTTACTGAGCTGTTGAACACAATATAAATATCACTTTTGTAACCATGCTGATTTTTGTAGAAAAAAAAAAAAAAAAAAAAACAGCACTCTTTGTGTGAACTTTATGAAATGACAAAAAAAAATACATATTTTGCCCCTATATCTTGAATTTTGTGATCATTCTAAGACTGAATCATGAACTGAAAGAAGGGATTTTAAATGCATAGTTGCGTATGTGTGTGTTCTGTTTTGATTTTTGCTATATACTCAATGTCAAATTGCACATTGTTAAAACAACAATTATGATATTATAGCAGACGATATATCACACACCCCTACTGAAAATATATGTATGAAGATGTTAAGATCTACATCTTCCTCGGTCCCTACTATACTGACCTGACTCCACCATTATGTCTTCATCCGCTATCCAAGTCTCGCCTTCACTGGAACTCATATCCGCCTCTCTGGTGGCTTCCTCCTTTTCCTCTTTCACCTGGGCCTGTAGTCTGCGCTCGTCTGCCGCTCCCTGGTCCGAATGCTCCTCTCCATGCCCGAGACCATTCTCTGAGTCTGTCTCACTGTGGGCCGAGCTCTTAAGCTTCTTAAGGGCTTTCGACTGTTTGGGGTTTTTACTGCGCTTGATCCTCGCACGCTTCTCGCCACCGCTGCTGCTGCTGTCGCCAGCGCCTGAACCTAGAGAGAGACGCTTCAGCTTCTTGTCCTTTTTGCGCTCAGCTTTGCTGGCCACCTGGCCCTCATAGAAAGGGTCTTTTAAACACATTTTGTCCATCAGGGTGCTGTCAGAAGACAGCCGCCGCATGCTCTTGTTGCTCTTATTGGCACGAGCCTTGCGAACGAACGTATGGATGGTGTGCAAGTCCGACGTGCCGTGACTCCAGTTGGGAGCCATGTTAGAACTCGCTCCACCTAAAACACTGCCTTCACCTGAAGCACCAGAGCTGTTTGGAGAACTGGAGGATGCTGGAGACCATGGCCGTTCCTGTGGACAGAGACAGACATTTAGATGGATCAGATAATATTTGGTCATAAAACAGCAAAGCCATTACTGACATCTGACATTACTGTTCCTGGAGGCCCAACGTTTAGCTCCAACTTGTCCCAAAACACCTGCTTGGAAGATTCTAGTAATCCTGAAGACCTCGATTACCTTGGTTCAGATATGTTCAATTGTGGTTGGAGCACCAATATTTTTTGCAATTTAATAATACATTTTTGCAATAAATTTTAGCAACTTTAAAAAAAAAAAAAAAAAAAAAAAAGAACCACCACCCAATGAATCCCTTATTAGCTAGATTTTTTTTTAACTTGGTTACCATGATCTGCAAAATCCAGTATGTGTCAAATTCTACTCATTAGCACATTAATACATGCCTGGACTGGGTGTCAAAAAGGTGCAGCCCTAGGAGGTCTCCAGCAACAGGATTTTCAAAAGGGCTTTAATGCATGAAACCACACCTAAATGTGAAACAATGCTCTGTTCTTACCTCCTTTGGAGAAGGGATGTAACCAGCATATGCAAGAACAAAACTGCAAAATTTGTTGAAGTCCTCCACTGTCCTCTTTCTTCTCTCTGATGGCTGGACATGAACATCATTTATTAGCATTTGGACAAGCACTGCCATCTGTAGGCTGAAAATCTTATTTCCTTGTTTGACTTACCAGAGTCTCTGCTTTGCACTTCAGTAATGAATCTATGTAGCAAAAGGAAGGAGAGAGAATAACATTAATTCGTTGTTAAATAACAGTTTTAACCGAGAAAACGTTGCATTTGGAATCGACTTGTGCAGTTTTCTTTCCTACAAACCTGGTAAAATGAGTTTTCGACGGTAAGCTAACGCGCTAACTGCGCTATCCCCCGCGACACCCTGTTGATTGAGGCGTAAAATTCAATTGCGCAAGGCACCATTTTATATCCAAACGTCCACACGGTTTAAGGGACTTCAATTGGGGATATAACTAAACTAATGTAGTGACAAACACTGCAAGCTAAAGCGGAGATAAAGGTGAGAGGACGCAGCAGCTTGTGGCTTAAGCCTCACTCTCGACGTCGAAACACGCCAAGACAACTTTTTTTGGTTCGAGAACTCCTATAAAAGCAGATATGGTTGATCGTGATATAGTTACGACGACCAAATCGATAAATGTTTAGAGGAACGACACCATCGGCAATACATTTACCCCGGCATAACAAAGAGTTTCAGTCAGGCAGCGAAATGCTACCACGCTAAGCAGTGAGCGGACTTAAAAGGCAACATTTTTGCCTTGAAGGATATTAAAATAATCAGAGAAACAGCTTAGCTGTGTTGTGACTAGAAGTATTCAACTAAAACTTGGTTAAAGGGATTAATAGCGGCAACTAATTTGAAACCGAGCTGGTTTACTTTGCGAAGACAAAATGCGCCACTCTGCGTAACTGCGGTTTTGTAAACGTTCCCATTAAATCATTTGAAAGGAAAGCAGTGGTTGGATATCAGGCATGTTTTAAATCATTTATGAGTTATGAGACTGCTTAACAAATGGCTACAATCAGCTTGAGTAATTTCACTCCATTGCACAAGATAGCAACTCGGCTAATCCCCGTATGAACCAGCTCGTCGGCGGAGTAAAATGTCCTCTGCTTCATTAACACAATCAAACATTACAAAGTGGCTGGCAATGAATCAGGTTTCTAGAGAAAAGAGTCTGTTAAACTAAAAGATGTGTAAAGTTACTGCAGTATTAAAGCTGCTAACAGGCTAGCTGACTCTGCTAAAACTGAACGATGATGATGATGATGATGGGTGTTGCCTATCACAACATGGTTAAAGTTTGAATATTTGAAATTAAAGTCTCATGTTTTCCTTACCTTGGTGTTCGGACATTATTTCAAGCATTGTCGCCTAATAAGCTCGATCCTCTTCAGTTGGGTGACACCGTGCAGCGTCAATCTTCGCCCGGCTTGGGCGCAGCAAGCCCCGGCTGACTAGCTATAGTCTAGTTAGCTGGGCATCAGAATGATTCAAACGACGTTTTACAAACTGGTCCAATAAAATATCGCTGGATCTTAAATCCCTGAAAAGATTAATCAACTTAATTCTGGCCAGCAAGCAGCGTTGCAAAAATAATCCAGCTGGCAGTTCAATTACCTAACGGACCACCAAGTAAAAAAGAACCAATGATAAAACCAGGGATCCAGCATGTTTTTTGCAACGATTGTTAGTAATGTAAACTCTACGTTTGCGCTGTTAGCCAAAAGGACCAAAGTTCTCCAAAAATTACGTCTGCGTGTCGCCTCCGGCGCGCCTCACTAGAGTCGACGATGTCAACTGACTCCAGAAACCCCTTGCGGTCAAACTGCTGTTGCGATGTAAAATTTTCTCTCCAAGGATTCATGGAACGTGTAGTTCAACCAATGAGATTTGCCGACAGGCGGCACGGAATGCAATGACGAATAAACAACAATACCCATGATCCATTGCGCTAGTCGATGCTCTGCTGTGTTCATGGGTAATTGAGTTTATCTGTTCTAGTACGTATTGCTTGTATTTGCACCCGAGCATAGTACACAGGTTTAAATAAACAATGCTACATTTGTTAACTTTCATCTTTCTATGCAGATCGTTGGACATTTCAATCAATAAGTAAGATCAGTAGTTAAACAGATGCTTTCCTGGTCATTTCGGTTGCCAATGACGTATTACCATTAAATCTAAGCCAGTGAAATGGCCAAGCAGCTTTATGTCACGAAATAAGTATTTACCTTCGAAAGGGGGCGCCTGGCGGCTCAGAAAGATTTGGTTCATAAAATGCATTGAAACTTTAAAATTCGACAAAGTCAAAAGGCTATGAAAGGTCTTAAATATCTTAAATGGCATAAAAAAAGTTTCAAATGCCATAATTTTTTGGAGCAATAGTGACAATTCTCATCAAAGATCATAGAATCATAGATTATTAGAAATATTTTATTCTTTATTTATTTAATGAAAATAGAAATCTTAGTTAACGTAATAATAACTGTACTGTATTTTAGTTATTCCATTAAATATTAAATATAGAAAATTATATCCACCTTATTTTTTCTTTAAGAATGGGCGTGGCCATTTTAAATTTTATGGGTCTGGCATCCAGTCTTATCTGCCTCTAGCTATTTTTAGCTGTACAAAACAGCTTGTTTTGCTGCTTGATATTGCAAATTGTTGTGTCCTGCCATATTATTTAAATGTATTATCTTAATCATGAGCACACTGGTTTGTAGTGCAAACAGTTTTACTGTTTACTACACGTCGTTATTCTTATTATTTCCCTATAGTGGCTAATGAACCGGACAGGGTTGCCAGGTTTTCAAAACCCGCCCAATTACTATTTAAAACTAGTCCAATCGCATTTCGAGGGCCTAGTTTTATTTAATAAATAATTTTTATTAATTAGATATACTAAATTCAGTTGGTAAATGTTAGCTGGATTTGCAGTGATTCATAATCTCTGCTGGGACTCGCCTTTCTGAGCCACCGAGCGCCCCCTTTAGGACATAAAAATAATCACAACAAAAACAGCGTAAGCCGCTCTTTTGACTTTAGTTCACTGACCAACCCCCTTAACAACAAAATCAGCTACTGCTTCCACGGCAGTTTCCACCTTGAATACATCACACAGTACTGTACAGCCTTGACAAGGCTCTTGATCACACAAGCGTAGAGAATAGGCGAAGGCGCGTAGGAATTGTTGTAGAAGATATGTCTGAGAAGGACCCTAAAACATCTCACGACCTCACTGTTGTGGTGAGTATTTGATTTTTACCGAGGTATTATATTGGGTCGTACACTTAGAGTCGCCTTGTATTCAGTCACGCTCACTAGCCAAAGTGAATTAATGTAAAAAGAGAAGTGTGAAGTGCTGTGATTTGCCTGTTGTAAGTAATCGTTCATTGATACTTCTGTCGCGAACTTGCATTGAGAGATCACTCTTATGAGTTCAATGTATTTTCAAATGTTGTCTTTCTTCATCAATCTGTAGTTAAATAAAATGAAAACGTAAATGGAATGTATTTTCTCTAGGGTTATACAACGAGGATTTCACTGTTAGGTATCTTGTGTGATTACACGATGTTGAGAGGTTCCCCTTGTTACTATGGTTTCAGTTCCGCGCGTGGGCGGAGAGCATGCCCTTAAACTGCTGTTTTTACTCCTGTGTGGGAAGCCCACGCAAAACCCACACGATTCTAGATTTCATTTATGCTACTGACGCAGTGTTCATTCACAATTTTTGTGAGTTTTAATCCAATTGCTTGTTTAATATTTTTCCTTCTGTACAGGTACAGACCTTGCTGCAGCAAATGCAGGACAAGTTCCAGACCATGTCAGACCAGATTATTGGGCGAAATATCCTTCTACATATGCATGTTTATATCATTGTAATTAATCTATTTATGTACACAATCAACGCCTTCATTTATTTGAAGAAAGTACATGCTTCATAGCTTGACTGTCAGATAATAGCGTGTTCAAAAGAATATTTTTCTTAATTCTAATACTCGATGAGATGAGTACGCGAATCGATGACTTGGAGAAGAACATCTCAGATCTCATGACTCAGGCAGGTGTGGAGGAGTTAGAGGAGGAGATAAAAGTCACTGAGACCTCTGGAACAGCTTGAAGGCAATGGCCAACACCATCCTAGTAAGTGTAGGTGGTGCCATTGCCACTTTGAAGATGCCATTCTTTTAAAGTTGTTGCCATTTAGAGAACACTTACATCCCGCAAACTGCAACGTACGCGTATTTGAAATTACATTTAGATTCATGTGTATGTGACGCAGTATATATGGAAAGTCAGTTTTAAGTTACTTTTGTGGTCTTCATGACATGTCTTTCTGTTTTGTTTAATGTTAAGTATCTTTTCTCTTTCAGACTGCCAAGGAACACAGTGAGGACCTTCTACTGCAGTATCAGAATTTTTAAATGAAATGTGAATTAATCCTTTTTTAGGTAATTAATTAAAAATGGTGCTTGCCTATGCGTATTGCATATTATATTACATATTGTAAGGTTAAAACTATATTACTGGACAGAAGCTTAACAAATTAAAACTTGTTTTTGTATTTATTCATTGTAATCACAGGGGGAAATCATGTGATTCCTGCATGTTTTGCTGATATTAAAAACTCTATGAAATGGCTTTACAATTGCAGTTTTCTTTCCTGTGTTAACATATTTCTTATTTAAACAGTAAATAGAGAGAAATTCCAAATATAATTTTTTTTTTTCAAGATTTGCATTTTAAGTTTAATCAGAATTCATGGCTACTTCTAAAAGGCCTCCAGTGGAAAGTTTATGCAGGCAAATGGTGTAGTTATGACATCTACCAGCAGGATGCACCACAAGAAGTTCCAAAGCCTTCTCTAACGACTGTAATGGTGAAAAAACAGCATATCAGCCAAAATCCTTGTAGGTATGTGTAGATGTGTGATTTTAAAGCCTTTAATGCCTTTCTGTTTGAACTGGTGACAACAGATCATCAGACCAAAAAAAAAAATATATATTTTAAAAGCTTATTTGTTTTGATTAATTTACTGATGTGTTTATCTTTATCTGCACCACAGAAAAGGCAGTAAAAACCTGTGGAACTGGCAACATCATTTAATAGGAAGAGGTCTGTCATGGAAGTACTTTGTAGTTTGCTGATTACATTTTTGGCAAAGCAGAAGTGCCCAGTTAGAAAGTAATAAATCAGAGGAATAATGGCTTGTTGAAACATAAATAATTTTTGTAATGGAAATATTCTGTCATTGATTTGATCGCTTGCTGTTCATAACAAAATGCTTGCTGGATGTGTTTTGCTTTATAGGTTGTTCTGCATCCTTTTTCTTTTCGTAGCAATCTATCATCATGACTTTTATGGTATTTAAAAGTTTTTATATGTGTACAGTTGCAATCGAAATTATTCAACCACCTTGACATGTAAGACATTTTGAGGCAGAGAACAAAATTTTGTGAAAACAATTCAACAAAGGCATCGGTACACTATGAGAGGAAGTTTATTAATACACATTTGAGAAATTCTGAGAATGTAAGTTGATGAATAATGAGCAAAAAAAGAAAAAAATCTAATTGGCTCTAAACATTCATGTTCAAAATTTTTCAACCCCCAAAGTCAAATTGGTGCAGAATCTTTTATATTTTAAAACCACCGATAAACGCTTCTTTGAAATGCTTAGAAGCTTCGGTCACTTCTTTACTGCAATCTTGGCCCATTCCTCGCCTGAAAAAGTTTCAGATCACTGATAATCTTTGGTTTTCACTTTGCCACTGCTTTCTTCAAATTCAACCAAATATTTTCAATGAGAATTAATTCTGGTGACTGAACAGGCCACTCAAGAACACTCTATGACAGATCCCTGAACCAAGCATAAGTAGATTTGGATGCATACTTTGGGATGATTGTCCTGTAGGAAAGTCCATTGATCATCAGCTTCAGTCTTTTCACCAAAGGCATCACAATTCTTGCCAAAATGGCCTGATACTTCAAAGAATACATGATGTCCTTCATACACTTCCTGCAACAGTAAAAAAAACCCAATAACAGGACTGGTCCACCTCAATGTTTGACTATAGAAATGGTGTTATTCTGCTAATAAGTTTGGCCTTTTTTGCACCAGACATACCACTGATCCATGGGTCCAGAAGTTCCATTTTGGTCACATCACTCCATAAAACATTTCTCCATAACTCCACAGGTATAGCCAAATTAATTTTAGCATGTTCAAGTCAGCGTTTTATGTTCTTCTTGGTCAAGGGTGGCATTCGGGAGCCATGCTGGTCTTGTGTTCATCTCGTACTCTGTTTTTCCACCTTTCATTGGGTCATCTTTAAAGTCTTTGGCTGTACATTGCAGGTTTTTACTCAGTTGCTCTGATCATTTTATGACATTGTGCTTTTTCTTCATTCAACACCCTCATAGGTTTTCTGGTACAACACATTTTTAGCTAAAGAATTAAAGGAAAAGTCCACTTCCAAAACAAAGATTCACATATAATGTACTCACCCCCTTGTCATCCAAGATGTTCATGTCTTTCTTTCTTCTGTCGTAAAGAAATTATGTTTTTTGAGGAAAACATTTCTGCATTTTTCTCCATATAATGGACTGCTATAGTGCCCCGATTTTGAACTTCCAAAATGCAGTTTAAATGCGGCTTCAAACGATCCCAAATGCGGGTGTAAATGATCCCAGGTCTTATCTAGTGAAACGATCAGTTATTTTCATGAAAAAATTACAATTTAGTTACTTTTTAATCTCAAACGCTCGTCTTGCCTTTCTCTCCCTGAACTCTGTGTATTCTGACTCAAGACAGTTAGGGTATGTCGAAAAACTCCAGTCGTATTTTCTCCCAACAACTCAAAATTGTTTTTCTGGAAGTGGAGTTCTCCTTTAAGGCTGCCAGCTGAATCTTTAGGTACTTTTAATGTCTTGGAAATCTCCATATAGCCTTAGACTTTCTAATAAAATTATCCCTTCTCAATGAAAGCTCTGCTGACTTTGTCATATTGGCTACTCAAACTTAAGCACATGCATGGGCTAACTGTATGTATGTGTAACTCTAATTCTGTTTTCTAATAGTTTCTAAAGGTTTAATTGTGTTTGAAGCCAGTTTTGTTCCCCACCATACAAATAAGTGACTAAGAAATAGAAATGTTGAATAGGGGTTGAATACTTATGATATAGCTGTGTTATTAAAAAATCCTAGAAATTTTTTAATATTTTTAATATGCCAGTAATCTGTTTTAGATGCAATTTTTATAAAGTCCTGGATCTTCAGAAAAGCTTGTATTTGTAAAGGACTACAGTCTTATTCTCATATTTTATTACTCCACACCAGACTTGAATAAGTTGTATTGAAAGTTGATGAAGTGGCATTAATATCTAATCTCATAATAACATGTGTGTATGTTATGTTAATAACAAAATGTATGTGTTGTCAAATGAATGTATTATGCTAAATGTGCTTCATAAATCTTGTAGTTAATACTCAGTACAATTAACTCAAAAGCTCTGTCAAGCTAAAATGGGAAGTGTTTTTGAGTGAAGTAAACACAATACATGTCATTTTGACATTTCTGAATATCTGTGTACACTAAATGTATGTGTCATGGATGAGTGTATAGTGGTGAATGGGAGACTACAACTTTTTGTTTATTTTTTATTTATTTAATTTTTAAAATAGTTATCATAGCTTTCCAAAGTAGTAACAAAATACATACATATATACACAGAAAGACTGATTACAGCAGTCAGGAAAAAAATAAAAATAAAAATATCCAAATTACAGTCACTCTCTGGTAATATAACCAGTATATAAACACCTTAAAACAAATATAACATCTTAAACCAATAAAACATCTTAACACTTGCAGATATTTTAAAACAAATACAACGTCTTAAATAAATTAAACATCTTAAATACAAATATCTTAAATACAAAAAATCTAAAACAAAATATAAATATAGATAATTCCACTTCAAGGTGCCAGGGGCCTATGGATGGAGTGGCAGTGGCTGTATTTCTGCTGTCCATGTCTTACTCCACGACCTAAACAAAAACATAAACCAGGGTTATTTATCTACATTACATTTAGAGCAAATTTGACTGATTATATGGAAAAAAATTTTTTTAGCAAATCTTAGATTCTAATCTTAGTACCATAAACCAGTTGTGGAGCTCCATCTCCTCCAGAATAAGTCTTTGCTGGGGATCAGGCTGCAGACAAGCACAAATCATCTGGCAGCATTCTGTTTAAAAAGATGAGAGAGATTATTAACTTATTTGTTACACCTTTTTATATATAGATTTCAAATTGTATACTTTAATATTTAGAATTCAAACTGTCCATCTTTGTTCTTTGATGAAGATCTCACCATGTGACAGCTCAGGTTTGGACCACTCTTTTTTACTGATCACGTCCCGGTCTTTGTCATCTGGATAATACCCGCACACCATCACGAAAAGCAGGATCCCCAATGACCAAACTGTCGCTGGCTTTGCATGGTACCTGCCATCGACATAGAACTCCGGTGGACAGAACATTTTTGTGCCTAGAGGGAAAAGATTTTGATATTTAATGCATTTCTATAGCAATTTCTATATATGTTTCATCACGTGTGAGGTAAATAATCTGCTAGCAAATCATAAAACATACCACTGAAGGACACGTAGGCAGAGTCCTTCATAAGCGTGCCGCACCCAAAGTCGATCAACTTGATATCTAGTGTGTCCGGGTTCACTAGGAGGTTTTCCATTTTTATATCTCTATGGAAGACCCCACGCTCGCAGCAAATTTTGGCAGCTTGAATGACCTGCCACAGAAAATGTCGTGCCATCCACTCTTGCAGCCTTTGCTGGAGCTTCACGAAACTAAACAGGCTCATGCTAGGCATGGGCCGCTCCAAGACCATGACGTAGTGGTATGGGTCGTCCTGCCAGTCCAGCAGCTTAATTATCTGCGCCACGCTGGGGCCCTGATTGGCCATGAGTGTCAGGCCAATCTCCAGCGGCAGGCGTTTAGGATGTCCAGGCTAAAAGAAAGAACATATGATGGTTAGTTGGAGGTGGTTTCTCACATTAACATGAATGAAAGATGTTAGAAGTGGAAAACTGTGACTGAGAAGCAATAATGTATACTTACAACTCTGATATATGGAATATCAGGTGTCTTCTCTGCAATTTTCACAGCCACCTGATCAACAAAACAATGATTTAACAATTATCATGTGCACAGAGATCATTCCAGTCATGAATAATGAACATGTATGGAGAATTGTGTATATAAATGAAAGGGTAAGCAAAAATGAAAACCTTAAGGCCATCCTCGCAGCGAGTCCCTGCATGCACATAGCCGTAGCCGCCTTCACCCAGCTTCTGGCCAAATTCATAGCGCCAGAAAATGTGGCCTATTGAAACATAAACAAATGCAGTTGGCATGAAATACATTTTTTATGAATTTTATAATTTACAATTACAATATTTTCCCATTCTCGTATATTTATTGTTCTTACTGTTGTCCTGCTCCTCCACTTCATCATCGTCAGTGGTATTAACTAGACTGTGGACGTCCTGCTCCAGCTGTTCCTCAGAAACGGGGAGGACTTCAAAGCTGGGAGCTTCTTCAAGATCATCAATCTCTACACTTCGCTGTAGAGAAGAAGTCTGATCTAAAGAGGGGAATAGCAATAATATGAATCAAATCAGACAAATAATATGAAAGAAATATTGCATACTCAAATTAGAGTGATAGTTTTGAAAAGTGATAATGTGAGAACTCTGTGTGTATTACATTTTGGATTATGGCAGTAAACTTACCCTTGTCCAGCTCTTCTGATTTGTCCTCTTCAGAGGAACTAACTGGAGTGCTAAGCAGGACGCCCTGAAGTTGGAGGACGTACTGCTCCAGCTGTTCTTCAGAAGCAGAGAGGACTTCAAAGCTGGGAGCTTCTTCAAGATCATCAATCTCTACACTTTTCTGCGGAGAAGTGTGATCTAAAGAGGGGAATACCAATAATATGAATCAAATCAGACAAATAATATGAATTAAATATTGCATACTCAAATGTGAGTGGTACTTTTGAAAAACTAGAATTGTGTATTATGTTTTGGATTGTGGCAGTAAATTTACCCTTGTCCAGCTCTTCCGCTTTGTCATCTTCAAGGGAACTAACTGGAGTGCTAAGCAAGACGTCCTGAAATTGGAGGACGTCCTGCTCCAGCTGTTCCTCAGCAGTGATGAGTACTTTAGAGACTGGAGTTTCTTGATCTTCACAGGCCTCTACAATGTTCTGTGAAGATGTTTGATCTAAAGAGGGGAATACCAAGAATATGAATAAAATATGGCATACTCAAATTACAAGTTTTTAATTTAATGGCACTTTTGAAAAAACACCTCAAGACAGACAAAATCTGTTTGTCCGTCCACTGGGAAAGTGAGAATTGGATTATGTCAGTAAATTTACCCTTGTCCATCTTTTCCACATTGTCCTCTTCCAAAGAACTAACTGAAGTGCTGATGTCCTGAAGTTGGAGGACGTCCTGCTCCAGCTGTTCCTCAGCAGCGATGAGGACTTCAGAGACTGGAGCTTCTTGATCTTCATGGATCTCTACAATTTGCTGTAGAGATGTCTGATCTAAAGAGGGGAATTCCAAAAATATGAATAAAATATTGCATACTCAAATTACAAGTTTTTCATTTAAGAGCACTTTTGAAGAAAACATCTCCAGATAATCTAAATCAGTTAGTTTCTGAATTAAAATGTGTACTGACAGATTTGGTAATGGCACCTAATAAATCCATCCACTGGGAAAGTGAGAATTTGATTATGTCAGTAAATTTACCCTTGTCCAGCTTTTCCACTTTGTCCTCTTCAGAGGAACTAACTGGGGTGTTGACGTCCTGAGGTTGAAGGACGTCCTGCTCCAGCTGTTCCTCAGCTGCGATGAGGACTTCAGAGACTGGAGCTTCTTGATCTTCATGGATCTCTACAATGTGCTGTAGAGATTTCTGATCTAAATAGGGGAATACCAATAATATGAATAAAACATTGCATACTCAAATTACAAGTTTTTCTATTTAACGGCACTTTTAAAAACATCTCCAGACAATTGAAATCAATTTGTTTCTGAATTAAAATTTGTACTGATGGGTTTGGTAATGACGTCTAATAAATCCATCTCACTGGGAAAGTGAGAATTGGATTATAGCAGTAAATTTACCCTTGTCCAACTCTTCCACTTCGCCCTCTTCAGTCAAACTAACTGGAGCGTCGACATCCTGTGGTTGGGAGACGTCCTGCTCCAGCAGTTCCTCTATAGTAGGGAGGACTTCAGAGACTGGATGTTCTTGATAATCATGGATCTCTATGATAGCGATGTGTTGTAGAGATGTCTGACCTACAGAGGGTATATTAATAACACAAGTTTTAAAAAATGATGAGTAAAATTATTGAAAAATTATTTTTTCAAAAGCTACCTTCAGAATAAGTGTTATTTTATTATCATCGAGATTCTATTACACAATATATGTTTTATTAATTTAGTTGTGTGTCATTACACATTAATATTATCATTATTATTATTATTTTTTTATTTTTATTTTATTTTTATATTTTAGTTTACATTTAATTAAATATCAATTGGCGCTTGTTTAATATAAAATAACTTTTATGGTTTTAGATAACTAGTATAAGCTAAAATCATTGTATTGATCTCATTTGTGATCTTTAAACTGTCACTTGTTTTACTGTTTGATGTGATAATGACAGCAGTATCTGGGCCTGTGATTTTTTGTTATAAAAAAAAAAGTTAAGTTGTAAGTACACAAGAACAACAAAAGTTTCCCTAATTAAAGAATCGCCTTTTTATCAAAACTTCTATCATCGTGTATGATTTTACCATCATTAAGTCTCTGATACGATTCTGCCGCATTCTGGTATACTTTCTCAGCCTTGGCCAGGTTGTATTTTCCAGCTTTTCGCCGAAAAAAGTTGAGAAGGCGACATCTCCCTGCCTTTTTTTTCTCATCAGCACCACCAGGCGTCTCATCCAGAGGACGAGGGTGGTTTTTTGCCGTGATGGGCGTGTATTTAAGCAGCACACAGGGTTGGGGTTCGTGTGCATGCTCCGTTTTCAACGCTTTCTTTCTTGAAAACAGTCCCATTGCAACAGTTTTTTCACTTTGAAAACAGTATTTCACTCTGAAAACAGACTACTCCGAAAACTTCAACTACCAAAATGAGCTACTGATTTCCAAGCCTTAACACATACGAAACGTTGTAAATGTTCTGTGATGTCACGAGGGCCTACACAGATGGAATGTTTGGAATGCACGTGACCTGTTCCTTTTCAATAATAACATTCATGCACGTGCACAGGTAGAACCCGAGTGGTGCTCGAGCACCTGCCCTTTTTGGCCTCTGACTAGGCAAGTGCCCTTTTTGCAAGTATATTTATTTTTTTATTTAAATATAGCCCGTAGCGTCAATTCTCAATTAATCGTGTACAACTAAATTTAAGTCATAATTTGTGCATGAGCCACTGCCATTCCTCCTCTTCGACATTAGCACAGTTAACGGACGCAAATCAAGCGCTCTTCCAGTACTTTCTTACGTACCTGATTCAATGATGACAGCAAGGTAACGATCGTGTTTCTCTAAAATTCAGCACTGTCAGTCACTGCTGTGAAATTAAACCACTATTAAAACTCAATATAGCCACCTGGCCTAGCTTAGACAATAGCTCTCTATGCTAGTCTGGCGTTAGCGTAAAATAGCCTTGTGCAAGGTCAAAAATGCCACCAAAATTATTAAAAATAATAATAATAATAATTATTATTATTATTATTTTTGGTTTATAAAATAATATATTTTTCATTTTTGCTCTGTTTTGCCAACATAGTTCAAAACAAAGCAGAACAGTTGTGTTACCCAGCAACAGTGTTTGCTTCTTGAAGGATTCAGAGTTTTTGAAGGAATCCAGTAATTTAACGATTTAATAACCCATTCATAAAGACGCTGACTTGCTTCGCTCATGAATGAATGAGCCAGTTTGAACGAATCAGTTGAATGAATCATTTTATGATTCACTTATGAAGACTTGGCGTCACCTACTGGTGGTTTCAGTTTAGTATGATTTATTTTCCCCCAGCATTTCTATATGTAAAATGTTATATTTAGAATTAAAAGATAGTAATTGCAATATTTTCAACAGTATATAACATTAGTATATATATATTTTTTTATAAATAATTATGAGAGGGATGTCCTTTTGCATTTGGACCTGCCCCCCAAAAAGTTTGTGCTTGTTTTACTTGCTTACAGTACTGTAACATGAGAAGAAGCCAGTCAGAGTCTTACTGTTGTAAGAGCAGTTCTCTTGACAAGAATACATCAGGATGTCAGAAACATTGGTCAGTTGCTTTATATTACGGTTACAGCAAACTGTTGCCATATTATACGTTCAAATCCATGTAGCATATTTATCACATTTCTTCATTTCTCCATAATGACAGGTGCTGAGCTGAAAAGTCACAACACAACCCTCCTGGTAAAATACCTCTTGAACATGTAGAATTAATGCAGATATACCAGATGACTTGTGGGTATGAAGTGGCTGGGAGAATCCAAAAAATAGTAATAAATAGCAGGTGTCATGGTGTTACGGGATGAACGAGACCAGAGGCGAGCGGATCCATATGCCAGCTTTTATTAACAGAACGAGACAAAGACATGGTCGTACAGGCAGGGTCGAAACAGGAGCAAACAGGTAGATCACAGGCAAGACGTAGAGAATAATCCAATAACACCAGCGAGAGTCCAGAAGGCAGGCGGCGAGCAGTCGAAACGGGGAAACCAGGCGTGAAAGGCAAAACACTGGAGACTAGGAACTAGGAACAGGAAACTAGGAAAATGCTAACCATAGAACAATGCAATCACAATCTAACAATCCGTGAAGTGCACTGTGAAGGACCGGGGGTTTTATAGAACGCCTGATTGGTCACGGGGGCTGACGCAATCAGTGCGGTGGTGGATGGGAGATGCAGTCCGGAGTGTGGTGCAACAGTCAGAGTGTGTAGGTGAGGTGAGAGTGACATCTGGTGGTGAGCGGATAACGGGACACTGACCAGATTCGTGACACATGGAAGCAGATTCATTGACATATATTTAATATATATGTCACACCTGAAAAGCAAGTGATCACTTTAAGTTCAGATGTAATGCAGCCTAATTTAAATTTCTGTCATTTTATCAGACCCATTGAGACTTGTTTTGTTGACTTTTTGCATATATATTAAGGATTTACTGGATTTACAATATTAAGGATTTACTGGATTTTAATGGGCTACATTCCTCCTTCAGGAATAACTACAAAGGTAATGTGTGAGAAAAATGATGATCTGACCAGAGGCACCATTCTTGATAATCACCCGGTTTTGAACCCATAACATGAATACAAGGTAATTTTTTAAAATTATTTTTATATGTACTTCTCTTGGTATTTAATTGGAATGTGGCATTCACTGATGTAAAATCTAATCACTTAAGTACAATAAACAATCTTGCTCCTCTTCTCTGAAATATAATTAGGTTTTGGCCATTTAAAGGAAGGCAAGAAGAACTGAAAGATGTGATAGAGTGTTTTTAGAAACACAGTCATTTAGAAAAGGCTTATAAAGCCCTGACCTTTGGTGACTGGGCCAGGCACTGTTTTGTTCATAAAACTAAAGGCTAAGAGAAGCTTTTGAAACAGCACATTTGCTATTAGTCTGAGAGTGTTCGGTATTTAATATCTAAATGTAATATCTGCATAGTGTACTTAAAGCAGCATTTAATGAAGGTTTTTATGGTCAGCTGGTATTTGTTTATCTACACATGTTCTCTTCTGAAAGTGGGTTTGAGGCATTCTCATGTACCCACTACTCATCAGAGCAAAATGGAGCAAAAATGGTTACTTCAGAAGAATTGTATGTGAATCTTCTTGGATAAGTGGTAATGGTATTTCTGATATATTCGAAAATTGTATTACATTTTTCATTGTTTTTTTTTAATTTCAGTAATTGTAAAACCACGTAAAACTAGGAATTGACCATCATATGCAGTCTCCAGCAAATAATAAGATTGTACCAAAGAGGCTTCAGTCTAAATCCTCAATAACTTTGTTCCATAATCTAAAGTTACGAATTCAAAGCTGAGGGTCAGAAGTCAGATCCTCCACCGGTCCTAAGGATGTATTGTGTGGACTTTTCACTGCTAATAAAAGCGTTTCCATTGTTGGGTTATAGAGTACCCTGCAAAGGAGAACAATCACCTGGAATCTTTCTCAACATTGGATGCTAATAAGAATCTAATGTTCCTGAAATTCTCTTCTGTGTTTTCAGTTTGTGTGTGTGTGTGTAGTTCTTGGCCAGTATTCAGTGGAAAAATTACAACATAATAAAACTGCACTGGCCTGTTATTATAAACCAAGGTCAGTTTTAATGAAATCTGAATATTACAAAAACATGGCATAAATTATGGGATTAAAGGCTTGAGAGAGAAGATGAGTGTCATCCAGAGTCAAAATCAATGGAATGCTTCCATTGAAGTGTTCATTTGAGTATTTTAACAAATCATCATAAATGTGCTATATGCATTTTTATATATTCTCAATTTTACACAAAGTCATGACATTGCTTAGATAAATGACACAAAACCAATATTAACAGTTTTAATAATAATCAGCATATGGTGCTAAACATTTGAGGTTTGAAATATGCGTAAACAGCATTATTTTCCTAGTCTGTTTAGTGGTGCAGAAATTACATATTTCGCTATTAGTCAAAAAATTGAGAGCTTAAGGTTTGGGGTACCACAGAAATTCTACATTTTACATAGAAATTGTAATTGTTCATTATCTACAGTTGTCCAACATATGACCTGTTCTAAAAAGGTTTGAGAACAAAAGCATTGTTAGCTAACTATGGTGGTTGGGTCCATTGAACTCTATTGGTAACGACTAAACTTGCGACCATAGTTGGTTTTGGGAAACGCACCCCAGGGCAGCTCTTCTCGTCTTCATAAATAAAAAATACCAATACTGTCCACTTGGTGGAGCTATTTTGCTAGTGAACATTTAGATTATAATCATATTCATAGCCACACAATAATCATACACTCATTTTGCTTCGAAATCTCGCTCAAGATGTACATTCTCAGTGTCATTATTGTTAAGACTGACGAGGCAGAATCAGTTCGTTTTCAATAAATGACATCACAGCCAAAATTGCAAGACTCTGTCAGATGTTTTGGTAAATTGTCCCAAAATGTATTTTTTTCTTACAGAATTTTACAGAATGAGGGAGATAAATCCTTGTGATGTCCTGTATATTATTGAAAGTGACATTTGAGACAAAAGATACTCATTGTTAAGGTGTTAATATGTTTATATGCATCTCTGTGATGTTACGTTTGCGTTTGTGTAACAACAGCGCTAACATTTGTTTTTCAAGAGTTGGAAATTAGATTCCCCTCTTTGTGTCCAAGCTCAAAGTCTCAACACACTGGAAATAGGTAATTTTATATCTCAGCGGGGGGTAGATTTCCCTCTGGACTGTAACATGAAGTGGACCATTTTCTCTCACTCTCTGAGCAAGATTTTGCCCTTCCTTGTGTTGATCACAGCAAGCCTTCAAACTAAAACTCATAAGGCTTTCACAGTTTTTACAGGTTTGCTTTTTCGTTATATATCATATACACTTCCCGCAGATTTGACGCAAATCTCTTTCTTTTTTTTTTTTTTTTTTTTTCTACATTTATCATTTAATGTCTGTCTGCATGAGCGTTGCTGTGATGGTTTAAATGTTGCTATGGAAAAAAGAGAGCACCATGCATTAGTGCAACAGACTGGGTTAAATAAGACTTATTTATTCAAATACCTGGAAGAGGACACTGATAATGGCTTTCGTGAGGTACATTAGGTACAGTGAGCAAAGCTAAGAGACGACTGCTTTGATCATGTGTTTAATATGTGTTTGCCATTGTAAAAATACCATTATTTTGATGCCAAAATCAACAGAGCAAAATGAGGTGGTGATCTATTTATGGGCTGTTCTGAGAACTTCATTAGAGAGACGGACAATACGACTAGCAGGAAATGTAGTGTTTTGATGAGGTTTATAATGACAGCAAATGAAAAAATCACATTAAATTCTGCATTTATGGGTTTGTTGTCATTAAGTTGTGGCTTCAGATGATGGTAGCTCCAGATCCTCTGCCATCCCATCTCCTCACAACTGCACAGCAAGAGTTTCTGTTGCCATAGTGATGCCTTTGGTTTCTTATGACCACTGCACTTAAATACATTAAACTGAACCCTTTAAACTGTACACAAGTACAGGAAAGTCACATAAGCAGAGCCAATATATATGCACCTTTAATCAATGCTTTCAATGCTGCTTGATCTAGAAATTCTAAAAAATTGAAAATGTTAGTGTAAAAAAGGTAAAACTGTAGCCCTTATGGAACGGGTGGATTTAAACTCTCTCTGGCTTGGGTTGCAATAACTCTGTTTCACAGTGTCATGTTGCGGTTATAATTTTTCACAGAAGTTTCCCTCAAGAGCAGGAGTTTTCAAATGCTGTACAAATAAATTTTAACTCAATATTATTATTTTTTTTCTCTTCAGATGAGGGCTGAGGAAAAAAAGATCAATTTAATATAAGATAAATATTTTTCATCTAAGAAAATCTTAAACAATGAATGATAGAGGACTGATAGATATTCTTATCATATTGTAGGTTTTAGCTAGATTTTCCAGCACTGAAAAGCTAAAAACAAATACATCAAACAAATACTGTCTTAATTATTATTACTTTTTAAATGAAAAATAATTAACAGAAAGTACAGTTGATGAAAAAATGATATGAAATGATTAAGTGTCCTTCTGTACATCTATATGAGTCATGACTCCTTTTAAAAAGTATTTGTTCTTTGTTCCTTCCGGCCATTTCTTCTTTGCTCTCTTTACATCTTATCTATTAATGCTTTGCACTTTAACTAACTGCTAACAAACTGTGGTTTTCTTTCCTCTTCTGTGGCAGGATGTTTCTTTTCATCTGTTCACTTTTACATCTCAGGTCATCATAACGATCCATTAGAAGTGTCATGGGAAGCATAGAATAACAGGGGAGTGGCTGAGTATTTTCCTCTTTGGGACTGAACTCTGTTACATGGCTAGGATTGAACTGAGGTCATATGCCATGCAAACAGTCTTTTTATTTTTCGTAGTATTTTATATTTTCTATAACAGATTAATCATTAACCACTTCAGGCGTATCATATCACTCATCACTCATGAGTTGTGTGTGTAGGCCAGGAACATTTTAATGCACAGAGACTGATTGCATAGTAGTTACACACTGCATTTGATGAGGGTCAGAGGTAATCAAGAGCGTGTCCAAAGCATTTCTGTTTGAGTTCATGTGAAGAGCCTTTCAGAGCCCCTTCAGAGGTGCATTATTGCAGAAGATGTTATCCAAGCTGTGGACTACGTGACAAGACATTCTTACCAATATTAAAAAGCTGTTGTGGTCTTGTGTACAGGAACTGTTTGACTGTGTAGAGCAGATAAGATTTCCACACAATTTGAGGAACAGACGAAGGGATTCTGCAATATTATAAGCAAGCTGCTGGACAAATATATTACATGCATGACAGGAATTGACTCAGGATGCAAGCAGTCCATATATGAGAATACGATCATCTCTAGTTCAACACCATGTTAGAGGTTTTTAGCATGTCTTTTCATTGACCGTTACGTAAAATCAAAGCTGTTTTTTTTTTTTTTTTTTTGTGTGTGTGTTTTTCTTAAATGCGTACAAAATTAATAAATACATAAATGAGTTTAAAAGACTTTTTTGCTTGTAATGTAACCAGTATACCCTGTAATCAGCTATATCAGGTCATTCAGCCCGTCTGGGTGTAGACACTTCTCCATTCTTTTTTTCTCATTTGTGGAATGACAGCTTTTTGGAATTAAAAAAATAGTTCATCCAAAAATGAATATATGTACCCTTAGGCAAGGCAAGATTTGAAGAGTTGTTCATTGGAACAGATTTAGAGAAATCTAAATTGCCTCACTCACTCATCGGTGGATCCTCTGCAGTGAATGGGTGCCGTCAGAATGACAAAAAGTGGATAAAAGCATCACAAGTAATCCACACGACTCCAGTCCATCAATTAACGTTTTGTGAAAAGCTGTGTGTTTGTAAGAAACAAATCTATCATTAAGATGTTTTTAACGACAAATGAGTCCATAATATTGCTTTCTCCAGTAAGTCATGTAGTCTAAATCAGGAGAGAAATATGCACAGGCCAAGCCCTGTTTACAAGTCAAAATAGACTAAAATGTCGGTCTGATGTGAGAGGACAACAGAGGATGGATTGGAGTGGTGTGGATTACTTGTGGATTCTCCTGATCTGTTTCTAATGAGGGATCTACATTTCAGATAGCCTGAGTATGAGTAAATTTTCAGCACACTTTTATTTGTGGATGAACTGTTCCTTTAAATTGTGCCTTCTGTATGACCTGCATTGTGCTACATCTTCACTTCAAAAACAATTTTTTAAATTGCACTATATATAAAAAGTGCAAGCACAAACAACCAAACCATTTGAAGCATGCCCAACCTAGTTTGCATCTATGCCTATGGTGACAATGAAAATGTCTTTAACCTAAGGGGTTGCTTTTTCTTTTTTATTCCTTAATAAACACATTTATAAATATAAATAAATGTCTGTCTTGAGGTAGAATGCTTCACAGGATTTGGCAATGAGAAATTTCCAAGTGCTGATCAATCTACAGATTCATTTAGCTCACAACAGTCTGCATTGATAAATGGCCTCTGCTGAGGTGCACAGGCAAAAATCTTAGATTTGTTTTCATGAGAGAGATTAAAGCACCTTTGCCGTATTACATGAATTGATTGAATGATTCAGGCAATAAAATAGATGCTTACAATAAATTACAGAGACCCAAAAGCTGCTTCTGATTTATGCTGTACACAGCATGTCCACCAGTTCACACTAAATTGGCTGCCTTATAGTCCTCATTTCTTGTCTTTAATAATGAAGAACATTCTGTCAGGTCAGATGGGCTATATCTCATTAACTCAGACGTTTTGAATCCAGTGTCCAATTACACAAGTTGAAATTCCAATATCATCATATTTTTGTAATGGCTCTTGGGTAAAACAGAGAACATGAGCTAACATGAATCATGGATACTGGCAGGCCACAATGTACCAGAAACCCTTGTTCTAAAAACCAGCAGGGATAGTTTACCCAAAATTGAAAATTATGTCATCATAAAAACATTCTCTGTGTTCTGTTTGGAATATGATGATAGAATTTTTGGATAAACTATCCCTTTAAGCTATGAAATATTTTTATTATTTTTATTTATTTTTCTTCCCCAACAAGGACATACTATACAGCATTCTAACATTTGTTATTTTTCATAGAATAAATATTGCTCTAAATGCTGTGTGTTTTCTGAATTTAAACTACAGCCAATACACTTGCTGTAAGTTTTTAATATCTCTGCTCTACTTTTAGCTAATGATCTGTCTTACTTTCCTTGAAAAGTGTGCGATGCAATGCGTAAACGTGTCTGTCTATGAATATCACACAGAAACAACATTAATTTTTCTTACATTCATATGTAAGACGATGGTGTCATCAATCTCAAAGGCATACTCTGACACATATTGACTGCTTCATTGGCAAAAGCAGTCAATTTGGCACCTTCGACATGCATGCTCTCTGAGACACAGGGGTTTAATTTTACAACGAAGACAACGGCAATGTTTAGTCAGCTACATTTCTTACGGTAAGTTCCCCCCGCAGCCCGCGAATTCTCTTCTATTCCTTACGGTAAGTGCGTGTGGCTTGTGTTTGGTTTTGCGATTGACACAACTGTAGCATGCGAGCGGCGCACTACATCAAGGTAGCAAACAACAGCTTGTCTGCGAGAAAAGGTAAAAATTGCTAACGAATTATATTTCTTACGAAATGCTGGCTGCAGGTGTAATAATTCTACATTTAAAGTCAAGCAATATCGCTGCTGTTTTGTTCAAAGGGAGAAAAAGTGTTTACTAGGGCAATTTTCTTTTTCAAGGCAGGGAGTGTACACAGTCACCTTCTCTCTGTTTGGTCCGATTAAAAAACCTGGAAAGAACTTCTGCGGTAATAAAATACTTAGCATTCAAAGTGTTTTTCTGCCTTAGCTTTAAACTAAACTGGTTGGCATTGAAAAGTTAGCGAATAAATCAGCTGTCTTCCAACTCGACGTGCTCCGTGTTATCTGTCCTAATACTGTGCATGTATACTGGCTTTGGAGAGTTTGTCGGTCTCTGGACGAACATTTTACAGTTTTAATAAAATAAATAGAGTCTGCATGAGTAAGTAAAAGCAAAGTGAATGGTTTGAAACTATTTTGCAAGACAAGCTTGCAGTACAACATAGATAAATGTCTGTTGAGGGCAGTTTGCGACGTTTTAAGAATGGCTATCTGTATTTTATGTAAATTCTTTACTAAAATCAGTGCATTTTGCGTTATCTGATCCATGCCTAAAGTGATTTTAAAATCTTCTGTTAACTATATTTTGACATTTTGGTGGTTTCACTTTGTTTTTTATTGCAGTATTTAGACAATTTCAGCTTGTCAAACTTAACAGTGCATTTTTCTGTTTGAGTTTTTTAATATAAAGTGTTTTGACATATAGCCACTTTATCATGGAGACATAATTACTTCATGATTTGTATTATGGACATGCTATTGTCAATTTTCTTCCTTTTATCTCTGTCAAAAGCCAGACTGATGTAGTTTTTTTTATTATTAAGTGGATTAAAATTGAAATTCAGTCTGTTACACTTTCTTATATGGCTGTTATATGGTTTTATCTGGGTTTTTTTTTTTTTTTTCAGAAGCGCAGAATCGTATCTAAAGCGCTCAGAGCATCAGTTAGGGACAGTGTTTCAGAGGGTAAGCATAACAACTAGCCACAAGATCTCATTTTGCTTGCTTTGAAAATGGTTTAAAATAATGTGTAGTTATGTTTAATTGGACTTCATTTGATAAAAATTCCATTTACACTGCACAAATACAGTTTAACCTAATGATACTCTCATCAGTTTGTTAGTGACCCTAGTCACTTTTCATAAATTTTTTTTTTAAAACATCCACATTGCATGTTTTTAAGTGATACCTATAATGACACATAATTTAATCAAGATTTACCCAGAGGCCAATGGGCCAGCCACAAGCTGAGCAAAAAACAATATTTAATTAGTAGTTGTTTAACTAATAGAACTGTAAATAGGATTTTGAATTTGAAATAGAAAACACTGCTGTTCTCATTTTCAAAGGTTTTTTTTTTTTAAATTAATTAATGAATATATAATACATTTTGCTGAATATGTAATACATTTCTGATGGTTTTCAGCACATAGAGTGGATACAATAAAGAACAATAATTTTTACTATATATATAGAGAGAGAGAGAGAGAGAGAGAGATGACATAAAACATTGATTGGTAAAGCCCTACCCAGTGTTGCAGTAAAGACTTAAATGAACAAAGTAGATATAGCTATTTTCTTTTCAATACCTTTAACAGATTTACAGTGGCTTCTAAATGAAATGGGCACCCTATGTGATGTTTCTCACCATATGGAAGTACATTACAGGAAACGCTCTTAAGTGGGTCAGTCCCCTTTGCTCTGTCTGACTTCTTCAACCTGCATCACATTAATTAATCATTTTCTCTGTTTCTCAGATCTCTGTAGATGCATGGTGGAATGTGTATCTGAGATTTTACCAGAAGACGCTGGACCATATGTTCAGAGAGTGGGATATTGTGTCCATCTCATTTGACTAGAAGTAAGTAGTTTACATCTGGGTTTGTTTTATGATTATAATACTTATAAAACAACAGCATGTTTATAATCAGTAATATTATTATTATTATTTACTTTTACCATGAATAGTTTTGTAAATAAGATCTAAAGTCTAAGGTGCAACATCCCAGATTTGAAGGTGGTACTTCAAGCTTGAATTGTTCTGATGGAAAATCAATTTTTTATGAAATGACCATACAGGCCGGATTAACTGCTCTAACTGTTTTATTGCATTAATTTCATTATAATTAATTGCCATTCATTAACGCGTTAAATTGCCTGCAGCCGTGATTTTTCATGGTCACAGGAGTCAATACAATCAGGACACTTAAATTAGGGTTGAATGAAATGCTTCCTAAAGCCTCTTTAGACATTGTGCCCTTTTGCTGTAGAAAAGCATTTATGTGAGGCCTTGGACTGAATCACTGAGGAAGCTGCATGCTGTGCTTCATGAAGTGCAACACTAACAGCTCTGATTGAGGTAATGGCTCTGTGCTTAGTCAAATGACCGGATCATCAGTAACCCAATGCCAGAAGGAAACTTGGTTCAGGTTCAATGGTAAATTTGTAGGTATAAGTTTAAGAGTGTGAGAGCTGTGGATTGATATTGCAATAGATAGGACACCATTTTCGGTTTCACCTGTAGTACTTCATGCCAAGCCTGGTGGTGGTAAATGAAATGGTGGTTTTCTGGGCTATTAAACCTCCAAAGTTGCAAATAGCAAGTCTTCCTGTTGCTGCTAGAATCAGATTGAAATTTAAAGCCAACGATTTTAGTCTTATCATCTTTACCACCAAACACCCCACCCATCCCAGCCGTGGCATTTAGCTGCATCTGGCAGACTGACACTCCCATCTTTCCACATAGAAGCCCTCATCTGTCTAAATCTATAAATGTGCCTCACAGTTTAGTTCAATCCTTGCACTTGACGTCGTCATCATCATGTGATACTACATGACCTTTCTTTTAAGAACATTTGGCAAGGAAACATAAAATAAGTATAAACAAAAAGGGAAAAGCATCCAAACTTGTCAAGATTATAAGCATCCTGTGTATTGAATGAGGTTTAAACATATGCATTACATCTGTTTAAATTTAGTTTGTTATGGCCAATGTTGTAAAGTAATAGAGGTACAGATGGTGGGTCGATTAAGGTTAATTATAAATCATGCTTTTATGTGATGCTTAGTTTCTAATGTTTCCATTAATTTAGCCAATGTTTACTCTGCTTATTAAATAATTTTCACGGAAGAATTTTGGAGGTTTTGAGTTAACTTCCTGTTTTGCAAATCAGTTTCACTTTGATGTGGCAGATGCCGTGTTTTCATTCAGAGAGCACAGTGAAGAACTTCTCACAATATCAGCTGATCGCCTGCCACATATTAGGCGATTATTTGATTTACTAAATTTCCCTTTGGATCAATAAAGTATTTATTTTTCTATAAATAGCCAATTGACCCTCCGCACATATTATCCAGTGTCTAAGATATGACGATTCATATGGCACGGGAGGCTCTATTCCACTTAACCATGTGAAATGACTTGCAAAGGGTCTTTTGTAAAGCAAAGTGCAGAGTGGTTGTTGCCTTTAAATATAAGCCAAATTGATTTTTCCTCACACATGGCCATGGAAAGAACATCCTCAACCATTTAACTGTCTGGCACAGATGACTGCACAAAGCAAAAAAGGTTTTTCATCCTCCAGCCTAATTAGCTTTGGGGGTCTTTGTCAGGAACCTCTTTGGCAATAGCTGTACTAATTTCTTTTAATAACCGACTGTCTAAATGTTGCAGATTTGACTAAATGCTCAGCATTCTTATAGTGCATTGATGAATTTTTTCCCACAAGAATGTCAGTCAATTAGGAATGACTGCAGATGTTATTCTGTACTTTACTGAACTTTATAACAATAAACACATTTGCAGAGAGAAAAGGAATCAGGCTGAACTGTTTACCCAGAATCAATTTAAGATTATAAATGCATTATGAATATTTGCTTGTTGGCTGTGTGCAAAATCTTGGATACTTGGATATGAGGATTTACCTTCTTTTGGCACTGAGGATTTTAGCCCAGACGTGTTGAATGCAACAAGATGATTTGCTTTCAAGTCACCACTGAATAATTGTTAAACAGGCTATAATTTGATACTGATTTGATGCTGTCAAAGTTTGATTGAGAGGCAGGATTGTAATTTACTGTTTGAACAGTTTCTTTTGTTAGCTTGGTGTTCATGTTCAGAGATGGCATATTACAGCTAAAGTTATCCAGCTAGCGTAAGCAAACAGCTTGGTTTATTATTGCTCTGAGCTATCGGGGAGGAAGAGTGTGGGAAACAAATTTTCTGTGAGCGAATCAAATTATTGCTGTGATAACTGAAAATTCTGGTTTGCTCAATTCAGCGTTTTTACAAATATCATGAGACGTTATTCAATGTTATTAGATTTAAGTGGGTCATTATTCCCATATCATAGCTATTGTGTTGTTCCATGAATGTTGTTAGCTTGCCCTACGATAATATCAGTCGCTTTCCTGACTTGTAGGCAACTTTGTTGATTATAATGGGAGAGATATATTTTGGTCATGCTACTTTGTGCTGCTCGCTTAGGGTGTAGATACATTCAGATTATACTTCATTTTTTGCATTTGAAGTTTGCTTGGTATAAATATTACATTACAATATTTTTCAACTTTAGGATGATATTTTAGTGTCATTGATATACTATTTTTTTTTATATTTTGTGTTGATGCTTTATATCTTTTATTTCAAGTTTAAAGTTTTAGTAATTCTACACTCTAAAAAATGCTGGGTTAAAAACAACCATTTCTGGGTTATTTAGCAACCCAGTGCTGGAACCCACATGCTGTGATCTGTTTTATAGATATAGGACAAAAATAGTTCATATACAACACAGTTTATTCAATGTCAAGTCAGTCTTTTGGAATTATAAATCTTCAAAAACATTCAGTAAAGGTTTTAGGATGTGACAGGCGCAGCAAGAGCAGCCAATGAGAATCTGTGGGGAGAAAACTGCTGTCAGTAAGCTGTTCCAGTTCATTAAATGACATATATTTAAAAAAGGTATTTGAAAAGTTACATTAAAGCAGCTTTACCTCGTGCCACCTTGTCTGTCAGACATTTAAGTTTCAACCCATTGAACACATAGCGCGACCACAGCTGCAACATATGACAGCAAAGTCACGTAATGTTTCGGGTGAAACTTCCATGGTGGCGCCGGCGCATTGTTTGCTTTAAGTGTAGATCTTTTTTTAAACAAAAAGTCAATTTTTTTAGTCAATTTTTCTCTCAGTACAGCACACAAAATGTAGTTTTAACGAGTTTGGCACAGACTACCCAACATTGGGTTACACTGACTAAATGCTGGGTGGGTGTGTGAGGGGGTTCATCATTTGTATTGACAATGAAAATGACCCAGCAGCTGAGTTACAGAAAAACTACCCAGCACCTGGGTAAAAATATTAAAAATAACCCAATAAAATGACCCAACAGGTTGAACCCAGCATTTTCGGTAAAAAAACAAAAAAAAAACAAAAAAAAAAACAGCATTTTTTACAGTGCAGAAAAACTACCCAACACCTGGGTGTAAATATTTAAAATAACCCAATAAAATGACCCAACACACTGAACCCAGCATTAGTGCAGGAAAAGCTACCCAACAACTGGGTAAAAATAATAGAAATAATCTAATAAAATGACCCAACAGGCTGAACCCAGCATTTGGGTTAAAAAAAAAAAAACAGCATTTTTAGAGTGTACTGTGTGTTTTTATGTCTATATAGTTTTTAGTTAATTCAGTGGATTATTTTAGATTTTTTTTATTTTAGTTTTTAATTTATTTAATGTTTATTATATTTCAGTTAATGAAAAACATTTTTTACGGTTTTACTTTTAGTTAATAATAGCCTTGATCAATACTTAACTCACTGTAAAATGTAACGAACAATTCTGTTACAGAAATACTTGTGTATTTGTTAGAGCTTTCTACACAAAAATATTAAACTGCATGAAAATATTAAATTCTGCATTTGTACTTGTTTGAACTAACCTGTAATGTAGAACCTTTACTACATTATTTTTCTAGTGTAGTAGTATGAAATATAACCTTACGACAACAAAATGAATTTTGTACAACAGCGTGTCTTCCTGTCGTCCTTTTATTTGTATGGTGGAAAAATGGAAGTGTTTATTGTTTAGAGTCTGTCTATTCCTGCTGATGAATCACCTCATAGGTTGGAGTATGAACATTATTTCAGCTCTGTTTTTCTTCACCGTGACTGTACTGCTTGTTCACATTATTTCCACTGAGGTGACTGAGAGCAGCTCCTGGACTTACGCACAGCAGGCAGAGCTTTTCTTCACATGCCAGCTGCCAGAAAGCACAATTCACAGAAATTACGATGTGATCTGAAAGGTAGAAAGGTACAGAAAGGTAGCACTAGATGTTTTAATACAAATTAGGTGATAAATAAAAACATAGCAGTGCCAGCTTAGTTTTGGGCAGTGATTGTGGGAACTGTTTGTGCTCCAAAAATGCAGAACAGTGAAAAAGCCATCAGCTCAAAACAGCTAATTTCAGTGTCTGAGTTTAAACGTTATACTGGAGGTGTTTCTTGTAGACATCATGCAGCTTTCAGTGGCAATTCTGAAGATCCAGCGGAAAGCGTCATGCGGAGCTCTTCAAATCAATATGACAGGCCTGACAGCTTAAAGCATCAGACTTAGAAGGACTCTCAGATTCTTTCAAAAGGTGTTGGTTCTGCTTGCAGCTAATGAGTCATTATAATAATGGGGAAAAACTCCCTTCCCTGACAACTGAAATGGAACCTGCATAATGTAGCACAGTGAACACATAGTTTAGATATTCAACACATCGTCACCTCCATCTCATTGCTTTCTGTGAGCATTAGATGCTTTGTTTTAAAGAACCTGTGCACTCCAAATTTGTGCTTGGGGGTGAAATGTTTAATCTGTCAGATCCCAATTCATGTAATATGCATGACTGCAAATCCCACCCAGATCTGCACTGACCTTTCTTATCTGCTGAGTATGAGAGTGTGTTGTCATGGCGAAAGCTTGTGACTGATGTGTAGACATGAGATCAGGATGTTCATCTCTGCTGAAATGTCTGTGGTGTGAAGGGTTCTCCACATTCAAACCCTGCTATTTTTGCAAACCTCTTCTACCTCGCATTGATGCAATGTTTTCTTAAGCAGCAGGAAGCAGTTAATGACTAGATTACTGCCAAACTGTTTGTTTAGGGTCAAGAGGGCTCTGTCACAAGAAGGTTACCGAGCAACAGGCCAAAAAGCTACATGTTTTGTCATCGCTGGGTGTATGCATGTAAAATCTATTTGAATTAATTGAGTTATTAAGAAATGAGATATTGTAGGCGAGTTGAGATTATAATTATAGTCAAATCTACAGTGTAAATACACCAGTGAAATGCTTCTGGGGCCTTACTTCATATGTATAATGTTAAAGGGATAGTTCACCCAAAATGAAAGTTTCAAAAAATATCTTAATTTGTGTTCCAAACAAACGTCTGCTGGGTTTGGAACAATAGTAGGGTGAGTAATTAATGACAGAATTTGCATTTTTTTGGATGAAATGCCAATTCAAATTATGTAGAGCTGCAATGATTCCTCAATTCTGTTCCAGTATTCGATTTAAAAAAAATTCTCGACTGCATTTTCCCGTGTCCAGTAATCAGCAAAATACCGGAAGTGGTGCATTCCTCATGTTAAACCCATTTCAGGATCATAATAAAGCATAATGCTACTAAGAATTCACAAACGCTACGATTTAATGAAATAAATTTATGCGATGCTGGTTTAATATATGCGCTTTAATTATTTACATGCGTATAGGTCATGTACGTGCATCTCAGAGCAGCTCTGTTCACAGTAAATGCTGCTACACAATCTTTTGGTTTAGCGTCTCAAACTCCATCTCTGCATACTGTTGTGAGCTTTTATTATAAGGTTCGTCTGGGAACGCAACGTGCCCTATTTTATCAGATTTGTAAGGTAAATAATTTATAAACCTACGCAAATACAGGAGAATACGTAACGCGATTTCAAAATACAAGTTAAATCCTCACTCTGAGTTTACACGTTTTGATGTCCACATATTCAAGAAATTACAGTGGCTGTGGCTTTTCTATCATAAACAAATGGCCAAATAGTAAAGATTAAGTGGACATTTGAATTAAATGTTGTTGAGTCAATATTAGATTAGTAGGATTAGATCGCGCAGTAAAGTGTAAAAACAATCGTCAGGCCGTTGGCGCCCTCTGCAGGCATTAGATATGCTGCGTAATGTGCATTAGTTCTATTGTTTTTAATACACTATGGATTTCAACAGTTTTGTTCCCTAAAACCAAATTATTACTTGCTTTTGACACTTTATTTGAACTAATTATTATTGCTATTTATAATTATCCCATTACTCGATTAATTGTTTGAATAATCAACAGATTACTCAATTACCAAAATAATCATCAGTTACAACCCTAAAATCATGTAATGTTTCTGAGTTTTAGTACTTTATATAATAATGTATTTATGTCTAACAGTCACATTTGTTTACTCTTGCTTTACGTTTAAATCTCATGAGAGCCCTGTCCCAAAAATTCACATTTTTTGTGTCATTCAGAAGAAAGTAAAGGATGGAATACACTACATGATTTTGCTCAGATTCTTCCCCTGATTTGCAGTCTGGAAAAGTCTGGAGTGTCAGTCTGCAGGTTTTGGGCAGTTGAAGATGACAGATTTCACAGAAAATTGTGTAGTGTATGATGGGTACACATTTTTTCAGACTATGAATCTATCCAGACAGAGGATATCAAATATGTTTGATATTTTGAGCTGCAAAACAAATAGCATGTTTCTGTGTAAGTTTGCGTACTTGAAAGTCTGATCTGGTCTCAGTCATTTAGTATATGATGTAGTTTTCTATGTGACCATTTACAAAGTTGACAGGGTGTGAGGCCTATTGTTTTAAAATCTGTTCAGATTTTAAAATTCATGTAGACAAAACTGTTGACACAATTAGAATGTTTTGGGCAATTAATTCCTGGAAGTGTCTTTTAACAGAGGTTTTGATTTTATGTGAATTTTATGTTATTTGTTTTAGATTTACTCTTAAAGGAGCGGTTGACTGAATGCTTTTCTGACTTCATCTCTATGATAATCCTAGAAAGTGAAATGTAATTTACTAAATAAAAAAAAAGAATCAACATAAATTTATATTTGGCCAGACTATGCAGCGTGAAGTGTTGGTGTGCTTTGCAGGAGCGATGTGCGTGTGTGTAGGCTAGGTTATAGTGCAGATGGGATCTCAAGTATTCCAGAGGGTCTAGTAATGGGAGCAGGAGAAGCCTTCTTGATAATGGTAGTAAGTTAAGATGCTGCAGATTGTATTGGCCATGGGAGGAAGTGTAAGATAAGGGCGGAGATGGAGAGTTATTCAGTGATGCCCTGCAGCGTAATGTCTGGTACATTTACTGTAGTAGATTTACTTGCAAAGGCCAGTTCACACGGTCTCAAAAAACTTCCAGCAGGTGTTGTTGAATCAGTATACGGGTTGCCGTTTTTGGGTGTTTTGCACAGAATGTTCTATCGCTGGTTTTCGGGTCATGGAATGTTTGAACAGTCTGGTATGATTTTCCATCAAACCCTGATATAATCAGACTTAATCATGAACCGTTGCCATGACAATGGGGTAAACGCCTCTGCCAACTCTTTAGAAACTAACATTTGTGGATGTAACTGCCTTGTGAAACCATACAAATGTGTGTATATATAGTATGTATTGTATATTTAAGTGAAGAGTAATTCATCTGTTTTCATTTTGAAGATTTTTGTAGCATCATCTTTAGCATCAAAATGCAAGGAATGCAAACACTGAATTCAGTGCACATCAGTAATCATTTAAGAACTTTCACATCCACTTTATAGACTTCTCTTACATAAGTTACTACATTTTTATGAGTGGGTTGGTTAAGAGCTTAAAATTCTTTATTTAACTTTTTTATACAGACTGCTGTTATAAAATGTGTGATTGATAATATTTTTAAGACGTTTTTGAAAGAAGTCTCTTGTGTATGGAATCCTGTTTCTGCCACTGAATAAAAGAATAATGTAGTTGCGACTTTTTATTTCACAGTTCTGATTTTTCTTTTCAGAATGGCGTGATACAAACTTGCAATTCTGACTTTTTTTGCATGATATAAACTCATAATTCTGAGAAATAAAGTCGCAATTCTGAGAAATAAAGTCAATTCTGACTTTATAACATGCAATTGCAAGTTGAAATATAAACTTGCAATTCTGAGAACTTATCAGTCTCTTATTTTCCTTCAAAATTGGACTTTATAACTTATTGCAATTGCGAGTTTATATCTCACAATTCTGAGAAAAAGTCAGAATTACGAGATACAAACTTGCATTGGTGAGAAAAGAAGTAAGATTGGTGATATACTGACTTTTTTCTCACAATTATGGGTTTTTTTTCACAATCCTGAGAAAAAGTCAGAATTGTAACTTTTTTTTTTTTATCTCACAGTTTATCTCACAAATTGCAATTGCAAGTTTATATCATGCAATTCTGACTTTAGAACTCACAATTGCGAATTTATCACAATTCTGATAAAAAGTTGCATAACATTTTAACATTTATTATGCGTGGTGGAAACGGGCTTCCATACTTATGCTCACCAAGGCTGCATTTATTTATTAAAAATACAGTAAAAACATTCATATTATTAAATAACTTTTCTATTTTAGGATACTTAAAATTTCCTGTAATAAGCTGAATTTTCAGTAGCCATTACTCCAGTCTTCAGTATCACATAATCCTTCAGAAATCATTCTAATATGTTGATTTGGTGCTCAAGAAATGTTCTATTATTTATCGTTATACATTTTCTAATATTAACAATATTGAAATATACTATGTATATATATATATATATAATTTGGTAGTGTATGTTTTTATGTTTTATGCAATGCATGTATTAAGAAAATGGATGGGAAATATACTTCTGAAAAAACAAGTTGTGCTTGCTGTGGTTTTGCTCTAATACCTTTGTTCACAATTAAAGAAGCTCAAAGGTGCTCACCTTCCTCTTTAGGGAGAGGTTGTTATTCCTGCACCAAATTACCAGGTCAGCCAGCTTCATCCTCCAGGCTGATTCATCATCTTTTCTGTTATTCTGGTGCTGTCAGCAAAATAGATAATTAAATAGTTTGTTGTGGGTAAATTTTAGTGTTTATTGCTCCCTCATTCAGATCTCTTGTAAGCAATTATCTTACAAATCTAACTTCCCAAATGATTTGTGCAAGTATACAAATCAAACTACCTGTCATCTTTAAAAATAAACTGAAGAATTGGCGACCTGATGTAAAATAATTTTTCAAATCGTCAGTTCAAACGTGTTGGCAAACACTGGTGTGATTAAACAACACATTGTAAGCACACAGCTAGTCTAGAATTAAAATGTTTGGCCTCTGTGTGCTTTATAAAACCGTCTTTGAACGTAAATACAATGACACAGAGGAAATGAGATGCTCAACATTTAAATAGAGGGCACATCATTAATAACAGCCAACCTCAAATAGCTGATTAATGATTAGAGAGGCATGATCCCTGAATATATTTATGATCATATGAATGGCACAAAGTTCATACCAATTGTGTTACTAAGCAACTGAAGCAACTTAACGTTTACTGTGAAGATAATGATATGAGATTGAAGAACAATTGGATGAGCTGTTATGGATGGCAGCCTGTGAATAAAATGGATGGAGCAGACAGTTTATGTTTTGCATTTATAATGGTGTTGTAGTGTATAGCCTGAACGGTTTTTCAATTTCTCAGCTTAGGGTTCTCAGGCTAAAGGGTCCAAATGGCAAATAATGGCTGTGAAATGAACAGGTGGTGAGGCTTGTGTAATTTCCAGTTTTCATGAGCCTCTGGGACTGTGACATACACTTATTCACTATAGGACACTGATAAAAAGGATGAATATGTCAAGATGACTGATTATTGTAATTTCATTTTTTGTGTAATAAGATGCATTATGGCATTTAGAGCAATGCATGTGAATCTGCATAGAGAAAATATTTGTGAATTTGTGATTTGTGAAAATATTTGGTGGATTTGATTTCTGCATTGTAAAAAAAAAAAAACATTTTTTTGAAGTAAAAAAAATGGCAAATACACTGACCCAAATTATAAACGCAACACTTTTGTTTTTGCCCCCATTTTTCATGAGCTGAACTCAAAGATCTAAGACTTTTTCTATGTACACAAAAGGCCTATTTCTCTCAAATATTGTTCACAAATCTGTTTAAATCTTTGTTAGTGAGCACTTCTCCTTTGCCGAGAAAATCCATCCACCTCACAGGTGTGGCATATCAAGATGCTGATTAGACAGCATGATTATTGCACAGGTGTGCCTTAGGCTGGCCACAATAAAAGGCTAATCTAAAATGTGCAGTTTTATCACACAGCACAATGCCACAGATGTCGCAAGTTTTGAGGGTGCGTGCAATTGGCATGCTGACTGCAGGAATGTCCACCAGAGCTGTTGCCTGCGAATTGAATGTTCATTTCTCTACCATAAGCCGTCTCCAAAGGTGTTTCAGAGAATTTGGCAGTACATCCAACTGGCCTCACAACCGCAGACCACATGTAACCACACCAGCCCAGGACCTCCACATCCAGCATCTTCACCTCCAAGATCATCTGAGACCAGCCACCCGGACAGCTGCTGCAACAGTCGGTTTACATAACCAAAGAATTTCTGCACAAACTGTTAGAAACTGTCTCAGGGAAGCTCATCTGCATGCTCGTCGTCCTCATCAGGGTCTCGACCTGACTGCAGTTCGTCGTCGTAACCGACTTGAGTGGGCAAATGCTAACATTCGATGGCGTCTTGCACTTTGGAGAGGTGTTCTCTTCTCGGATTTCACTGTACAGGGCAGATGGCAGGCAGCGTGTATGGTGTTGTGTGGGTGAGCGGTTTGCTGATGTCAACTTTAACATCAGATTAGTGGATCGAGTGGCCCATGGTGGCGGTGAGGTTATGGTATGGGCAGGCGTATGTTATGGACAACGAACACAGGTGCATTTTACTGATGGCATTTTAAATGCACAGAGATACCGTGACGAGATCCTGAGGCCCATTGTTGTGCCATTCATCCATGACCATCACCTCATGTTGCAGCATGATAATGCACGGCCCCATGTTGCAAGGATCTGTACACAATTCCTGGAAGCTGAAAACATCCCAGTTCTTGCATACTCACTGGACATGTCACCCATTGAGCATGTTTGGGATGCTCTGGATCGGCGTATACGATAGCATATTTCAGTTCCTGCCAATATCCAGCAACTTTGCACAGCCATTGAAGAGGAGTGGGCCAACATTCCACAGGCCACAATCAACAACCTGATCAACTCTATGCGAAATTGATGTGTTGCACTGCGTGAGGCAAATCAGATTCTGACTGGTTTCGGAACCCCGGACCCCCTCCAATACAATAAAACTGCACATTTTAGAGTGGCCTTTTATTGTGGCCAGCCTAAGGCACACCTGTGCAATAATCATGCTGTCTAATCAGCATCATGATATGCCACACCTGTGAGGTGGATGGATTATCACTAACACAGATTTAGACAGATTTGTAAACAATATTTGCTAGAAATAGGCCTTTTGTGTACATAGAAAAAGTCTTAGATCTTTGAGTTCAGCTCATGACAAATGGGGGCAAAAACAAAAGTGTTGTGTTTATAATTTTGGTCAGTGTATTTAGTTGATTATTGTAGTTTTTTTGGGGGTTAACTTTTATTGTTACTGTTATTGCATCAACACAGCTTTGTTATTTTGGTATACGGCTACACTAAAAAAGTGCTTGTATGATTTAGTCACTTTTTCAGTCTTTCCAGCATGCACAGATTTAAGTGTATGTCACTGAATTGATATTTTTATGCGAGTTGTTTGATGACTTTTTGCCACTTTGTTTTAATATTTTTTTTATTAGCATACTGTCCTGGAACATTGCAGAGTAGTAATTTTGTGAAAGACCATAACAGACTTTCTTTTACTAGAGCTGTTAAAGTGAAAATATGAATTCCATAGGGTTAAAGTCAAAAGCCTATTTAACATTCATAATGTCAGTAGGAATATATCTCTTTAGAGACCATGTTAATAGCATTTAGAAATGCATTAATAGTCTATTTAGATTTCCACATTTTGCCGCTTTATTGTTTTTAAAAAAAGCTATTTAGTGCTGGCAGCTGTTGGTTAAATGCCTTAGTAAAGGAAATTTGTGCTCCATTTGGCAAGTGGCTGCAGTTTTTCTCTCTCTCTCTTTTTATTAGCTGCCTTGCTCAGTTGTCTAATGGGAATGAGTTGAGTAATGGAATAGAACAAGAGTTTTAACCCTGGAGTTCTCCTCGGCAACATCAGTTAATCTTTTAGCAGTAAGCAGCGTCTAGTGTCTCACAATAAGTTGAGCCGCCTCAGTCTGTGCTTTCTGTCCTCATTAGATTGAAAAGTGAAGAGCTGAGATCAACATGGGGCAGCTGCTGTCATGAATCAAGCTCTATTCATTAACACCAAACCTAATCAATTAGATTAGACAGGCTTTGGGTTGTTCAATAAGCAGTCTGCACAAGATATCAGAGAAACATACCCTCTTTCCCGCTGTGCTGCAGAAATCTGCAGTCTTTGAACCTTTTTGAAAGTGTATTCCGTATATATACAGGATAACGTTTCCTATTACTGATGAGACATTATGTTATTCCCACCTAAAAATGAAATTCTTTTCACACTGTTCAAAGCTTATTGACAGTAAAAATTCATGCATCACAGTCATCGCTGCCTACATTTTTTTTGCAGAAAATAACCCAATATTTATTGTATTTTTTTTTTTTTTTTTAATGTTTGGTTATATAATTTTCTGTCATATAATTAATGTCTACTTTAAAACAACATAGTATATTGTATATTTTTTGTTATTGTAATTGTTTTTAACATTGATTATTTGTATATATATATATATATATATATATGTATGTGTGTATTATGTGTATTATCAATGTTAATTAATATATATATATATATATATATATATATATATATATATATATATATATATATATTTTTTTTTTTTTTTTTTTTATTTTATTTATTATTTTTTTTTTTTATTTGTTGATTTTATTTTATTTATTTTTTTTGCATCACTATATTACTATCTAGTCATGTGACATTTAAAAACTCGAGTCATGGCTGCTGAAAATTCGATTTTGCCATCACAGGAATAAATTACATTTTAAAATATATGAAAATTATGGAAGTACATTTACTTCACTGAATAAAATTTAAAAAAAGGTCATTTTTTACAATTTTTATTAATTTACATCTCTGTTTACAATTCTGATTTTTTTTTTTCCCTTAGAATTGTGTGATACAAAGTTGCAATTATTTTTTTTCTCAGAATTGTGAGAGAAGATCTCACATTATAAGTTATAAAGTTATAAACTCGCAACTGCGAGGGGAAAAAAAAAAGAGTTAGAATTGTGAAATAAAAAGACACAATTACCTTTTTTAATTTTTATTCAGGGGTGGAAACGGGCTTTCATAGTTTTAATACATTTTTCAAAATGTAATTTATTCCTGTGATGGCAGAACTGAATTTTCAGCAGTTTATATCTCATAATTCTGAAACAAAAAAAAAATCTGAATTGTGAGATACGAATTCGAATTTGCAAGAACAAATGTCAGAATTGCAAGTTTGTATCACACAATTCTGAGAAAGAATAATAATTGTGAGATAAAAAGTTGCAATAACCTTTTTTTGTTTTTTTATTTAGTGGTGGAAACGTGGTGAATATAACAAACATGCAAGAGACAGATATAATGTAAAATTTTATGAATAAAGGGCATCATAAGGGATATCTGTGAAGTTTCACCACACACACACACACACACACACACACACACACACACACTCATTCCCTGTGTCTGGTTATAACCTGTGTGTGTGGCTGCGTGGGAGGATGTGAACTTGTTTCAATAGTTCACGATGCAATGTTTATATATATTTCAACTGCTGTCTCATTCTGTTTAGCCTGTAAAAAAGCCTCACTGATAGCTATGATTATTCTCAGACATAAATGTGTAACAAAATGACATGCTGTTGTTATATTTCACAAACCCTGCAATACTGCTTGTGATTCTTTTTTTTTTCTCCATAACTGGAATACTAGGAACAAACAATTCTGAGAAAGTACTCCTGCTGATGTATTATTGTTTCACCAGTCTCTCTGACAGCTCGCTGAAGTGCCTGCTTTCCTCCACTGCCATGGCTTCCACACCTCCACCTCTCATGAAGAAGCACAGTCAGACTGATCTTGTGAGTCGTCTCAAGTCCCGCAAGGTCCTGGGTGTCGGCGGGGAGGATGATGATGGAGAGGTGCACAGGTCCAAGGTAACATCTCACCTGCCTGCATCACTCTTCATATTTGACCTCAGTTGTGAAAGAAAACATTTTTTTTATTGATATTTCTCTTCATATTTTGAGATCCTTGGGCAGTGTTTCTCAGACTGAAGTTTTCTTTCTTTCTATTTTCTGAGCATCTCATTTAGAAGTTGTTGTTTATCACTCATATATTTCTGATAAAAGCAATACGATGGAATACATTGCATACGGCGCTATTTTCCCTCATGGGAGGTGGGGATACATCACAAGAGCCACACATTTATTGTGCATTAGGAACACACCTGCTATGGGGGAGGTGGCTGACTAGATGAGTTGTGGCACAGTGTGGCACGCAGCTCAGCTCTAGGACACTAATTGGCCCCTCACACTCATCCTGAAGCCAGTGTGCAGTCACGTTACACCACCACAAATAATCCACGATTAGAGCTTATTGGCACGACTACCCGCTTCACGCTCGGTGTGCTATTAAAACTCATGGGCTTTGAGGTAGTCCACATGAAACATGGGCGGCACTCAGACACGGTCGCCCTCTCTGCCCCGCACTGTGCATCAAACTCTGGGTAGGGTCACAGAGAAAGATCAAAGACAACATCCATTAAGGGCAGTCGCCCATCACCCTCTGTTTCGACAGAGATGGATCAGCCAGCACCATGATGGCTGGAGATATATGCATGAATCCAGCTCCACGTGGGCTTTTAAAGGAATAATTCACCCTAAAATGTGACATGTAGATGAATTTGTTTCTTGATCAGAACTGATTTGGAGAAAATTAGCATTACATCACGTGCTCACTAGTGGATCCTCTGCAGCGAATGGGTGCCGTCAGAATGAGAGTTTAAACAGCTGATGAAAACATCACAATAATCCACAAGTAATCCAATTAACATCTTGAAAAGCTGTGTGTTTATAAGAAACAAATCCATCAAGGGATTTCAACTTTAAAGGGCACCTGTTATGCAAAATCAATTTTTACATGGTGTTTGGACATAATGTGTGTTGGCAGTGTGTGAACACAACCACCCCACAGTGATAAAAATCCACCCACTCCTTATTTTTATCCACATTAAACCAAATCAATTTCACTAGGCATGTGGAGCTGCCCTTTACTAAAGATTTTTATGGTCGATTAATAGACATTCATTTTAAAGGAACACGCCACTATTTTTGAAAATAGGCTCATTTTCCAACTCCCCTGGAGTTAAACAGTTGAGTTTTACTGTTTTCGAATCCATTCAGCCAGTCTCTGGGTCTGGCGGTAGCACTTTTATCAAGGAACTTGATAGGTGCAGCAAGCGCAATGATATTGCGCAGCGCCTGGATTTCCGTCAGCAAAACCAATGTGACCACCTGCTTGCACAGTTTGAAAATAGTCTCCCTGTGCAAGCAGGTGGTCACATTGGTTTTGCTGACGGAAATCCAGGCACTGCATAATATCATTGCGCCTGCTGCATCCATGGTATGGCAGCAAAGTTCCTTGATTATTACGCCGGAATGAGAGTATAGTTCCTAGCCATATCAGCCTAGAAAATCACAACTTTTCATTTTCTGTCGGTCTTAGTACATGATGTAACTACAGAAGAGTCAAGTTTTAAATAGGAAAAATATCAAAACTCTTTGGTCATTTTTGAGCGAGATGCTAACGATCTAATCGGATTCAATGATCTATGCTAAGCTATGCTAAAAGTGCTACCGCCAGACGCGGAGATCGGCTGAATGGATTCAAAAACGGTAAAACTCAACTGTTTAACTCTGGGGGAGTTGGAAAATGAGCCTATTTTCAAAAATGGTGTGTTCCATTAAGCATTAGTCAACTATTAGTTGCATGTTTATTAATCAACCATATAAATCATAATGAGCCTTTAACTGCCTACATAGCCTAATAAGTGCTAAAGCGCATGCAAAAAAAGCTTGCCACAGCGCACCGGCAGATGTAATAATTATGAATGTGTCAGGGAAAAACAGCAAGGAGACTGCATTAACATTTTAATAATTTATTGATAAACTAGTGCTTTCTTTGTTTTCAGTTAAAGAGCGACTAATAAAATTGGTCGACCAAGCCTCTTTTTGTAGACTAGTGGTTAGTCGACTGTTAGGGGGCAGCTCTAGTGCTTAGATAACGTTTTAACCTCATTTGTGTGCGTACGTTATCGAAGAGATTAGTTTGTGCGGAACTGTTTGTTCAGTGGTGCTAGCAAACATGTCCCCCCACGTGGTCTGTAACATTGTACCGTTCCGTCCCACTTCGGTGTTTTTGGAACACCGGTTCTCTCACTCTCAGTCATGTTGCTTCTACAGACTGTTATTACTGTAGGTATGCAAAGCAGAGATGTATATGCTACACTCACTTCTGAACATGGGGCGGGAATATGCAGCGCATTTGCATTTAAAGTGATACACACCAAAACAGCTCTTTTTTTAAACACGCCCCAAAAATTACATTTGTTCATCAAGTCTTAACAGATTGCTTTGGCAATATCAGTTGACTGAATGTTCATATTTACAAAACAGAAATGGCTTTACTGTAAGCCATTACTATTTATGTGCTTCTGAGAGGCTAAAACAGTTGCTGTGTCACACGCCCCCATACAAACACACTCTGTGTACTAGGGCACACAGAAACTACTTTTTTTTTTCTTAAAGGGGCCTACCACAACAAGGAAAGTGCATTAGGATTAAAGGAACACTTTTTTTGAAAATAGGCTAATTTTCCAACTCCCCTAGAGATAAACAGTTGAGTTTTACCGTTTTCGATTCCATTCAGCCGATCTCTGGGTCTGGCTGTAGCACTTTTAGCAAAGTTTAGCATAGATCATTGAATCCGATTAGACCGTTAGCATCTTGCTCAAAAATGACCAAAGAGTTTCGATATTTTTCCTATTTAAAACTTGACTCTTCTGTAGTTACATTGTGTACAAAGACGGACGAAAAATTAAAAGTTGTGATATTCTAGGTCGATATGGCTAGGAACTATACTCTCATTTCGGCGTAATAATCAAGGAACTTTGCTGCCGTACCATGGGTGCAGCAGGCGCAATGATATTACACAGCCGTCAACTCTGCCAGCTGCAACTCTGCATCTACACAAACTTAGTGCTGGTTACTTTCAGGCGCTGCGTAATATCATTGCGCCTACTGCACCCATGGTACAGCAGCAAAGTTCCTTGATTATTATGCCAGAATGAGAGTTCCTAGCCATATCAACCTAGAAAATTGCAACTTTTTGTTTTCCATCAGTCTTAGTACACAATGTAACTACAGAAGAGTCAAGTTTTAAATAGGAAAAACAGCTGAACGTTGTTCTCTCGCTGCAACGACTGCAACGGACTGTTAGGACAGCAGAAAGGATCATTGGTGTGCACCTGCCCAACCTTCAAGACTTGTACAACTCCAGAGTGAAGAAAGGGGCAGGAAACATCATCATAGACCCCTCTCACCCCAGACACAACCTGTTTGCACTTCTCCCCTCAGGCAGACGCTAGAGATCCCTGAGCACTAGAACATCTAGGCATAAAAACAGTTTTTTCCCCCCATGCCATCTCCAGCTTAAACAGCTAAAACATGAATCGTTACTTGTGTTCTGCAATTATGCAATTTTTCTCCATCTCTAATTATTTCTTAATTCCTCTTTCTCTAGTATTATAGTATTATGTAAATACATATGTGCATCTCTTTATTTATACAGCTGTATATAGAGTAAATAATGCACAAATCTGTACAGAAATCTTCTGTTCCAGATTCATACACATTATTATTTATTTAAGTTTTTATTTAAATGTTTTTCTGTTCTCATGTCAGATATGTATGTATGTATGTATGCATGTATGTACCAGGAGCACCTTAAAAAAAACCCACAACAAATTCCTTGTGTGTTTGCACACACCTGGCGAATAAAGCTAATTCTGATTCTGATATTATATCTTGAAAAAAGGGGCATAATAGGTGCCTGTTAAACCGTTACATCTGGCCAAAATACCACTCCATAATCCATAATAATGCTTCCTAAAGTGAAAAATGATTGTCTTCTCACATCAAAATCCAGCAACATATTTATTTACAACTGTTTTGGACTGTTTTCACTTCTAAATGGCACTTGATCTGTGCATGTATCTCTCCTGATTCAGATTAAATGAAAAATAAAAACAATATTATGGATAGAGGACTCACTTGAAATTAAAACCTGAATGATGAATTTGTTTATTACAAACACACAGCTTTTCACTTCATAAGGCGTTAATTGATGGGCTGGAGTCGTGAGGATTACTTGTTAATCATTATGATGTTTTTATCAGCTGTTTGGACTCTCATTCTGAAGGCACCCATTCACAGCAGAGAATCCATTGGTGAGCAAGTAATGCAGTGCTACAATGATGCAATGATTTCTCCAAATCTGTACTGATGAAGAAACAAACTCAAGCACATTTTCAGCAAATTTGAACTTTGTGGGTGAACTATTCCTTTAATTAATTGTCTTTTGGGTGCAAAATTTTTGTGCAAAAGTTTATATGTGGTAGAAAACGATGTTTGCTGTTTCATTACTTTTTGAACATGTACACTTTTACAAATTGATTTTTCTGTACACCACTTAGCTTGATAATGTGGGGCATGATGTATTTGAAGTACTCTGCTTAATTTCCCCATTAGCTTGTCACTAAAATAAGCCATCAGCCCAGTTGTGGCGATACTGCGGTCAGACGAACATACTGTGTGGCTTCTGCCATTACAGGTCTTATGAGAAAACGGAGTACTCCCTGTTCCCAGCAGTTGTCGAGATGTGTGAACCCCCCCAGAAACAAGCAGAGCGAGGTGTCGATTGAGTGATGGTCTCCATAGCACATGACATGCTCTGGTTTCTCAGTGCGACATGCTTTCTGAACACTTTATCTCTGCCATCACTTTTCTCCTGAGAATAATCAATGGCCCACCGTTTTAGCAACTGCTGTTTACTGGGTAAATACAGCAGCATTTGTTCATCAAGTCTCAACAGATTGCTTTGGCAATATCAGTTGAATGAATGTTCAGAGTCTTGATAATATGCTAATCCTGTCGAATGAAATATTTACAAAACAGAAACGGCTGATGTCAGCTTGTCTATGACATCAGCTTTACTGTAAGCCATTACTATTTATGTGCTCCTGAGAGGCTAAAACAGTCGCTGTGTCACATGCCCCCATACGAACACACTCTGTGTACTAGAGCAAACAGAAACACTACTTTTTTTTTTTTTTAAAGGGGCCTACCACAACAAGGAAAGTGCATAAGGGATTAAAGGAACACTCAACTTTTTTGAAAATAGGCTCATTGTCCAACTCCCCTAGAGTCAAACAGTTGAGTTTTACCGTTTTCGATTCCATTCAGTCGATCTCTGGGTCTGGCGGTAGCACTTTTAGCATAGCTTAGTATAGATCATTGAATCCGATTAGACCGTTAGCATCTCGCTCAAAAATGACCAAAGAGTTTCGATGTTTTTCCTATTTAAAACTTGACTCTTCTGTAGTTACATTGTGTACAAAGATGGACAAAAAATTAAAAGTTGTGATTTTCTATGTCGATATGGCTAGGAACTATACTCTCATTTCGGCGTAATAATCAAGGAACTTTGCTGTACCATGGATGCAGTCAACTCTGCCGGCTGCAACTCTGCATCTACGCAAACTTAGTGCCGGTCACTTTCAGGTGCTGCGTAATATCATTGCGCCTGCTGCACCCATGGTACAGCAGCAAAGTTCCATGATTATTACGCCGGAATGAGAATATAGTTCCTAGCCATATCAGCCTAGAAAATCGCAACTTTTCATTTTCCGTCAGTCTTAGTACACGATGTAACTTCAGAAGAGTCAAGTTTTGAATAGGAAAAATATCATCATTATATATGGTCATTTTTGAGCGAGATGCTATCGGTCTAATCAGATTCAATGATCTATGCTAAGTTATGCTAAAAGTGCTACCGCCAGACCCGGAGATTGGCTGAATGGATTCGAAAACGGTAAAACTCTAGTGTTAAACTCTAGGGGAGTTGGACAATAAGCCTATTTTCAAAAAAAGTGGAGTGTTCCTTTAAAGAAAGTGTAACAGTTACATGAAGTCTGCATGCTAGCACTGATCACGATCGTGTTCTGCAGGCCAGCAATCACATTATCTTCCGCTCACCTTCCATCACTTTCTTGCTTCCCCTTTAAAATGACCTTTAGCCAGGATTTCAGCGCCACATCTTCCCATCAGAAACAGATCGGGTTTTCATCAACACTAAATTACCCATGCTGCGGAGGCTTTTAGTGAAGCATAGTGGAGTAGGGAGATGGATAGAGCCCTCTCTTTTAGGGTGGGAGAAGAAAGAGAAAGCCTGCATGTTTAATGGCCATTAGGGCGTGTTGATTTTTTTTTTTTTTTTTTTTTTGGAAGCCGGAGCTTTTTTTATTAGATGGAAATGGAAAAGAGCTAGGTAACGTAATTGTGATACATTTCTTATAGAGCACATCAAAGTAAAGATGATGCCTATATACGTTTCAAAAGTAAGTAAATGTACATTGCTACTGTTTAGTTTTCTACTGATTTCCTGCTGCACATTTGATCACTCTTTAAGCCTGCAACCAATGGTTACTAGATCTGACAAGCTTTCGTGTTAGTGTTTTTATGCAGAGAAAGAAAGAATGCGTTGAGTGAATTATCTGTGGGATTATTGAACAACCATGAATTTATATAAAAATTATAATTACCAAGAAGGTGCCATTTTCAGTAAGCTTTTAGGTTTTGGTATTTGGCATAAAGAGCTAACACTAGACACGAGAAAGTTTGTTAGATAGTTGCCAGAGTAGGATTTGTCGCCTTTTTTTTTTTTTTTTTTTTTTAAATGTTTGTAAGACCAGGCTTAGCGAAAGATTCGTTGACCTTATCTTAACCACCTGTTTATGTTTGCACACAAAATGTACACCACAGTTTGAAAGTTGAGGTCAGTAATTTTTTTTAAAGAAATTAATACTTTTGCAAGTAATTGATTAAAAGTTAATATAATAAAAAGTTAAAATACTAAAGCCATTTATAATGTTACAGTAGATTTCTATTTCAAATAAATGTTACTCTTTAAAACTCATTGAAGTTCATTGAAGACTCACTGAAGTTTCCACAAACATATTACGCAGCAAAACAGTTTTCAAAATTGATAATAACAGGAAATGTTTCTTGAGCACTAAATCAGCTGAATTCAGCTATCATCACATAAATAAATTGCATTTTAAAATATATTAAAATAGTAAACTGTTATTTTAAGTTATATTTCAAAATATTACAAATTTTATTGTATTTTTGATTAAATAAAAGCAGTCTTGATGAACATAACAGACTTACTAACCCTTTTTGAAACATAGTCTAGTGTCTAGAAACCGTCTAGATAAAAAAAAAAGTTATTGCAATAAATTACCCTTCTTTTAATTTTATTTGTAGTGTTTATAACGTTTTCATAATAATGTTAGATGCACATTGGTTACTCATATGCTCTTTTAAAGATACCATTCTCTTGCAATATTACGTCACTTATGTAGGGCCCTATAAAATCCGTTTTATTTTTTTCCCAACAATTTTTATTTTTTTTTTTCAGTTTAAATTTTTCTGGATTCAGTGTTTTATCTTTTTCTAAACTTTGTTTTAATGGTTAAATTAAATTTTGTTAATCAAAAAGCATGTAGTTAACTGAAATCATAAAACTTAGATAATTTTACAGCAATTTATTAGATTATAATTACATTTTTATAGCCTAATGACGAATGTTTTTTTTTCTTCTCAAATTTAGTTTTATTTATTTTTTTTGTCATATTTTCATTAATTTTCTACATTCCATTTTAATGGTTTCATAAAATTTTAATAATTGAAGACATCTCTAAATAATAGATTTAATGAAAAACAAATCCACCCCCCCAGAAATAGTGTTGTATTTATATTTCTATGGTAAATATTCCTTAAAAATAATGTTTTAATAATAATCTTATTGATAGTAGTAGTAGTAGTAGTAGTAGTAGTAGTAGTAGTACTATCATTACATTAAGTAATATTTTCCTGTCACAGTTTCTTCAAGTTAAGCCGAACTTTTATTTTGATGGGTTGTTGTAAAGACTTTTAAGGTTCTCTGTTTATATGATATGACGTTAGATGTTCTCAAAAGAAACAGTAAAATGCTCATGAAGTGACTCTCGGAGCAGTTCTAACGCTTACATTCATGTGCTCATATATATTGAGGTGGCACAAGCTGAAAACACCGCGAGTGTCACACATGCTTCAGTATGTGTGTAGTAAATGAAACCGCGCGTCTGCGCCATTCATTCACACAGAGACACACAAAATATGCGGGATTCATATTTAAACAGTATTTTGTGGCTTAATATTCACAGACACTAGTCCATATTACATTTTAATTTAAGTGTACTGACCTACTTTGATTTGTTCATCCAAAATTGGGCAAATTCCGTAACATTCCGCATTGTACAGTAAGATTCCGTCCACGTTTTCAGCATCGTGGAAATCATAGGGCCTGACTTATGGAATCACCAGAGAAAGAAATCATTAGATTGTACCAGCCCTCCACATCCTTATCTGTCTCTGTCTGATTTTGTCTGTAGGAGCTCTGGTCCACTGTGGCCCACAGCGTGAATTACGAACACAAAGCCGTCATTTTGAAACCACCCAGCCTGCTGTCAAAATATACCTATTAAATCAAAACAAAACTCAAACTTTCCTATCCATTCCTTCAGATGCTACACCAAAGTTTCCAAATTCACAAAATAAAACTGTGTCCCTCTGCATGCTCCATTCAGTCTTGGCAGGGTTGGGCTATCAGCAAATCTGATAATCCCACTTTTGTGAGTCAGTCCTGTTTTCCTAAATTTGACATTTTCCTTTCATGGGCCTGTTTTTTTTTTGTGCCATTAAAGTGTCTCACATGTGTCTGATAGTGTTACATGCTAAAATTGAGAATTCTCTCATTTTGCAGATCAGTCAGATGTTGGGTAATGAGATGAAGTTTGCTGTACGTGAGCCCATTGGTCTCCGGTAAGACTTCAGAAGTGATCATTCTCTTCTCATCAGACCACTGACTTGGCTTGTCTCTGTCTTTGCATGTGACATCAGACACCCTACTAATTTAATTGCTCTAATGTTCTGTGCAGTTTTGTTTTTTTGCCAGTCTGATTGTGGCTCATTTGTGTCTTGTTAGAGGCCAGTTGGTTTGATGTGTAGTGTCTTTCGCTCTCTCTCATTGCAGGCTTTGGCTCCTCATCTCTGCAGTGCTGTTCACATCCACATCCTTAATGGTGAGCAGTTTAAAATGTTTGAGAGTTCATGCTCCAAAATGAAATAATGCTCATTGTGTTTTGTGTATTTACACTGCTGTTTGCATTTACTAGTGAGCATTTAATAAAAGCACCTCTTTTAATATTCTACGATTTCCACAAAAATATTAAACGGCTCTGTTTTCAACACTGATAATAATAGGACATTTTACTTGAGCACCAAATCAGCATATTACAATGATTTCTGAAGGATCACGTGACACTGAAGACGAGAGTAATGATGCTGAAAATTCAGCTTTGCCACTACAAGGAATAAATTACAGTTTACTCAATTTATCATATATATACATTTAAAATACGGTGTATTGAAAAAAGAAAACATTATTTTTAAATTGTAATTATTTTTCGAGAATTATTACAGTTTTTGTTGTATTTTTGATCAAATAAATGCAGCCTTGTCATCTTTTTCTGTCATCTTAAAGTATTTTTTCCAGATTTTCCTATAACAGCATTCATTATGCGACCACCTTCTTTGTGTTATAGGCCCTGGCTTTTCCCAGTCAGCTCTATGAGATAATATTTGAGATCACCACCTCCAGGATCTCCATCAGACTCTACGGAGGAGCCCTTCTATGTATGTTCTGTTTTAAGGGATAAGGTTTGGCAGAAGGAAGTTTAACACTGTAAGGAATGATAATGACAATAAAGTGGCCTGTTTTGACATACACGTACACTACATTGCCACAAAAATGAGGGAACCCTTTACATATAGTAAATTTGACTATTTCACGCATGTAAATAGCAGACAAGTCTATGATGTATGGAATCTGGTTTCCACCACTGAATAAAAAATAAAAAGTTATTGCAACTTACTTACTTTTTTTCTGAGAATTGTGAGAAACAAACTTGCGTGAGATATAAGTCACAATTCTGAATTCTTTTCTAGGAATTGCGTGATATAAACTCACAATTGTGAAAAATCTAGTTGGAATTGCAAGATAGAAAAAACTCGCAATTATGACATTTTTCTCTGAATTGTGAGATATAAATTCGCAATTGCGAGTTAAGTCACAACTGCAAGATATAAGCTCGCAATTCTGAGAAATTAAGTCAGAGTTGTGAGATATAAACACATTTAGGAGTTGTAAAGTGAGAATTGCGAGATATGAACTCAGAATTCTGACTGTTTTTCTTAGAATTGTAAGATATAAACTCGAAATTACGAGTTATAAAGTCCAGTTTTGAGGGGGAAAAAAAGACTGATATGTTTTGTCTCGCAATTGTGAATTTATATCTTGGAATTCTGACTTTTTTTGCTGAACTGTGAAATAAAAACTCCCAATTCTGAGAAATTACGTCAGAGTTGTGCGATATAAAAAAAATAAAAATTTGAGGGAGGAAAGAAAGACTGATATGTTCTTAGAATTGCTCTTAGAAGATTGTTCTTAGAGTTTATTTATTAGGATTTATATCATGCAATTCTGGGAAAAATAGTCAGATTTAGACGATTGTCACAATTGTGAGTTTATATCACGCAATTTTTGAGCAAAAAGTCTGATTTGTGAGTTTGTCACGCAATTTTGAGAAAACAAGTCAGAATTGTGAGATGTACACTCGCAATTGCGGGAAAAAAGTCTGAATTGTGAAATTTAGGCCTGGTTTCATAAACAGGGCTTAGACTAAGCCAGGATAGGGGCATAGTACAATTAGGACATTTAAGTAATTTGTATATACATGCCTTAAAAAAAAAATTACTGCATCTCGAGACAAAACAAAGGCACTGACATGTTTTAAGATTAGTCAATGCAAGTTTCCTTCAGCTGAAACAGCTCAGACTTGCATTTTAGTCTGGGACTAAGCCTTGTCTGTGAAACCAGGAGAAAAAGGTTCATTCAGTGGTAGAAATGGGTTTTCATAATAATGAGAGAATTGGTCAAAAAAAATATATATATATTATTAAAAAAAAGGAGATATCATTCAAATAAAATGCATGTGTGTGTATTGAACCGCTTAGGACACTTTAAAATGTAAAATAGGCCATTGTCATTTTATCGTCTCTCATTTTGGAAAGAAATGTTTAAATGTGCATTTCTCCACATACTGTTGGCCATGTAGCATATACGTTCACATCTATATGCTTTCGCTTTTTCCACTCCATCTCAATTTATGCATAGCAAATGCATAATGTAAACACATTTGTGCTAGTCTGCCTCCCACTCACAGGAAATATTCATAACTGGATGAGCTTTTCACTACCAGATTAGTGTATGATTTCAAGTGGTATGAATATTTTACGCCTCGGTTTTAAAAATGGATGAGTCCGTACAATTCCATTTAGCCACATATAGGGCAGGGCTTTCAGAGTGCTGGGCAGTGCTACTGTACTGGGACTAGTAATGACCCCCTGCTGGTCCGAGGATGCTTCACAATAATAGCACATGCCAGGCTCACCCCGTGCTTGAGCTTACAGTCAGCCGTAGGAGTTCTTGTATTATAAAAGATTGCAGGGGTGGCTTATGGGTGTGTGGAAATAAAATCCCTTCCCTCCCCATGCCCTTATTTCATTATGAACAGCAGCCTATTTGTCTTTTCTCCATAATAGCGTAACGCAGCCTCTAATTCAGCATAAAGAAGTTTTCCCTCCCCAATTTGTCTAGATTCCAGCCTTAACCAGTGGGGGATATAGAATATTATGCTAATGTGATTACATACATCATCTGTCCGAGTGCTCATGAGTATGATGCTGCACCAGAGCCCTGGCGCTTTGCTGTGGCTACACATGATATCGGTATGCAAATTTCAGAAGGGCTGTATTTTGCAGTCTAGACCCCTCGCTGAGCTCCAGTGGTCTTTATACAGTGTGACACCTGCTTTAGCTCACAAAACAGTTCATATCCCTGTGGCGATGCAAGGTGTGAGTGTTCTTCTGTCAGATCAACGGCCAGTTCGATGGTGGGAATTACTCAAGCAAGGCTGGAAAATAGTGCTGGCAGATGGCACTTGGCAGGGTTGAAGAAACAGCTACTCTCTGTGTTATCCGTATCCACAGTGTGGGAGGAGATCAGAAGGGCTCTCTCCCATTTTCCCCCCGAACAGAATCAGAACCCACAGCAGCAGCGGTCCTCTGATCTTGGGCCAGATTTTAAGCCTTTTAATTCCGAGCCTAAGTGCTTGGGTGTTTTGAGGAGATTCTGCATTATCTTTAATAAATAGGCCTCTTTTAAGTCTCTAAATGACTTAGGATGATCTCAGAATTGACTCTGAGTGTTTTGCTCTTCCCAACAGGTATCTCATTAATTCTGTGGAATGGCTTGTACACAGCGGAAAAGGTCATCATTCAATGGACGCTACTTACGGAAGCGTGTTACTTCGGGGTACAATTTCTAGGTGAGAGAGGATTTTTTTTTTTCTGAGAACAGTGAGCAGACAGTGCTGAGGGACGTGAGAATGGAAACTGACATTCAATCTTAATTCTACCCGTAATTAAGGGACATTTAAACTTGAGGAAGATTGATTTAAGCCACTTCAGAATATTCGCAGGGCTGAGTAGTAAGGTTTTTTTTAATAAAATGATTTATTTTAAACCTATTTATTTTTATATATTTTTTTATATTTGTCAGTTTATTTTTTTTATTTTTTTTATGTTATTGTTTTACGATGCAAAACATTAGAATTGTAACGCATTCTCAAGATGCTTCCAAGACTATGACTAAAACCTTTCCAAATCTGTCTTGAAACTCTCTTGCATTGACCCTGGATCATTGGACCATTCTTATTGTTGAGTCCTGGTTAGCAGAGCATGAGAATGCCTGGAATACTCATTGTTCTTAAGGCTGTACTGCCCTCTTATGGCAACAAGCTCTCTTTAAAATTCAATCCAAATAAATGTTGTGGAAAGTGGTTACACTTACTTTATTTAGGACTGTCGCATAATAAAAGCCTAGTTTCTGAAATATATGGTACGTGAATCTACTGGTGCTTTATACTTAGATTCATGTTTATTTAATTTTATATTTTATTTAATTTTATTTTTATTGCTTATTTACTAGTTCTTTTTTCACATATTATCATATATATGCAGTTCACTACAAGTCAAAAGTTTTTGAACAGTAAGATGTTTAATGTTTTTTTAAACAATCATTACATATATTTATTTATTTATTATATATATATATATATATATATATATATATATATATATATATAGCAAGTTACTAGCATGTGTTTTATATTTATATATAATTTTTATGTGACTGGAGTGATGATGCTAAAATTTAGCTTTGAAATCACAGGAATAAATTACATTTTAAAATATATTCAAATAGAAAACAGTTAATTTAAATAATAAAAATATTTTACAATTTTACTATTTTTACTGTACTTTGGATCAAACAGATGCAGGCTTGAGCAGAAGAGACTTTATTTAAAAAAAAAAAACAATTAAAACCCTTACTGTTCAAAAACTTTTGACTGGTAGTGTATATATTCATTTATTTATGTATTTCATTTTTGTTTTTGTTGTATTTTTATTTTTAAGCCCAATCTGGTCTGTCCCTTATGGCATTGTTTGTTGCTACGGCATGTATTTCCAAGAGGGCAGCATGTTGTTGTTGTCATTCATTGCACATATTTGCGAGATAATTAAGTTGTGAATTGAGTGCTTTAGCTATGCCTTATGGCACTCTTCTGACTTTTGCTAAATGCCTGTATATGCTTCAGAATACTACTTTGACTTTCCAAATTAGTCTCTATGCTCATTTTTTTTCTAGTGACGTCCATCACCCTCTTGGAGATGGGCACGCTGTCCAACGGTGCGATCATTCTTCTTCTTAGTGAAACTTTCTTCCTCTTCGTCACCTTGAGTTACTATCATCACCTCGGCCGGCGCTCCAAAAAGATCTGAGGGAGGCCAGCTATTTGTTAGTTGGGTAGATTGGCACCACAGAGTACTCTGAATACAGTAGCACCACTGCCTGGACCAAATGAATTTACACTTGACTGAAAATCAACCTCTGTTTGTGGGTAATTTGTATTTTATGTAAGTACAATATCTGGGCATTTACTCTCATTAGATACAGAGGGCCACAGATCATGACTATTGTTTATGTTACATTATGTTCACAAGAGTGGGTGTAATTATCTAACAGTTCACTTTTTATGTAAAAGCTTTTTCTGAGAATTTATTGTATGGAGATTAGATTTATGACACATATGTCAGAGAATTCCAAATGTGTCAAATTATTTTGCGAAGATGCCCACAATTCAGGTCATATTATGTAAAAGTTTAGTAATTTTATAAAGGTACTGGTTTAATTCGTCAGGCGCAATAGACACAGCATGACATGACAAGACAAAAGGTAAAGGAAGGAATAGTGTACATTCCTTCATTCTACATTCTAGTAGATTTAATTCATGTTATTACCTCTGTAATTCAGGTAAATTGCAAGTTAAAATTCCAAAGTGATAAACATTGCAAAATGAAGATTTTACAAATACATTCCTTTTGAATTTAGCTTCCCAACAGTACATTTTGTGATATGGTAGGAATAATGGATGTAGTATTAAATGGTATTTAAAGTGTGCGTTTCAGAAAGTACCTTATTAACTTTGTAGTTGTAATTACTACATTACTGCATTACTGTCAGATCGTCGAATGGCTTTGAACAAAGAAATTCTCTCCCTATGAATTCAGATGTAATGTTTTTTTTTTAACTGCTTTACATACCTAATGGACATTTACACAACAGTTACTGAAGTAAATCGTGTAATTATGAACTCCCCTTTATGACAGATTAAAAGAACAATTTCAGTTGAAAAATCTTTTAAGGGTTCATCGCATGTTATTAATAGTTTTACTCTTACAAATTTATCTGTGAACTATTCTTTTAACAACTACCATTATGCACAAAAATCATAATTTTAGAACTGTATGTAGTAAGATGTGCTTTATGCCTTTAGTGATCATTGCATGAAGTCAACAATGCAGATCGACAGTAGCGCTAAAATGTAGCACTTTTATAAATATAAAATGTCAGATTATATCAGTAAAAGATATAGTCAGTGAACAGTACTTCTGTTTGACTTCTACAAAGTGTTTATTAAAAAATTCTTAGCATGTTGAACTTTTATTCACCTCTTATTGTCACTATGATGTAGCCGTAATTGAGAATGTTGCATTTCTTTTATTATATTCCAAACATCTTGGCCAACATCAGTGGTTATTCTATAATTAGAACTAGCAGGTGTTGTTCCAAATAGTATATGCTTCCATCACTGAACTGTCATTTGAGATGTGGACAGTGACACAGCCCTTCCATAGATCTCAGTTACTGCTTCCAGTGAAACCCAAATGGCTTTGGAAACGACAAGTGAGATGGTATTTCAGACAGAGGAGGTGTGATTAACCCAATTCATTATTCTATATTGACTGCAGTACTTCAGAACGCAACTGCTGTTTGTTTATTTTTCACTGTGCATCTCTCCTGAGCTGTCTAGTAATGGTTGACTAGCAAAACAATAGACTATGATTTAATTGTGAAGTCAAAGCACAGTTTAGGATTATACACACTAGACTCTGTATATTTTAGGTCACTTTTTGCTTTGTACATATTTGAATGATTCAGGAATGTGTAACTTCTTTGTACACTGTATATTTGCAACTTGTTTTGTTTTGTATTTTTTATTTTTTTTGTTCTTTTTTTTGTTTTTTTGCTTTTGAGAAAGATGATTGCAATGTCAGTTTTTAAAATGTTCAAATTTTTGGTTCTTTTATGTGTTTTGAAGGAAAAAAAACACTCATGTATGACAGGTATGTATCTACTTTTTGTAGAGAAACAGTGAATGTGCTTAATAAATCTATAAAGTTTTTTTGAATGGAAAAATATTCTTGAATCATAGTCTGATTTCTACCCACAGGAGCACTGATTCTGATCTGTAGCTAAATGTGTTGAGATGGTGAGGTCCAATATGCATTATTACAAACATACTCCTAAAGTATATCGAGGCCACTGAGCTTTTACGGAAAGAGTGATGTTATATATAACTCTATAGGAAAAAAATCATTTGACTCTCAAAGTGAATGGTGAATTCTCTTTCGGTATTCAGTGTTATGATGACTTGGAGTGAGAAGCAGGTTTGTTAGGTAAGTACTGGTACAACATTACAGTCCAGAATGTAATGCTTGTGTTTGGCTCAAGTAACTTTGGACTTTCCCTTGTCGGGACTTACCGTTTGGTTTTAAGCATGTTATGTCTTCATGCAACAAATTTGTACCCACAGCATTTCAGCAGATGACATTTCTGTGAATTGTGCTTTTACTTTCTTACTGACAAAAAAAGGTTTGTTCATTGGGCACGTGCAGCCCATACAGAATTCTAATTGCAGTATGTCATATTGCCAAAATTATATATTAGCCAATATATAACTTTCTCATACCTGTATGTACATCCTCAGGGTAGATGAAAATGTATCCACCTTTTTCTTACCATAAGAGTGGGCTCAGCCGTCTGCGTCCAGCTATTTTAGCTGTACAAAACAGCTGGTTTTGTTGCTTAATATTGCAAATTGGTTTGTCTTACCATATTATTTTAAATGTATTATCTTAATTATGACCACACTGGTTTGTAGTGCAGTTTTACCTTTTACTGCAAGTTGTTATTCTTCTCGTTATTTCTCTGTGGCGGCTAATGAAAAGGAAGTCTCACCCGTAGGCTTATTTCCGCGTTAAAGAAAAAGATGGATAATATCTCCGTAATAATATATATATATATATATATATATATGTACATGTTAATAATATGTAGCCTATATTAAGATTTTATGTTGCAGTATGTCGACAATATATATTTTATATATGCAACTATTTTAAAACAACATATATACAAAAAAAGTGTATTTTTAAAATGTGCCTTTTATTGAGGGGTTTTAGGATGAATGTACATGTGCATGACATGTCTAAAAATGTATTACACAAACGTAAACACATATTTGTATTTTATGTTAATATGTGAATATTTTCCGTAATTTCTAAAAGGTTTCATATATGTTTTACTTAAAGGAGAAGTCCACTTCCAGAACAACAATTTACAGATAATGTACTCACCCCGTTTTCTCCATATACACTCTTAAAAATAAAGGTGCTTCACGATGCCATAGAAGAATCTTTTTTCTTTAAATGGTTACATAAAGAACCTTTAACATCTGAAGAACCTTTCTGTTTCACAAAAGGTTCTTTGTGGTGAAAGAAGGTTCTTCAGATTATAAAAAGGTAAGAAAGAGATGGTTCTTTAAAGATGCTTTGACTGAATGGTTCTTCTATGGCATCACTGTGAAAAACCTTTTAAAGCACCTGTATTTTTAAGAGAGTAATGGACTGCTATGGTCCCCTGAGTTTGAACTTCCAAAATGCAGTTTAAATGCTTCTGTAAACAATCCCAGCCGAGGAAGAAGGGTCTTATCTAGCGAAACGATCGGTTATTTTCATAAAAATAATACAATTTACATACTTTTTAACGTCAAACGCTTGTCTTGTATTGCTCACCCTGAACTCTGTGTATTCTGGCTCATGACAGTTAGCGTATTTTCTCCCTCAACTTCAAAATCGTCCTATATCGCTGTTTTACCTTTTTTTGTTAAGTTTGTTGATCATCTTTGCATGTTCAATTTGCAAAGACTGGGTCGGAACTTCTGCAGTGATGTAGGATGATTTTGAAATGATTTTTGAAGTTGAGGAAGAAAATACGATCGTTTCGCTAGATAAGACCGTTCTTCCTCAGCTGCGATCGTTTACAACCGCATTTGGGATCATTTGAAGCCGCATTTAAACTGCATTTTGGAAGTTCAAACTCGGGGCACCATAGCAGTCCATTATATGGAGAAAAATGCTGAAATGTTTTCCTCAAAAAACACAATTTCTTTACGACTGAAGAAAGAAAGACATGAACATCTTGGATGACAAGGGGGCGAGTACATTATCTGCAAATTGTTGTTCTGGAAATCGACTTCTTTAATGTGATAATATTTTTCATATACGGAAATTGAATAGCTTAAACATACATTTGCATACTGAAGTTCAGCTGTCCTGAATGCATGCTTGTTTCTGACAAGTAACTGTGGTTTTTGGGGATTTTAGTTTTCTTCTACCTACATGCTGTCATAAATGCATCTTTCACTTTCAGTTTTGGTCGTTGATGACTGCTGTGAGTGGGGAGCAGATTTGTGATGTTGATTTTATTGGTCCAGCTCAACTGTTTTAAAGGTGCATGCCACTAGCTCAAGTAACGGGGTTTTCCCTCGGTTGAAGCTTTCACTTTTCTTTTCCTCCCCACATGCTGTAATTTATGCTTTTACATGCAACGCGTTTGTATTCACGTTTCAGCACGTGGTACTCTTTAAATGAATGCATAGCTTTCTCATAGACGACTTCAAGTGTGAAGTCTGGTAGTGTCGTGGAAAAATTCTTGATTGAGACTGAAAGGAAGCTATTGAGTCGTCTTGTCTTTGTATTAGTTATTCTTTGCAAATAGTCAACAAACATACACATACTGCAGTTACGACTAAAAAAAGGAGCTATCTATTCTAAGAAGATGTCTAGACGTGTGAGATTAAAGTGTTAACAAAAACTAGTCAAAACCAGTTCCTGCGGTAAAGATGCCCAGAATGCATCTTCATGTGCAAGAAAAATAAATTCCATGAATGAAAGGCACTTCATAAGCATTTAAAATGCACTCGGTACTGGTTCTCAACTTTTGTTACTTTTGCTTGATTTTCAAGCTTTTGTTGTGTCACTGAACCATCCTCAAGTGTCATCTACTAATGCTAACGGAAAGTGCTCGGGCAGCGTTTTTTTAAGTAAACGTTTGGAAATGTTTATACACCAGCTTAAATTTGGTCTTAAAATATATATTCGCTTAAGATCCTCTGACACGTTTTCAGAACACAAATAAGAAAAAAAATATTAATTTTGTTCGCTCAACATGTTCAAATATAACGGTAATGAATTTTGAAGATAATTTGTGGATGTCTAAGCAGTTCACTAAGGCCCCCAAGTGGCCAACGGCTCGCCGGTTGTAAACCACTGTTGTAATACTTGTAATACTCCACTTGGTGGAGATTGTGAGTAAAACAGCCTTTATCTTACAACTCCAAAGTCCAGGCTGCTCACTCGCACTACACATCATTAGCGCTGGACGAGACGCGCAGCTGACATCTATTGTACTTTTCTCATTTTCCCATCCCGACAATATACGTGAGTATTTTTTGAAAACATATCCTTTCATGTAATGAATGTGGTATATCTCATTCTGAATATTTCTTTAGGCTATACCTATCAAACAGCTGAAGACGTGAAACTGAATGAAATGAAAAGTTTAAATAGAAAGATAGTCATGAGTTGGTGAATTGGATCGTGTCTCTGCATTTCTTCTCAAATGTTTTATATCACAGGCAGTTTTAACCTTTTGGTGTGTCATGTATAGCAGATTTACAGTCAGTATAGTTTGGGTATTACTGCAGTAATTGTGAACAGAGTGTACAATTGTCGCTTGTACAACTATCCTGTAACTCTATTTCAGTTTTCTAGTTTGGATAATTTCCTGTTCATAGTTTAATTCTATAAAACATTATCAAAACTTGCCAAGAGTTGTTTATTTTCCCACTTTCCCATTGTCATGATTTCGCTTTCAGTTTATGAAAATGATCCTTGAGCTGTTTTTATCAGTCAAGATAAGGAGTGTGTACAATATTCCTCATAGTCCTCAAAATAATTTACTTGTTAGTTTTGTTTAGGGTTATGAAAAAGCCTGTTTTCCTGGCCTTCACAAAGTCTGTATTTTTCCACTTTTAAAGTTTTTTTAGGGAGCTCTCTTTGTGAAGACGGTTTAATTCTTCATTGGTTATGAACTGTAATATGAGCTCTGTCGAATGTAGGTCAGGTCGGTTTACAACTGTAAGTGATTTGGCAAGTGAATTGAAATAGACTTTTTCTGTTTGGAGGCGAATAGGAATTTGATTGACACTAAAACTGTGTAGTTTGAGTCTGTCTTTGCCTACAAATTAGGTTCTATGATTATGACCCCCCCAAATTAAAATTGTGTCACTTACTCACCCTCAAGTGGTTTCAAACCTGTATGAGATTCTTTCTTATGTTAACCATAAAAAATATATTTTGATGAATGTGGGTAACCAAACCATTGTTGAACTCCATTGACTTCTCAGTGGATGTCTGCGGTGACCAGAAACCTTTTGGTTTACCAGTATTCTTCAAAATATCCTCTTTTTTGTTCAGTAGAAGAAAGAAGTTCATGTCTGAAACAACCTGACAAATTTACTCACGGTGACAGAATTTTGATTTTGGGTAAACTATCCCTTTACGTTGGATCAGTCAGCAACCAAAGTCACAAATAATAATGCATCAATAACCTTATAACAGTAATACGTTGTACTTTTCTGATCAATTTATGATTTGATTTACGGTCAAATTTGTGTGCACAAGCAAATTGCATGCATTCATTACATTTTAAAATACTTTTACAATTTTTAAGTCAAATTTTTTTTCTAAAAACAAATGATCTGGTTTATGCTATCTAGATTATTTTATGGCTCTAATATGCACATACTGTATGTCAACAATGATCTCATCTGAGTTTTATTTTATTTCACCATGAATTTTAGGATATGCATCTTAAAAAAAATTTGGCAAGATAAAACATAAAACAGTTTCTCTAGAGCAACAATAACACTTTCGTTTTACTGTCCAGTTCGAGTTTGCCTGCATTCCACTGATAGGTGATGTTCCTCCCTGTTGTTAAAATGTTATTGTTTTTTGTAAACCATAGTCATCATTCAACCACAGTCATCATTCATCGTAAACTAGTCAACTTTAATAACCTCTCCGTGCCATTTTAGTAGCTACTTGCACAGCCCACTTTAACACGACTGGTGGCATCAAGCTAGTCTTTGTGTTCAGGTGGAGAGATTAACCGTCCTAATGAATGTACGCCTTGTTTCTGCCTGAAGTAACTGTGGATAGACAAGGCCATTGGCCCCAGTGGGTTTCCCCTTATTTGGGGTTTCACTTTTCTTTTTTCTGCATGCTGTGAGGAGTGTGAGACTGTTTAGTCTCTCAAGAGGGGACACTCTGCACCCCTTCGTGCCAGCCCGCTTGATGGTTGCCATAGCAACCTGTTTGGCATGCACAAGTTCAAATGAAGTTGTCTTGAAAGTGACAAAGGCCTTGAATCATCAGCTTTAGGCTTCATTTTATAGCTTATCCAAATGCAATGAAGCTCAATCACATTATATAAAGCATGCTTGTATAATAGGCCAAGATGTTTGTGCTTTTGGTAATAGATTGCATAGCACTCATGCACTTGTATGTTTACTTCGGTTGTTAAAGTTGCCGCCCCTCTAGGGATGTCATTGGTTTGGTGGTAACTTCAAGGCTACAGTGGGCTCCTGAGTTTGTGGAGTTTTTCCTTTTGTTCGATTTGAAAAGCGTGGCTGAAAGCTGCCATTGTGGTGGTGGGAAATCAAAGCTGGTTCTATCTCTGTGAGTGTGGGGGAGGGTGGTTGCAGTGCGGGGTGTGAACTAGAGCCCCAGTGTACACTGGGTAGATGAGCTGAATGCTGATGAACTTCAGAATGACGGCTGAGCCTGCCTCTCCTCAAAGGATAATTGTAATTGCTTTTAAGATACTCTCAAAGTGGCCGTACTCATTTCACAAGCTTTGCTTTTCAGGTGATTTAGGGTTATTTTGCTGCTAGAGCAATTTCAGCAAAGAAAGAGATAAGATAAACTTCTACTGATAAGCAGGTCCTGTTAATATACATTGTCATGTCTCTCCCTGTGGTGGTGTGCTGGCCTGATTTAAATTTTAGTGCATTGTGACACACTTTTTATCCGTCTGACTGCGGTTGGATAAATTACATGCGTGTAGACATAATAGCTGTGACCTTCATATGTGGTACATCAGCTCAGTGCTGACCCTGATCGGAAGCACAACAGTACTTTTATCAAGGTTGAATTTGTTTACAACCGCTTTCTGTTTATGTCTCACGTAAGACGTGGTACAGACATTAGGAAATTCACTTAAGGTAAAAATAAGGCCTTGTTTCACTCTGCAGAATGAGGAATTGCAGGTAATTTGATTCCACAGACTTCTGTTGCACGGGACATATCAGCATCTGAAAAACACATTATAATCTCTCCCATGGTAGAAAAATATGTGAGATTTTTAATTGAGCTGGTTGCACTGCTCAGCAGTACTGTGATTCTCTCTCTAAAACTATATGGAAAAAAGCAAGTTAAAAATGTTTTAAAATGTATTCCTGTCTCATGAGATTAGTTCTTCATGAACTGATTAAAAACTGAAAGTTCATGTAAGTTTGCTTGTGAAATTTGAATAAAATGCTTTTCTTTCTGTTGCATAACTTCAAAGAGACCAGAAAATAAACTCTGTGGACAGGCATTGGTTTATGGGATGTTTTGGCTTTTTCATCCACTTTTATCCTCTTTTTTGTCCTCTTATGTAGACATACTTTGGAGCTAATCTCTTACAGTGTTGGGCATGTTACTTTAAAAAAGTAATTAGTTATAGTTACTTCTCACAAATACTAACTGAGTTAGCAACTGAGTTTCATCATCATAAAAGTAACTAATTACCAGGGAAAGTAACTATTGTATTATTATTATTATTTTTTTTTAAATGTTCAGATATGTCAGATAACTTGGATGCCCCCAATATTAAATATGTTAAGTAAATAAAACAATAATTATTTAATTAACTAGTCTACACTATTTTAATGTTGCTGTGGGACAATGCGAGAGACACCTTCGAAAGGCTAAATGTCACGTTATTACTCGTGGACGTGAAAAACATCCCGCGGCAGCAACCCTCTGGGGTCAAAGACCACACCGGTGTGGTCTGCCTCGTTTTTTCTTGATGACCGCGAAAAGAACTAAAAATACTTGATCGTACAGATAAGAATACTTAGAGTACTACTTTGTAAATGAAGTAAGTCACCTCAAAAACAAATATTCTCTGATAAATTGTATGATACCAACGCGAGTCTAAACTCATTATCTCTAACGTAATCACACCCACGAGCAGCTCGGCTTTTCAGATGTTTTAAACATCCATGTGAAACGCATGGACATGTAGGTAAACGGCCACATCACAAAACGTGAACAACATAAACAAACGTGAACATTATAGTAACGCCATTTATTTATAACGCCGTTATTTCCATCACTGGTCTCTTATGTTCACTAAGGTTGCATTTCTTTGTTCAAAAATACAGTAAAATCCAAAAGATCCAAACAAACATGCTTTATGTAGCATGGGCAGATTTTGACGTAAATTAGATTGTATAATTTAAAAATTTAAAGAAAAAACAGAATGGTCTGACCTTAGCTTTGTGATATTGTGCTACATAAAACATATCTGAACAAAACAAAAACAGCAGACAGGCTGAATGGGAATGCAAATTTATTCAATGACAGCAGGTGGCGCTTATGAAACAGCAGCGAAGAAGAAGCGCTTCACTTCTAAATACTACATTAATATGCATTATACAGAGCCATCTAAACTTTTCTGAATGTATCGGAGATGCGTTCATATAAACCCTTCAACCTCAGTTCAGTTTTATTCCTATATTTCAAGTATTATGAACAGCGAGTTTGCTCTACCTGCTACAGTATTTTCTCTTCTTTGCGTTCGTCTTCAGCGTCTCTGGCTTCTGTTAATGTCCTATTAACAGTTAGTTTATTTGCCCAGTTAAAAATAATAGATCTAAAAGTTTTCCAACCATTAGTCAGAAGTGTATGCATTTAATAGGGATCTCCTCTCAATTAATGACGCTGTGAACATTGCTTACGCCCTTGTGCTGTTTTTAAAAAAATTCATACCGTTTGCATAATTCAAACCGGTTTACCATTCAAACCAACACTAGTTTATAGATTCTGAAATGTAATTTATTTCTTTGATGTTAGCAGCCATTGCTAATAGAATAATCAATCTAATAGATAACATTTATTATTATTATTATTATCAGTGTTGATACAGTTTTGCTGCTTTTTAGTATTCTTTGATGAAAAGAAAGTTCGAAGAACAGCATTTACTTCAAATAGAAGTCTTATAGAAGTTTTTACTCTTTTTTCCTTTTTAATGCATCCTTGCTGAATAAAAATATTAATTCCTTCCAGAGTTTTTGGATAACATCAACAAAAAATGTGCATCATAAAGATACAGTATATCTACCCATAAAATGCTCTTCTGCTTATATATTGATACCCCCCAGTCAGATGTGATGTTTAGTGATTAAATGTTACTGTAAAACATTTAGCAAGGGTTGAAGAGGCTCTTCAGATGTAGTATCTCTTGTATAGTATCTCTGAGTGGGATGAAAGTCCATCCATTCATCTCCACTGTAAGAAAGCTTTGAATGAGCTCTTGTGTTTGTCCATTAATGGCTCCAGCAATAGTGTTTTATCTGTAGCCTGATCTGTTTTGTGGTGTTGCTCTATATCTGCTTATCATCACTCACAATTCTTTCGCCCTCTCTGAGGTCATTGGTGTGCCAAAGTGTGCCATGCAGCACACCAGCAGGCCCACAAATAGCACAAGAAGGCTGTATAATACTAACCTATTAATGATAGTGGGAATGTGGGTCATCGTCAAAAAACTGTGGCATCAGCCGTCACAAAGTCCAGAGGAGAGTATTGACCTATTCTGTGGAATTTAGATCTGTGTACTCCATAGATTTATCTGACAATGACGGCATGCTCTGTCTGAAAGCGAAGCGGTATTGAATATTTAAACTGTAGCAAACATGTATATTAATCTGTGTGCATGATGAAAATGGTGCACCTTTGTTTACAGATTCTATTTTTTTCTATTTAGCTCCCATCACTAATCCTACAAAAAAATTACTGTAATCCTTACAGCCGTCTGTTCATTTCACAGAATCAAACATTTGCAATTTCTCTTAATCTGTGTCATGTATCATATAAACTGATCCTTAATTTACTCCTGTTTCCCTGTTTTGGGTTTTTGCAGGTCAGCAAAATGGGGAAAGGATGCATCGCTGCGACCAAGTACTTCCTGTTTCTCTTCAACTTAATCTTCTTTGTAAGTTTCATTTTCTTAGTGCAAGTTCAGTTATTTGAATCATTTGAACTAGTAAATAAACAGAATGCAAGCATTAGGTGTAACACTTTACAATAAGGTTCAGTTTGTTAGCATTATTTCATGCATTAATAATCATGACCTAACAATGAATTACTGTTTTTAGAGCATGTATTAATTCATTCATTTATGTTAGTTGCAAACACATTAAGGTTGACGTGTAAAGATTAACACTACTGAAGATTAATAAATGCTGTAAAAATATTGTTTATTGTTAGTTTGATACCTGCATTAACAAACATAATCAAATTGAACCTTATAATGTTACTCCACTTAGTATGAGCAAACTGTTCTTGACAGGTTTTTGAAACATTCTCATGAACCTATTCCCAAGCCTGTTTCTTTTTATAAATCATGCTCATAACTGATGTCCTACTTTTCTTTTACACTGATATTTACTGAACCAGGGCTCACATTCGTATAAATAAGTCAATACTGTTTAAGGTCTTCCAGTTGATGGAAAACAACACGTGTTTATTAGTTGTAGGTGCGTTATAACAGTCTTGCATCTCTCAGTCACAAGAACGCACTCTAGTTATCTTCCAGATGAAGTGTTTGCCATTTGTTACCCAGACAGTTTACTCTTCTCCATCTCGGAGAGAAACAGCCTGCTCTCCCTTGTCATCCTTGGGCTTGTTCCATGTAGGAAAAAAAATAAAATCTCTGATCCAAGTTTATTCTCTGCAGGCCTGGGTGCTTAGGCTCAAAGAGCACAGGAAGAGCCCAATGATTAATTTCAACCATTTGTAACCCGGCCAGTACACTTAAATACATGTTTAAATGAGCCTAGGAAAATGTTTAGGGAAGTCAAATATATGACAACAACATTATGAGAGGAAGGTCTTATATTGGTGAAATTGGTATGTTCAGTTAAATTATTAAAATAGCAATTTTTTTATTATTTAGAAGAATTTACAAATAAGGAATGACACAAACAAATTATTATAATAGCCCACAATATTTGCAGTACACAAAGTTTACATTAGACTGCTACACAGAACTGAAACACGTTAAAGCGAAATCGAGGAACGAATTGGCGTGACAGTCATGTAAGACAAAGTCAGGCCAAAATGAAGTTCATTTTGAGTTTGTTTTAGGAATTCAAGACAAGCTTGCCAAACTGAACTTTCTAAAAAAGTTTGCTAACAGTACGCTGTTGCTCAGGAATTTCAAACTGAAAATTTAACCCCTAATCCAAGAATGCAAAAGAACTTCACTGTAATCATATCAGGGCCTCCAGCATGCACCCCTAAACCATGCACCCCAGCACGTGCCCTGGTGTTAGACATAAGCAGTGGAGATGGGACGCTTGTCCGAGTGGGTTTAGGCGGTGGTGTTCTTGAACTAATGGAACATCCGCTGCGCTCCCCCTCCCCTCCTGCCACTGCCACGCAGAAGCACGGCTCAATCAGTCCCAGATGTGAGCTGAGAGCAAAGCAGAACGAGTCTGGAACCCCACAGTTAGAGATCAGGGAACAGTTCATGCTTCCTACGGGCCAGGATTAGTGTGTTTGTTACATGCTCGCACACACAAGCGCACAACCTTCCTGTCTTTCAGGGAACACGTTAATACTAGAGTTTCCATCTTTAGCTCTGTCCAAGAGATTTGGAGTGAACAAGTTGCAGCTTGTAAACTGAAATGTGGGGCCCCTCGTTCCCCTCCTGTCCTGCAGCACATGATTGATTCTCTCCTTCTTTTTTCTTTCCTCTCTCTTCCTCTGCCCCCTGTCTATTCCTTTTTGTCTCTCTACAGATCTTCGGAGCTACGATTATGGGATTTGGACTGTGGATCCTCCTAGACAATCAGAGCCTCATTGCGGTGTTGCGTAAGTGTCTGCATAAAATGTGTGCCACTATAAAACATAGGCGAACAAGCAGGAAAATTATGTTCCTAATAACCTAAATATACCCTCCTTGCCATTTTCTCTGAGATAGTTTGAAATGCGTTCACATGAATCTGAAAGGCTATTTAATGCCCCACGGGAGAGTTCCTTTGCTGTTAGTTGGTTGTAGTAAAATCCAGAGGAAGTGATGAGAAGTGCTGGTCGTCGGTCTTGTCTTTTTATGCTCTCATTAGTGAAGTTTTATCCCGTTCTACCTTTGAATAAAACCTGCTGGGCTTGTGCGCCAGTGACTCAGACCCACTTTTACAGGGGCCATCTGTCTCTCGTTTCATTTTGTTTGACGATCACTGTTAGTCTTGTCTTAAAGTGCATGATTCAGGCTTTTTGGACAGATTGTCCATGATGGGCTCTGTCTTTTTCATCACCCCTCCCCCCTGCACACTTCTGATCTGTTTTCCATCCCAGAGGCCATTGCAGGGAGCTCTGGGTCACTGGGTCTGGGCCTTACGCACACTGCCAAGCAGGCCGGAGCTACATGTTCACGGCTGGCTCCAGATCAGCTATTGAGTCCACGGCTCTGTGCGCGAGCCAGGCAGGGCCTGTGTGTGACATAGCACGTCTGAGGCAGTCTGCAGGTGCTCCCTCGCTGCCACACAGGGCTCTTTTAGCGACTGTCTCATTAGCATGCATCACGTCAATGCTCAGATCAAGCCTCTCGTTGCATTAGTCATTGGAAAGAACAAATTAACACTAGTGAGCAAGTATATACAAGGAGGGAAAAGAATGACTCTCTGTCTGCCTCTGTCACTTAATTCCAAGTGGTCTTAATCTATACTACAGTTCAAAAGTTTGGAAATGGGAAGATTTTTTAGAGCTGCAAAACGATTAGTCGCGATTAATTGATTCAGTATAAAAGTTTATGTTTACATAATATATGTGTGTGTGCTGTGTATATTTATTATGTATATATAAATACACTCACATACATGTATATAATAAGGAAAAATGTTAGATTTATAAGAAAAATATGTATAATATAAATTATATCCAAGTGTGTACATACAAATACGTACACATATTTTTTTTAAATATATATACATATGTGTCTGTATTTATATATACTAGGGCTGTCAGTCGATTAAACTTTTTAATGTAATTAATTACATTATGTGTCGATTAATTCATCTAATTAATCGCAAAATAAATTTGACTGTAAAAAATACCCACAAACGATTATTTAAAGCTATTTTTGTGTTAAATGAGAAAGTATCAAGTACACATTACAAATTGTAGCTTTAGAAAGAAATATTTTGCATAAAATTTATTAAACATAAACATTCAGGCTGCAACGGCCTAACGGCCTATGGCACATAAAAGAAGGTAATATGAGAAACATTTCAGTATTTTTTGTTCATATTATGAAAGTCACCAAAACAGGTTTGTTACCAACAGTCTTTAAAATACTTTCATGTTCCACAAAGGAAAGATTTGATAGGACATTCACTCATTCGATTTGGTTCGTTCAAACAGCTGATTCATTCATGCACAAAGTAATGGGCTCTCTTTATGAATGGGCCTTGGAATCATTGATTCACACGATTCATTCAAAACACGGATTCATTCAGAAACTAATCACAGCTGTGTTGCTCGGAGACGCGCAACAATTCTGCTATGGCTTCAAAGGTAATATGTTCTCTGCAAAATTGAGCAAAAACACATAATATTGTGTTTAAAATACAACACAATATCAACTTCTTATTTACTGAACTGTTGTATAAAATCACATTTAAGCTTGTGATAGATCGGGACAAAATCAGCACTGGTGTAATATTGCTTTTGCTGTCCGTGTGATATTGTGTGATATGTGATATATATAAATATGAGACAAAGCACATACAGGTTTTTTTTTTTCACCAATATCTTGAATTTTAGGGCATAACTGCATTTATGGAGTTGTTGCCCTGCATCATATTTGTCAAAAGTAACTGTATTAAATATAAGATGATGTTCAGGTTTGGTGGCGGGGTCAGTGCGTTAACTGCATTAAAAGCGTTATTTTTTCAGAACTAATTAATTAATGTGTTAAACTGACAGCCCATAATAAATATACACAGTACACACACATATAGTAAGTAAACACACTTTTTTTTTTTAAATCGATTTGATCTGCTCAAGAAACATTTCTTATTGTTATCAGTGTTGAAAACAGTTGAGCTGCTTTATATTGTTGTAGAAACTGTGATACATTTTATTTCTTAGAATTACTTGAATCTGTTATTTAAAGGGATAGTTTACCCAAAATAAAAAGTTCTGTCATTAATTACTCAATGTCATTCCAAACCCGCCAGACTTTGGTTCATCTTCGGAACACAAATTAGGATATTTTTGATGAAACCTGAGAGCTTTCCGACCCTGCATAGACAGCAACACAACTAACACGTTCAAGGCCCAGAAAGGTAGTAAGACAACGTTAAAATAGTCCATCAGTGCTACAACCGTAATTTTATGAAGCTATGAGAATACTTTTTGTGCGCAAAGAAAACAAAAATAACAACTTTGTGGTGCTCTCCTGAACGTGTAGCGAAGACTGACACAGAAGAGAAGGGATTGTTGAATAAAGTCATTATTATGCTTTTTTTGCACACAAAAAGTATTCTCATAGCTTCATAAAATAACGTTGAACCACTGGTGTTACATGGACTATTTTATCAATGTCCTTACTACATTTCTGGGCCTTGAACATCTGGGCCTTACCGTCTATTCAGGGTCAGAAAGCTTTTGGATTTCATCAAAAATATCTTAATTTGTGTTCCGAAGATGAACGAAGGTCTTATAGGTTTGGAATGAGATGGGGGTGAGTAATAAATGACAGAATTTTCATTTTTTCAGGTGAACTATTCCTTTAATGCATCTTTTCTAAAAAATTATTTCTTTAAAAAGCTAAAATCAGTAAATATGACATGGCTGAATTATATTTTAGTCTACAACATAAGGTTGTGTGAACATGAACACTGCTCAAAGCGCACTGACAGTTCTCAGATTTACGGAACCATTACAGTAGTTGACTTGGAAAGGGTCAGAGCATTTTAAAGGTTGTCTTGCAAAATGTAGTGTGCCTGACCCAAGACTTGAACCCAGTCTGAGTGGCTACGCCGTAAAAAAAGTTTTCAGTTTGATTGATTGTTCAGAGCAGAAAACTGATTTTAAAAAGTGCAGGCTCACACCATAGCATGATACCAACAGCAGTGAATCTGTCATCCTCTCGTATTCCTCCTTTGCACGTCATAATTCATCTAACAGACACATTCCTGCAGTGCACAGCGGCTGCTGGCTGTTTGTTGGAGCTCCCAGCCATGCATGCAAACAGTGAGCCCATCGTGAAAAAAAAAAAAAAAAAAACTTTTTCTGAACATCATTGTTTTTCTAATCCAAATGCCAGTGGCCTTCACTGGCTCAACTGATCCCTAGAGGATTTTCCTGTTTCCGTTAGACACCATTAGGCACTTCAACAGCATGGGGTGGTTTGATTTACAGTGCTGAAGCTACAAAGGCCCACACATCTAAAGCTGAAACACAGACGCATGTTTTATGCTTTTATTTGCAGTGTCACTGCCCATTCTTGGGGTTTGGGCACTGGATGGAATAATTGAAACTGAATCGTTGCGTTCATTGCAACTGGTTTCCTCACCCAAATGCTTTGAACTTGGTTTCTGCTGAACATAGTGGTTGAACTTAAAAGGGCATTTACTTTGTTAAGGAAAATCTTGTTCTTCATTCTGCTATTGTTTGTGGGATTGTTATGGCGACAGAGAATTTTGATAATATTTACCACATGGCATTAAAGAGCCTCATGTCAGTATTTCCAATTTAAAACTCAGATTTTATTTTTTTAATTGCTGTTTACCAATTGTTAAGTTAAACATTTCAGAACAACCAACTGCTGTGCTGCTTGTGCGAATTTCTTTCGCAATGAACAGAATAGGCCGAAATGATTCTAAACAAGATAACTCACTCCATATTGTTCCCTAGGATGCTGGATTAGTTTGCTTACCAAACGCATTCCACTAGTTCTCAGTTTCCAGCTTCTGGGTTTCCCAGTATCCAGTTCTCTCTTAATCATTAATTACTAAATAGCCTAAATTATGTAAGATGTAGACAGTGCCTTCTCAAGCATGTGAAAGGATTAACTCATTCCGTTATTTGTGCTTTGACGGATGCTCTAATCATCAGGGTCGAGATGGTCATCTCATCTGAGTGCTTGGTTTCGTAATGATGATTACATCGGGTCACATGATGGGCCATTGTATCCTCTGCAACCACAGTCACACAGACACTGGTATTGTTTGAAAGGCTGTCTGTGGTAATGTTGTTTTTGCTGGGGAGCCATTGAGGTATTCTTAGGCAGGGTGAAATGACAGAGGCTTTTCAGTCAATATGCATGAAAGCCTGACTGAAGCAGGACCAGGACACAGTTGGAAAATGTGCTGCTGCTTTGAGGTGAAGCCACAGTATGTCTGACCCAACTGTTCAACGGCGTACAGTGAGCATCGCCCGGTACTATAGGCCGTCATGTCTCAGTTAGGATCGCAAGAGAGTTCTGCCAGCCCCATCTCAACATTACACAATGTATATTCATGAGGACAACCCAAGACTGTATTTACTGGCTTGGAGTACTTGAGACCAAAATTAGTTTTTGGCATGCAAATTGACCAGCATTAATGCATTTTATTTGGAGTTGAAGCGATTGTGCTAAATGTAAATCTCAACATACAAATGGTATTGGTAACACTTTAAAATAAGGTTACATGATTTATTCATCTTCATTTATAAATATATTATTGTTTCTTGTTAACACATATGTTAATTTATACAACTTGAAATATTAAAAAATATACTCTACTGTTTAAAGGTTTGGGATAGGTAAGATACAAGTCTCTTATGGTCTCCAAAGCTGTGTTTGTTTAAAAAAATATAGAACAAAAAGTAATAATTTGAAGGATTATTAAAATTTAAAATAATTGTTTTCTATTTTAATGTTTTAAAATGTAATTTATTCCTATGATGGCAAAGCTGAGTTTTCAGCAGTCAGTCCTTCAGTCTTCAGTGTCACATGATCCTTTAGAAATCAATAAAATATGCTGATTTATGCTTCAGAAACATTTCCTATTATTGATGTTGAAAATGGCTTTCTGCTTAGTGTTTTTGCAGAACCGTGATACTTTTTTTTAGGAGACTTAGATGAATAGAAAGTTCTAAAGACAGCATTTTTTGAGATAGATTGTTATAAAACAATGAAAACCTTTGCTGTCACTTTTGATGATTTTAATCCTGTAAAAAAGATAAAAATATTAATTAAATAAAGAAAATAAAGTCATACTGACCACAGAAATTAATGGAAGCCAGTTTCTACCACCAAATAAAAAATAAAAACTTTACATTACAATTCTGACTTTTTTTCCTCAGAATTACATGATACAAATTCGCAATTCTGACATTAAAAAGGACCGATATGTTCTCAGAATTGAGAATTTCTATCACAATTCTGACTTTAGTAGAATTTAGCAGAATTTATATCTGGCAATTCTGACTTTATTTCTCAGAATTGCATGTTTATTTCTCAAAATTGAGTTTGTCTCATAATTCTGACTTTATAGCTTGCAATTGCAAGTTTATATCACACAATTTTGAGAAAAAGTCAGAATTGCAAGTTTGTATCACGCAGTTCTGACTTTTTTTCAGAATTGCAAGATGCAACCTTGCAAGTGCCAGAAAAAAGCCGGAATTGTGAGATAAAAAGTTGCAATTACCTTTTTTTCCCCAGAAATTAGCATTGACCAATATTAATAAATAATGCAGAAGTATTCCATTGCTATTTCATGTTAACTACGGAACTGACCAATTGTAATGTACAAAAAGTGTCACTAAAGTGTGGAAAATAACCGAATCACTGCTCTTTAACACAATTACGATTAGTTTGTAATCAAGATTGTGTTTGTGTTTCTCACTAACAGAGGATTCATCCATGGTCCTGAAGGTGGTCTCTTATATTCTGATTGCGGTGGGCTCATTCTCCATGCTTCTGGGATTTCTGGGCTGTCTGGGGGCCATCTATGAGATCCGCTGTTTGCTTGGATTGGTAAGACACAAAAAATACCAATTTACTATTTTTTTTTTACTATCTTTCCTAATTAAATTTGTTTTCGTAAATCACATGTCATTTTGTCTCATGCAAATTCAAAGTACAAAAGGAACTTCTGCTCTTATGGGTAAATTTGCTGTGCCGAGCGGTTTCGTGTCACATGACCCGGGTAGACTGGACTGAACCAGCTGTTGCGTTTCTGTTGCACATATGTGCAGACTGTGCAGTACATATGTGAGACTGACATATGTGGTGGACGTCCACATGAGTCTGTGATATCTGAAGCCATTGTTTTTTTTCTCTCTCTACAGTACTTCACCTGTCTATTGCTCATCCTCCTTGCTCAAGTGGCTGCTGCCATTCTCATCTACTTCCAGCGGGATTTGGTGAGTGGCTGCCGTAAAGGAATAGTTCAAAGAAGATATAAAGTCCTACAGGTTTTGAACAAGATGAGGGTTCTTAAATAATGACAGAATGTTTATTTGTGGGAGAACCATCTCTTAAAGCAAGGCATCAGAACTTTTTTTTAAATGCAAGACACTGGCATGTATGTTAAAACGCTTTGGAAAAGTTGAGGTCAGATCTCCATGTGTTCCATTTGCCAGCTAGATTTCATTGTGAAGGTTTTGTTTAGATTTCTGGAACAGCTTGAAAACAGGTCAAGAGAATCAGTGGTTGAAAATGAAAATATACTGCCCCCTATCGCATATACCAAAAAGTACACACATTTAAGGTTGCTGTTGTTAAAGAAAAACCTTCACCGTGGTGACCTATGAGAAAAATAATCACGACATGTTAGACAGAATGAGGATGAATGCACACAAACACTTCTGCACCCTTCACCTAGGTCAGCCAGCAGTGAGTGTCTCTGAGGACGCTATAGGAAGCATCTGAGCAGGATATACTGTACAGTAAATCATCTACTTGCTCCTCATATTTGGAGCAAGTAGATGATAGATGCTGTCCTTTATTTGCTTATCTGTCATCTTGGACATAAATGCAAACCGGTTTGACAAGATGAGCATACAGTTGAAGATTTGCTTCCAAAACAAATGTTTCTCTCTTGGGAAAAGATTTGTGTGAAACAAGTGTCTTTGAACTCTGTTCCACTTTAGCAGCTTAGTAACAACTGTTTCCTCAGTCAGCAAAGTGAATCTCAGGTCAAATACCTGGGGCTAGAAAAATAAACCACTGACCCGCTTAATTCTCGTTGCAGTTGAGGACGGAGGCGAAAGAAATTGTGTCCCAAGTTGTGGTGAACTACCCTGGACAGAACAAAACCGCAGAGCAGGCCTGGGACTACCTCCAGAGAACAGTGAGTTGAGAATGGGCGTAACTCATACATTGTCTTTAATTCAGACTAGAGACGTGTATTCTGTGTACTGTATGTATTTGAATGCATTGCTGTGAACACCACAAGGTTTCTGTGGGAGCTCTGGAATGTAGAAATGCTTGTTGGGTTGATAGTTTAGCCTTTCAGACGTTGAGACTGTTGACAGTTAATTTGCCTACATTTAAAACACCATGTCATTGACATCTCAAATTACATAAATCAATTTTTTGCACTGAAAAAGGGTGTTAGCAAGAATACTGCACACATTTTAATGAGTAATTAGTGGGCCGATATGCTAATTACAAATGATTAAAATGTGACAATATATTCTCTGTGTCTCAGATGCAGTGTTGTGGCTGGAATGGACGTGAGGACTGGGTTGCCAACCATTTCATCAAGAATAATTCGCTGGGATTGTACCCATGCTCCTGCCACAATGCTTCCCTCCCACCAGATAATGTGGCTGATAGCGGCTTCTGTCAGGCCACATTTAATGATTGGCCCATCTATGAAACGGTATGGGTAATATTGGTTATGTTAAACATTTTAATCTGTTAAATAAGTCTCAATTTCACCCTAGTCTTTTGTGTAATTCTTAAAGCGTTATTAAAGCGATAAGAAAACGTGGTTCCAAACTTGTATGACTTTCCTCCTTCTGTGGAAGTTATGATGTTCCAGAAGAATATTAGTAACCAAACAGTTTTGATTCCTGTTGACTTTGCCAAAAAATATATATGCAAATCAGTGAGAACCGAAACGGTTTAGTGGAATTCTTCAAAATATCTTCTTTTGTGTTCCACTGAAGTAAGTCGGTCGTACAGGTTTGGAATCACATGATGGTGAGTAAACACATAAATTTAACAGATGAATTTTTATTTTTGGGTGGACTATCCTTTGACATGATAAATAAATGCATCATTTTGACAAACACCGTGGGCAAATTTATTATGCCTGCCTGAGAAAGATGATGGCTAACAAATTACATTTCACACACCTCTTTCCTTCATCATTTTCTGAATTTTGAGGTGCATAAATCTGGTAATGGGTCTAGTTCAGGTGAAAGATGTTATGACACAGTGTTTTTCTGTCTTCATCAGGGCTGCATGGAGAATGTGGAGAGCTGGTTCTTCACAAATTACGGAATTATTTTGGGAATCTGTCTTGGTGTGGCTGTCATTGAGGTATGTTGTATCTCCTCCGCCCTAGGCAGCACGAACAATACACCTCTTCATTACTAAGAAATGTTAGGGTGTTTATTATCAATCACTCTAAGAAAGAAAACAAACAAAACAAAACAAAACTGTCACTGAGTCAGAACCTTTTTAATACTAATACATGGGCCATTCTACAGAATTGGTCCAAACTGCTGGGACTGCTGTCCCACAACCAAAAAAAACATATTTAAAAAGCATTAAAGTATTCAAATCTTAGATGTTTACTAAGATCCTTCTATTATCTATTAAAACTCACAATAATATTTAAAATATCAGTAAGCTTAATATATATATAAAATCATCATTTAATGGCTACTTGCAATTGGGAGGTGGCTGTCCCAAACCCTAACCTCTGAATTTCAACTTATGAAAATGATATTGAAATCATTTTTGCATGTATTCCATTGTTGTTTTTAAAAATATCTTTTTTATATATTCTTTGTAAATTCTGAAACTTTATGTAAAAAATGTGCCCCGCATTTCCGCGTCACTACCAAAACACATCTTTAAAACACATTTTTAAACACATTTTTGGAAGTTATTTAGTTAACATTTAGTATAGCTGTTCAGAACTGTGCTAGCTAACCATGTGCTGACTAGCATCTTTGAGCTAGGCTGAAAAGTATCTAAAATTGTCACTACCGATATAGTCACAGCCGAAACATTTGGTGGCGTTTCAATGACATCTATGTTTTTTTTGGGTGTTATCCCATAAAATTGTCACTACCCTAACAGTCACGACCGAAACCTGTCATCGTTTCGGTAGTGACGAGAGGGAACACATAATCCTTTATTTGGGGGAAATTCAAATTTTTAGCATTTTAGTAAATTTTAGTAGTGTTTTAGGATGTGGGTTAAAATTCTGTAATGTGATGCGGTCGCTACCAAAACATTACTGTCACTACCGAAAATGTGCTGTCACAACCAAAGCATGGGATGCTTTGTCAAAAATAAAGTATACTGAATTATCAACTAAAGTGTTATGATAGTTTTTGGTTCAATCTTTATTCAGACTAATGAATTCTTAAGTTTGACATCGACTTTTTGCCTTTTACAAAGAAAAATTGGAATACAACAAATCTTATAAATCAAACCTGAAATATTGTCAAAATTGTAATTGTTATTGATTCGCCTCTAAAAAAAAAAAAACTTTTTAATAAAATAGAAAAAAATATATTTACAAGGAAAATGTAAGCAAAACCTTAATAGGTCAATATAACCCTTCTTCTTAAATTATATATTGGTGTTTCAGTAGTAACAAATTTGGGAGAGGACAAATATTCTAAAACTTTCTGAAAATACAAAATGAGAATTAATTCCACAAGTATTAGAATGTGTCCCTTGGATATTACACAATTTGCATACATAAAAAAATTGTGGAAAAAGACATTTCCAACTCTGACTTTAAACCAATTCTGTAGAATGGCCTATATACACTTTAGGTACTAATATGTACCATTAGGGGTACATAAGAAACAAATATGTACCTTTTAGCTTTTGTGTCTTAGGGTTTGCTGACCAAATGACAGCACTGTACCTTTTGAAAATTGTAACATCACAGTTTTCTGAAGAACCATTGTTTGTTTCCCACAGCTCCTTGGCATGATACTTTCTATGGGCCTTTGCAAGAGTGTACACCAAGAGGACTACACCAAAGTGCCAAAGTACTGAGGAGGAAACATGGACACTTGCACACAAATGTATTCAGTCCTTCCTTATTTACTTGGAACAACAGATCTCCCTTTTTTCTACAGTATATACAAAAGATAAACTTTAGGGTTATCCTTAGTCATGAGATTTCACTCTATGTCCGTAACACTATCCCCTGTGATATTTAATCAGATCTTTTTTTAGTCCAGTTTGAATAGCCCATTGTATGACAGTCTGAAGTGTAGAACATGAAAGCTGCCCACATAAATTAATAAAAAGCGTATGACGAGTCCTGGAGCCCATGAATAGTCTATTTATACGACAACACTCTTTAACACCCAGCCTGGTCTGTTTGCTTTGATATTTCTTCATTGTAGCAGCCCAAACTACGAGTTAACAGCCTATTAAACTTCGGTTTATGCTTTATAAACAACAGAAAACCACAAAGGCCTGCTTTTGGTATAACAAGGGACTTTTCTTTAGATATTTAGCGTGTGTTCATTTTGTGGTATACATAGACGCAATTCCCCCGAGTAGGAAAACTGTCTGTTATAGTCCATCATTCATGTTTGTACATCAGTGTTGTTTCAGGTTGCTTTTGTTTATTTTTACTAGTGTGTATATATTTTAGATTTCATTTGCATGTTGGTTTGTTGTTTGACAAGTCTAGGGAGTCCAACGTTTCCTTTTTTTGTACAGATGATAAATTGTGTCTTTTCTACATGCTCAATTAGAGCATATTTGTAAGGAAGTACAATATAAAGCTATTCCTTTATGATGTGAACCAAAATGATGATTACCCCCCAAAGTTGACTGCAGACTTGATTTTTTTTTATTTTTTATTGCATTGATCCTAATTTAACTGATTTTCTCTGGCACCACTATGACTTTAATTGTATACTTGCTATGACAAGTATAAATGGAAAAAAATCTAACAGTGTTTTCTGTCATCTGTAATAGTTCTTTTGCATATGTACAACTTTTGAGTTCTTAATAAAAGGTACATTTATTTTAATGTTGCAAAAAATCCTATTTTTTTTAATACAGGGAATACAGTCCTCTACCAAGTAATTATCAAATGATAGAAGTATTGTATCTACATGTACCTTTCTGAAGCTGAATGTGTTATAATAAATAACTCACCCAATCTATTTGCTCTCAGTGTTTTTATCCACCTTGTACTTTTGCCAGATCCTCACTAGGTGGCAGTAGCACATCTGTTCTTGTTAATGTGACCTGGGAAGTTATGATCAACACTTAAGCTTTAATTCAGAATGATTTGCATAGTAGGTAAGTATATGAAAAATATACTCCGTATTAGAAAATTATCAAAAACAAAACTTAAAAATATCTAAACATATATCTTCCTCTTCTGCTTTTTGTTCATTCCTATAGGCAAATCTGTTTCTGGTCTTCCTCAAGGGGTTATCATGGTGGTCTGTTTCTCTTCTGTGTTTCTATGAGGTGTTAAATGACACGGCCCACCCTCCGTTCTCCCTCAACAATAGAGGGTTCATTGCCACCTGCTTGCCCCCTTCACATCCGGCCTGCCCCCAGAGCTCCATCCTGTTTTCAGAAGTCCATGACTTTCCAGAGTCTTGCCCAGCTGCCACACACATTGATACTCATGGTCAGCTTGGCGTATTATGAATTTTCCCACTGAAAGCCTTCAGTACAGTGTATATTTTTTTCTTTTTAAACCTGAGCATTTATATCTCCATTAATCTATGGTAATTCAACTCATAGAGGACGTCAGTTTCCTTTCCCATCCTTCCGGTAATGCTCTGCTCCAGGTCTCCAGAGCTACACTTGTAATTATAATGGTGACGGGCTGACATTGGAGCTGAGCTGTCTTTTGTCAGAAGGCAGTCTGGAATATCGCTCTGATCATGTACTGCCAGCCTGCCAAACAACAACAGCTGCTGCTGCTCTTTGCTCTAATAGCTTTCATAGACAGCAGAATTATTTTATTGTGTGGCTGTATACAGTTGTCAAATGCTGTCTTTTTATGAAGTGGTCTTGAAACTACATTTTATAAGCAATATTTACAAGTCTCACATTCTCCAGTTGAGATCAGTTTTGCAAATGTGATCTAGTTTTACAAATGTTCCTAATGTTTATAAACGCGTAAAGAGAGAAATACCATATTATACACTGATGGTCACTGTGAGAAAGAGCAGCTGACAGGAAGCCACAGAGACGTGTATGACTGCACGAGACAGAGTTGTCATTCACACACACACACACACACACACACACTTGTGACCGAGTCATACTCTGCTCACCCTCATTGAATTTAATCTAATTTCACTTCACATAGATGGCTAATGAAGGGGAGGAGGAAGTCCACTAATAATATGAGAGGCAAGGGAAGTTCAAAAAGTCAAATCAGCTCTGAATTACCGAAACACTGTACTTGATTAAAAAAAAAATTCTATTCTGACACATATTACATGAATAAGCAATAGTGTCCAGTGCCACCTTGAAACAACAAAACAAAAACAAAGAAACAGTCCTATCCACTTTATTTGTTCCGTAAGAGTGGGCCATTTGTGCATTTTATGGGTCTGGCTTCCGGTGTCATCCGCTTCCAGCTGTTTTTAGCTATACAAAACAGCTTGTTTTGCTGCTTAATATTGCAAACTGGTGTGTCTTACCATATTATCTTCATGTATTATCTTAATTGTGAACACACTGGTTTGCAGTGCAAACAGTTTTACTGTTTACTGCACTTTGCTTTTCTTCTCGTAATTTCCCTACAGCAGCTAATGAACCGGAAGTCTCGTACATTCGTTTCGGCTTACTTCCGCCTTGAAAAATAAGGTGGATATTTATTCCGTACAGTGTTGCTAAATCTGCTTTTTTTTTCCACGGAATTGGGCTACTTTAACTTTTGCTGGTTTATGCTCCAGCAAAGGACCAGCTTAAACCAGCATGAAAACCTACCTACAAGCATATGCTGTTTTTTTTCACCAGGGTTTTAACGACGGTTCACAAACTAAACACTTTATTTGCACCATAGCATATAGTGAAAGCATGCAGAGTGCATTTACTTTGGCACGACTTGTTTAATGATGCGTGATTTCAGCTCAGTAATCCACCAGTTCCGCAAACACTTTGACATACGTCAAAATCTTGCCTTGCCTACTTTTCAGAGTGATTGGTTGTCGCCCAGCGTTTTGCGCTTGTGATTTGCATAACGTTGAGGAATGCCCAACCTTTTTGACGCTCTCAGCCACTCTCAACTCTTTCTCCGTGCCGCTTTCAATCCCATAATGCACCTCAAGAGCATTTAAGCTCAACTTCCATAAGACGTGCCAGTGGAAACGCACCGTGACACTGTTGCTCCGGGTTGTTTTTGATGTCCACGGGTTAAAGCGACCCCAATAACGTCATTTAGCCCCAAGATGTTCATGTCTTTCTTTCTTCAGCTGAAAAGAAATTTGGGTTTTTGAGGAAAACATTACAGGATTTTTCTCCAAATAGTGGACTTCAATGGGAACCAACAAGTTTAAGGCCCGAATTGCAGCTTCAATACAGCTTCAAAGGGCTCTACATGATCCCAACCAAAGAATAAGGGTCTTATCTAACAAAATGACTGGGCGTTTTCTAAGAAAAATGCAAATTTATATACTTTTTAACCACAAATGCTTGTCTTGCACTAGCTTGACCTTATGCAAGGTCACGCATGATGTAGGTGGAAGCACCGACCCAGTGTTTACAAAGGGAGCGTGCAAAGAAAGTCAAACGCTCTTTACAGAAAAAGGTAAAACAGCAATGTCAGACGAAATGAGACCTATCCTACCTTTTTTGCCCAGAGTACACAGACGAAGAACTAACTGTGTGTGACTTTTCCAACATGATTTTGCAATGCGTGAAGACACACATCGTATCACAGAGCTAGTGCAAGATGAGCATTTGTGTTTAAAAAAATATATAAATTTTTATATATTTTATTTATTTAGTTTATTGTAAGAAAATGACCAATCGTTTTGCTAGATAAGATCCTTTTTCCTTGGCTGGGATAATGTAACGGCCTTTTGAAGCTGCATTGAAACTGCAGTTTGGCCCTTCAACCCGCTGGTCACCACTGAAGTCCATTATATGGAGAAAAATCCTGAAATGTTTTCCTCAAAAAATTTCTTTGCGACTTAAGAAAGAAAGACATAAACATCTTGAATGACATGGGGCAAATGGAGTAAATTATCAGGAAATTTTCATTATGGAAATGAACAAATCCTTTAAATAATGTGTCTGGGTAATAGTAGAACTTTTGGAATGGGACTAGAAATGGTTTAAGGAATAAACACGATAAACGTTTTTGGCAGAGCATAATAGAAAACTAGAACAAAATCCATTTTAAAGCGATGCCCTATGCAGATTGCATGATGTGCTTGTGCTGCACCATCCAAAAACAAGAGGCACTTATTTTGGGCTTGTTTTTTCCTGAATGGGTTGCTTATTTTGGCCATGTTTTTTTTTTTTTTCAGACGGGTTGCTTATTTCTCTTAAAAAAATGTGAGGGTGAACAATAAGTTCTGTGAACAGTGATGTTGAAGGTCTGACTGGCGAAGATCTGAAGTGCTGTTCATGGTGGCTCTAGATGGACATGTAATAAAGCTGAGCTGGCTCAAGTCCAGTGTATAGTTCCCCTCCTCCAGGCCAGATGGACCTTTTTCTCCTGTTAACCTCTTCAGGACTCTTGCCTTTAGCCGGTCCTGTCACACAAGAGCAAAGAAACGCCGCTGAGGCATCTAGACAAAGGCACTCTTTGTATACTGTAGTAAGTGTAGAAGGGGCTAGTGTATATCAGTTTTTTGTTAATCCAAAATATTCAAATACATAAGGATTACACTTCATATGAAATATATGAAATACAATATCTTAAAGTATTGTGAAAGGTGTTGTGAAGTGTCTGAAGGTGAAAAATCTGATAAAGCTGATTAATAGAACAGTATACTATACCACTGTAGTGTAGTAAATATGCTACACATGAGCTTATTCTTTTGTTTATGTACTTAATAAACACCGGTCATCTTGCTCATGACCCCTCTGTCTGGGTTATGCTTCATAATGCTGTTCCCATGGTATGTTTTTACTAACAGACACCACAGAGAAAATGTGTGGAGGTTTGAGAAAACTAAATGGTCTGTGGAGAGGGAACGTTATGTGCCATGGGTTCAAGCTGCTTTTTTTCCTCCTCATCAGAACACAGCAAATCTTCATACTTGTTTTTCATACTCTTCCAAGTGTGTTTGGACATTTTTGAGAATTTTGCATTTTTACCCACCAGTTACTTTGATAGTCCAGCTTCCTTCAAAAAATATACTGAAGTACCTATGAGACAGGTCACCTCCAACCATTTACAACTTCTACCTTTCATGTATGAAAAAAGAACAATATCCTGTCTGGAAATGATTTTGTTCTGGTAAAACAACATAACATTCGCCCGGCAATGAGATCAGCACTAGCCACTCCTTTGCACTCAGGATGAGGTCACCTATAGGTCGTGACCCTTTTCCCGCTCTTGGCAGCTGCTGGAGACTATGCACTGCTGGCTTGTGCATATTATTGGGGTCACTCTGTGTGAGCACAACAACTTCTGTACACCACCGTGGGTTTTTTCTTACCAGCTTTCAGAAGACACTGAGAACTAAATACTTTTGGAAGACTATAAGTATGCTGTCATTTTATTTTTAGCTATTAATATAACCAGAACATGATGTGACAATGAAAAAGCCATTTTTATGCACTCACACTAATCATAATACTGACAGGGTGGTACATCATTATTTGATTATGTTTGTTTTTCAGTTTACATTTGCTGTGATATCTCTCCAGTTTGGCAGGTACTTGTGATTTATTTAGACTTTTGAAGATGATTGCCAAATTTTTCTTGATTATCATTGTCAGTAAGCTGTTTCACCTGAATTGTTTTCTATATAATGGTGCGTTTTCTTTTTTCAAATGTGACAACTTTTATGACAAGCTCAAAGACATACCAGGATTTATTAAGAAGATTCCAGGGAATTCTGTCTCCTAGTTAAGAGCCAGATGTTTGGATTTCTGATCTCTTAGAGGAATTTCCTGGATCTTAACAAGCTGAAGTCTTCCAGGGAACCATCAGTTTGGACATTTATGGAACATTTATATATACACACTAATTTAGGGATAAAGTTATTAGGCTACATAGTTTACATATTCAGAGATCTGAACAAATTTGTATCCTTATAAAACAGTTTAATATTTACAGGAATCAAATATAGTTCAACATTGTAAGTGCTGTATGCATTTTTTTAAATTAATTGTATTTAAAGGGGTCATCGGATGCCCATTTTCCACAAGTTGATATGATTCTTTAGGTTCTTATTGAAAAGCCTATAATATACTTTGGTTAAAAATTCACAATGGTAGTGTAAAACAACATCCTTTTTACCTTGTCAAAATCAGCTCTGCAAAAATCATCTCCTTCTGGTCGAGGCTGCTTTAAATGTTAATGAGCTCTGCTCACCCCGCCCCTCTCTTCTCTCTGTGGAAAGACGAGCCTGTTTACTTTAGCCCTGTTTAGCCGCTAAACTTGCTAACTAGCACATTATTAGGAAAGACGATCGTAAAGATTCATAACAAAAAAACAAAAAAACTTATATTCACTTCTGCTGTAAGTGAAGCTGGATCACGAATGATTCGCGTGAACATAGACGGATATATGTAGATCGGGAAGCACATTCCCTTCACAAACAAATGTAGTCCACTGCATCTTCAGCTGCTCAGATGTTGGGAGTAAATGACGACTACTAGATTCATTATTACATCCAGGGAGATATTCTTGTCTAACTTACATCCCTGCTCCAGCATTGAAACAAAGAGGGCGGACGGTTACAACTGGTTTAAGGTAAGACGTTCATGTCAATCAACTATTGTGGGAGCGGCCTCTGTCAGTGTGACGCCACACCGACAGGCATCTGAGAACGGCTCGATGTGAAAAAGGGAATGTTATTTTTACAGATTAATTAAAAACCACTGCATGGATTTTTATCATTATAGTGTAGATTTGTACTTACACTGCTAACACACATTAATGTTCAAACAACATGAAAAAGTGAACTTGGCATCCGATGACCCCTTTTAAAAAAAAATGAGTCCAAGAAATATCACAACATCTCAATGACAGTCTAATCCCAATATGTTCAATGTATATGATAGACTGCACTCATAATTTTTTTCTCTTTAAAACTTTTTATTACCACAACAAGCTATTCACCTTTTTCCTGAATAACCGATGAGCCATAATGGATTCTTCCGTTTGTGCTCATTATATTTCAGTCTCCTTAGAAATCCATGCTAAAACAGGTAAAAAAAGACGTAAAAAAAAAAAGAAGGTAAAATGTGCTGTTGTTCTTGCTGTAGTAGTTGTTTTGCGTACCAACAAATCTGTCCTTGTCCGGCACTGTATGCCTTGCATAAACGATTATTAAAAGAAAACGAGCATGGTTTTCAGGGCTTAAGTTAAAATACTGTGTGTGAAATAATAAAAAAAAACCTGTGCTTTTATCATTTTGAGTACAAAATCCCACGAACTTCGCCCCGATTGGACGCTGTATATAACACTATGTGCCCTCATCCGTTTTCAGTGCAGCTAACTTCGCGCTGCTTTATGTCATCTACCCACTCATTAAACTATGACAGGTGAGTTACTGCAAAAAGACGCTCATTGCGACACTGTGAAGTGATAAAACTATGGCACCACGTGCTTTTTAAAACCATGTCATATGTTTAATGTCATATTATTGGCTCGGAAAATACGTTAAATTGACTAAAAACAAAGACAGGAAATACAAAGCATCGTTCCAGTCGTCTGAGACTTCCGCGTTTAGAAAAAAAAGGTGGATATCAAAAGCAAATAGTAAATGAATTATATTAAATTTACAGGGTTAATCATATATAGCAACCAATTTGCTAAGTGTAAAGGATTCCTCTTTCTGGATGTAAATGCATTTTTCTAATAATTACTGAATGCAACAAAACAAAACATAAAAAAAAGTGATGAAGTCTTTGGACGTCATCATCTGTCATCAACTTCCTAAAAGCAGTAGGAAGACAGAGACCAAAAAAGCCTTGGGACCAAAAAAGTATTCAAGATGAAAGTGAACATCGGCAAAGCTTTTGATCGCTGGAAGAGCTGAAAGCTTCAAAAACCAGAAGCCGAGCTTGCTTTGCTTGACAGGTAAAATACCATGCTTACACCAAAGCAGCAGGATTGTAAAGTGAGGGGGGCGTGTCTTAAGTGGCTAAATTTGGTCGAAGTTTTAGATTGACATCGCTTACAGCACTTCAGTTGTGTTTGATGCGATGATAACAGACTATTACTGTAGCACAAATTCATCTTGTTGCAAAGAGATATTTTAAAATAAATCCACATCTGCTGGCTGTTGCACGCCGTCACACTGCAGTAGTGAATCTATGTTGACCTGTGGATGGATTTTGCTCTGATGTGCTGTATCTGGCCAGAGAGGACATGAGGTGCATTAGGCTCGAGAAACAGGAAGGAAAGTGTAGGGAAGACTGAACCGAAGCTGTTTAAACAGCTGTACTGAATCAGCAAGTCCAACACCATAGCCCGCACACCTAGCTGGGATATACAGTTTAAAAGAAAACTTTGGCCCTCTATCCGAACTTGTGTTTTTTTCAAACTATATACATTATCGCAAAATACTAAAGCCAAACAGTGCAGTAATAAAATGTCCTTCAAATATTTTCTAATGTCTTTTGTCCAAGTCCATACTCTTCCTCTTTATAGCTTATTTTGCAGTCTAAATGAATAGACTGTATTATCTACATCACACTGTCATTTACATAGTCTTTTTTTATTAACAAAGTCATTCATTACAGCGCAGCTATAACTGTTCCTGTTATAATCTGAACTGGGTGGCAGCTGCACAGTGCAGCTCAATTAGTTCAGGCAAAAGACTGCACACCCGGTAAATAATATCCTGAACTTTTGTGCAGTGAGGTGCAGGAGTGTGAGGTTTATTGCCCTGCAGAGGAGAGTTACTTTGGGGATACAGAATATATTCTTATAGGAAATACTGAATTAATTGAGGTGTTGGTTTAGTGTTAAAGCAAACCCTTACACAAAGAAAATATATATCTTCCAATATTGGGAATCAATATATTAAATTAATTAATGTATTTTGAAAATATACAGAATAAGATATTGTATATAATATAATATATTGTATAGAATAATACATAAGATTGATGCTTTTCATATATTAAAAAAGAGGAGTAGTTCACTTCCAGAACAAAGCTTTACAAATAATGTACTCACCCCCTTGTCATCCAAGATGTTCATGTCTTTCTTTCTTCAGTTGCAACGAAATTATGTTTTTTGAGGAAAACATTTCAGCATTTTTCTCCATATAGTGGACTTCTATGGTGCCCCGAGTTTGAACTTCCAAAACGCAGTTTAAATGCAGCTTCAAATGATCCCAAATGCGGTTGTATTCAATTCCAGCCAAGGAAGAAGGGTCTTATCTAGCGAAACGATCGGTTATTTTCATAAAAATACAATTTATATACTTTTTAATGTCAAACGCTCGTCTTGTCTTACTCTGCCTGAACTTTTTTTCCAGTTCATGACAGTTAGGGTATGTCGAAAAACTCCCATCTCATGTTCTTCCTCTACTTCAAAATCATCCTGTATTGCTGTTTTACCTTTTTTGTTAAGGGTGTTTGATCTTGTTCTTTGCATAGGCTGAGTCAGTTACTTATGCAGCGATGTAGGATGATTTTGAAATGATTTTTGAAGTTGAGGGAGAAAATACGATTGGAGTTTTTCGACATACCCTAACTGTCTTGAGCCAGAATACACAGAGTTCAGGCAGAGCAAGACAAGACAAGCATTTGAGATTAAAAAGTATTTAAATTTTTTTTTAAATTAAAATAACTGAGAGTTTCGCTAGATAAGACCCTTCTTCCTTGGTTGGGATCGTTTACAACCGCATTTGGGATCGTTTGAAGCCGCATTTAAGCTGCATTTTGGAAGTTCAAACTTGGGGAACCATCCCAGTCCATTATATGGAAAAAATCCTGAAATGTTTTCCTCAAAAAACTTAATTTCTTTACGACTGAAGGAAGAAAGACATGAACATCTCGGATGACAAGGGGGTGAATACATTATTGTGAATCATCGTTTTGGAAGTGGACTTCTATAACTTAACTTGATACATCTCACTTATTTTCATATATGAAACGAGTAATGCAAACAATAAGATTAAAAGTTTATGAATATTTGTTTAGCTTTATATAAACCCATGCAGTAACTTTTTTATTTGTATTGATATATACAGCCATACTTGGTCCTTGCAAATATTGCAGGAAATTGAAAAATATAAGCTAGTTTCCCATATATGGAAATGTATTATTTAATATTGCATTATATTTATTCCCAAATGAAATGATATTTTATGGGCTCAGGCAGAGGATGTTATTGTATTATATGGAATTTTTATGAGATGTGTAGAGCTATGAATATCCCCACGACAGCTGTCTTTTTCTGTGTATTTTGATCAAATCAATAGCGACACATATGCAACACTGTATGACTGCTGTTTGTTGATTTAAATGGACTGCTTCCAAATGACTCACATTTTATCACTAAAGATTTAAAGGCTATTACTATAACCCATCTGGCATGACATCACTCCAAATCACTCCTCAAAAATGCATGAAAGGCGACTCCGTCTTGGCCTTTCTCTCATCTACTCTCTGTCAAGAATCTGATGTTCAGCTTGATGGGGCTGAAACTCCTATGACAGTTGGGAGAAAAACACAGTCCCAGTAGACTCCAGCTGTCACTCTATCTTTATGTAAAGTGGAGATGAGTGTGTCAAGACAAGTCTTCACCTAAAATTTACTTGGACAGTGGCAGGCAGGCTCTGCACTGAAAGAAAACACACACGTCAACTGAGGTAGTTTTGCTTTAAACATTTTCTTCCATATTTTGGGCACTTTTATGTTTTAGGAATTTAAATTAACTAAGATTTCAACATCGTTGTTATATGAAGGGAAGATTAAAATTAGATTTATTTTTGCTACTTTTTATAAAATTACTTTTATGTATACACTTTATCTTTTACCCTTGAACCAGACCTAGACGTTCAGAGTCTAGGTCTGTATATATGGGCCATTCTACAGAACTGCTCCAAAGTCTCAAAAGTCCAGAGTTAAAAAAGTCTTGAAGAAAATGTGTCTTTTTCCTAAAAAATTATATGTATGCAATCTGTATAATAGGTACACATTTCTAGTAATTGTGAAGTTAATTCTTATATCGTATTTTCAGAAAGTTTTGGAATATTTGTCTTCTCCCCAAATTTGTCACGACCGAAACACAGTAATAATAATGTAATTAGAAGGGTTATATTGACCTAGTAAGATTTTGCTTACATCTACATTGTAAATATACTTTTTTGCTATTTTATTACATCTTTTCAGGTGTAAATCAATAACAATTACATTTTTTTAAATATTTCAAGAGTAATTTATGAGATTTGTTGTATTTTGAATCCAATTTTTCTTTGTAAAAGGCATCCCATGTTTCAGTAGTGACTGCACATTTTCAGTAGTGACAGTAATGCTTTGGTAGTGACCGCATCACATTACAGAATTTTAACTTGCACTAAACCACTACTAAAAAAGTACTAAAATACAAAAAAAATGCATGACTGTATTAAAATGTAGGTTATTTCTGGGTAGTTGCTGGGTAGTTTTTCTGTAACTAAGTTGCTGGGTCATTTTTTGTAACGTTGGGTTGAGCCCATCTCTAACAAACCCAGCTGCTGAGTTATAGTCAGAGCACAGGCTTTTTAAGTCCTCTTTGCACTTCTTCTGTGAAATAAAGGTTTGTATACATTTTATTTAATTTATAAAGTCTTTACTGTGCTGTAAATTGTATTATTTTATGCAATGCAACATAAGGACGAAATGTCAGTCAGCAGCGGTTGTTTGCAGGATGGAAACGCCTTTTGCCTTGCATAAAATAAATGGATTTTATTCGTTATCTTAAAATATGTTCTCTAATGTTATTACTGTTTGTTTATAAGCAGTTTTTGGAACCAGTCATGGCATCTTTCAGCTACGAGTGAAACGTGAGGCCACGGTCTGAAGTTCGCAGTTAACCCGGCAAAAAGCAGCCCTTCACCAGCTCAGATTTCTGCGACACACCGGCATGAGAATTAGCACTATTTCAGTAAAAAGCGATTACAGAGAATGGTTGAATACACTAAAATTAAAATTCTACTTTTAAATGTTGCATTTTTTATGTCTAAAATGCTTGTTAAACGAGTTTAAATGTATGTAATATTGTAAACTATGCTGTATTCACCCAAATAAATTCAATTTGTCTTGTATTTTGTCCATGTGTTCTTGCTTGTTTAATTCTAAATGTTCATCTTTTGATTGCCATTGCCTCTAATTCTGTGTTTTTTATAAGTTCCAGTCCATTTTAAACCAGCAATATAATAATTGGATAATAATTAATTTAATAATAATTAACGATTGTTGACATAAATAAAATAACCCAGCATGTTTGGTTAAACATTTAACCCAATGAACTTGGTCAAATTAACCCGGCATGTGTTCTGTCCATTATTTACCTAGCGCTGGGTTGCCAAATAACCTAATTCGGGTTGTTTTTAACCCAGCATTTTTTAGAGTGTAGTGACATGAAAAATGCAGGACACATTTGAAGAGAATGATCTTATATATATATATATATATATATATATGTGTGTGTGTGTGTGTGTGTGTGTGTGTGTGTGTGTGCAAACAAAGTAGTAGGCCATTTTTTATTCCAAATATACTCAAAATGTAATTTGTTTATAATTCAAAGAAGTGCAGAGCATACGCAACAAGAACTGTCCTTTCCATATCTATCTTGACAGATGATAACTGACCATCCCTCCCTCAGAACGCATTTGGACATGACACATGGGAATTTAGGGATGTTTATTTCAGCTGGGCCACGTAACACTACTTTCACCTCCCTATTTCATCTGGCTTACATAACTGAATGTCAGTGCCCACATCTCAAGAGTTGGCTCAATCCCTGCGGTCGGACAGAGGGAGTGAAAAAAGAAAGAGAGGAAGAAATCATAAAAAAATAAAACAAGGCAAGGTTAAAGTTTACAATGAGGAGTGTAGCTTGCCAAAAACGAATGGCTTGATATATGCCCTGCAGCGCACAGACACCAGGCGGTACCTGTCTCCTCCAAACACGGCACATGCTGTGTCTTTATAAATAGTGAAAACAGACTACCTCGACACATGATGATGAATTCACTGCTTGAAACTAAACTACTGTATCTGTATCAGCTTCAACATACCAACACACATCACCTGTCTCCCCCTCAAGGAGAAGGAGGGAGCTCTATACCTGGTTGTATCCACCGCATGTGGATGTCAATTAATAATGTCAGTTAACATTTCCATTCCCGCTCCCCACCCTCAGAGCTTGACCTTTCCTGAAGCCCTTTACTTTGCTGGCTTTTTAATAGCTCCTGCCAGGAATGATATCAGAGCTGGAGGGTTAGAGCCGCAACTGCAATACAAAGGAGTAACAAAAGACAGGAAGACGAGAGCAGCTGATAACCAGCTCTGCAAAAAGGTAAATGTGATGACACATACACACACACACACACTGCTCTGTCTTTTGATGGAAATATTCTGAAACATTTAGAATCCTTTTGCAATTCTAACCAACAAACATGATTCCTATAAACCTCAAGCTATTGTTTCACGAAACTTTCCAGAATTTATATTTGACATTATTGCTCTTCGTAGAGAAAAGCAGCTTAAATTCGGATGTTGCTCATCTGTATTAAGGTCTATCAGGGATTACTTGAACTGTGAAAGATAATTTCTGACTCACTGAACCTGATGAATCAGACATACCTCATTTTCACAAATGCTTTCAACTTTCTGCACTGAATAAAAATGACTTTTTAAATTAAAAACACCAGAAGAATTATGGTGAGGTGTTTAATATATATATATATATATATATATATATATGCATTTGAGTTGCATATAAAATTAGATAGAATATTTATATATATATATAGAGATAGATACATAGATATTATATATAATAAATATCCTATCTATTTTTATATGTAATTCAAATGCAGAAATATTACATTTAAAAATACTCAAACATGTTTAAGCCTAAATTTAAGATTTATGTTTTTGAATTGCATATTAAAACATGGCAGAATTTATCATTAACTATTTGGTTACTCATTTTAGGTAATGTATTCTGACTAACTTTTAGGTTACTTTTAGATTGCTTTAAAGGGGTCATCAGATGCCCCTTTGTTGATATGATTCTTTAGGGTCTTAAAGGAGAACTCCACTTCCAGAACAACAATTCACAAATAATTTACTCACCCCCTTGCCATCCAAGATGTTCATGTCTTTCTGTCTTCAGTTGTGAAGAAATTATGGTTTTTGAGGAAATCATTTTAAGATTTTTCTCCGTATAATGGACTTCATTGGTGCCCCAATTTTGACCTTCCAAAATATAGTTTAAATGCAGCTTCAAAGGGCTCTAAACGATCCCAGCCGAGGAAGAAGGGTCTTATCTAGCGAGACGATCTGTCATTGTGTAGCACGGGCCCTGGGATTTAACTACAGACCCAGTGTTTATAAAAGCAAAAGTGCAAAGACTAAGAAAGTTAGCTGTTTACAAACAAAAAGGTACAACGATGTCGGACAATTCTGAAGTTGTAGGAGAAAATAAGATGGAGTTTTTCAACATACTCTACCTTTTTGAGCTGGAGTACACAGACGATGAACTTAGACATGATTCGCAGTAGTGATGGGAAGTTCGGATCATTTTACCGACTCTGACCTTTGAGTCTCGTTCAGCAAAATGAACGAATCTTTTTTCAAGTCATTTCGTTCATTTTAGCAAAATCAAGATTAAATCAATCAAGAAGAAATTTGTATTTTTTGAAAAAATGACAGATCGTTTCGTTAGATAAGACCCTTCTTCCTCGGCTGAAATCGTTTAGAGCCCTTTGAAGCTGCATTTAAGCTGCATTTTGGAAGTTAAAATTCGGGGCACCAGTGAAGTCCATTATATGGAGAAGAATCCTGAAATGCTTTCCTCAAAAAACATAATTTCTTTACAGCTGAAGACAGAAAGACATGAACATCTGGATGACAAGAGGGTGAGTACATTATTTGTAAACTGTTGTTCTAGAAGTGGACTTCTCCTTTAATGAAAAGTCTACAACATGCTTTGGTTAAAATTTCTCAATGGTAGTGTAAATAACACCTTTTTTTACCTTGCCAAAATCAGCTCTGCAAAAATCATCCTGTTCTGGTCGAGGTTGCTTTAAATGTTAATGAGCTCCGCTTGCCCCACCCCTCTCTTTTCTTTGTGGAGTGACGAGCCTGTTTACTTTAGCCACGTTTAGCTGCTAAACTTGCTAACTAGCATGTTATTAGGAATGATGATCGCAAAGATTCATAAAAAAAAACCCTTATACTCACTTCTGCTGTAAGTGAAGCTGGATCACGAATGATTCGCGTGAACATAGACGCATCCATGTAGATCAGGAGGCACATTCCATTCACAAACAAACATAATCCACTGCATCTTCAGCGGCTCAGATGTCGGGAGTAAATGATGACCACTATGTTCATTATTACATCGAGCAACACAACACCTCAATCGTTCAATCAGAGATATTCTTGTCTAATTTACATCCCTGCTCTGAGGTAAGATGCTTAATCAACTAGCGTAGGAGCAGCCTATGTCAGTGTGATGCCACACTGAAAGGCATCTGAGAATGGCTCAATTTGAAAAAGGGGATATTATTTTGACAGATTAATTAAAAACCACTGCATGGATTTTTATCATTATTGGGTAGATGTGTACATACACTGCCAACACACATTAATGTCCAAACAACATGTAAAAGTGAACTTTGCATCCAATGACCCCTTTAAACTTAAATAAATAAAAATGTATTTATTTAAAAGTTTACATTTATCAAATGTAAAAAAAAAATAATAATAATAAAAAAATAATAATAATCCATTTTTGATATCAACATCATGAAAGGCATTAAACAGAGATAGAGAGTGAATAGTAAATAGTGAGTTGATAAAAACCTAATAATTAAATAATTCATAAAAAATGTAAAATAAACGCTATTTAAACACTTGAACAATAAAAATATAAACATTTTATTTGATTACCTGCTGACAAAAATGTTGGGGAATCCCTGCATTACATGAACAAATACTAATAAACACGAAAACAATAAAATTATACACCCAAAGTCTTCCAGGTTGGAAATATTTTTGTCCAGACTTTCAGAATCAATAAATTAAGAATAATTTACTGCCATTGCATAAATAATATGTAATCATGTAATCCATAAAAAAGTAACTGTAATCTGATTATACGCATTTCAAAATGTAATATACTCTAATTACAAGTACTTCATTTTTGGAATCTGATTACATAATCCAGATTAAATGTAATCTGTCACTACCCAGCATTTGCCATGGAACAAGCGATATTTAATATGAGACTGAAACCAATTAGATTTATTAAAGACAAATATATAAAACAAGTTACCAAAATCTGTTTCTTTCATGACTGAAAAATGTGCACCACATTAAGTTTATTAGTTTGGTTATATTAAAACTGTGTAATACAAATGAATGAACTCTAATGCATAAATTTAAAATAAATTTAGGCCTTTTAAATAAATGTAGGCCTAAATGTTGTTTTAAGTGTGTAGTGTACATATACTGTAATTTTTTTTTTTTTCATATTTTACAAAAAAAATAAAATGAAATAAAATAAAAATAAAAGCTGCAGTCCCTAACTTTTGGCACTCTAGCGTTTTCTCTGTTTATGTCTATGACAAATCATGCAGATACTGGGCTACTATGGATTCATGATGTACTCGCTTATTATATATGGTCTGAACCACTGATCTATAATAGAGAACTGGATAGCTCATGACGTAATAGAAGTGAAGCCACTGCGCCGCCATATTGCTATTCCCTAGTATTCGCAAACATTCTATTGAATAAATAGGAAATAATACGACTTTAATGAGAAAACTTCACCTAACAAGTCAGCGTTTTCATATCTGACGTCTCACTGTACATTCTCACAACGCAAACGTCCTAAACATGTAAACGTTTATTGTTTAATGTCGGGAATTCCCTCTGCTTATTAAAAAGTTAGGTTCATACATTACAGTAGAACATCATATGAACATGATAAACATCGGAGGTTCACCATGTTTACAAATGACAAAATGCTTATTCTGAAAACTGAAAGATTTATGCTTTGTATACATATAATTTGCCTTGTACAGTTAATAATTGTTTATGCTGTTTTGTTATAGTGTTTTTATTCGTAACGTTACAGGCTAAATGCATGTTTCAACAATGATTTCGTTAACATCATTTTGAAGCAGGTAATGATTTAAACGTTTAATTCAGCCTACATAACATTCATGTTGAGATAAATGTTAATATTAAACGTTAATAGTGTAAAAATGTTAAATATAACATTTTAAATATAGGAATATTAAATGATTTAAATAACTAAAAAGATAAAATGAAAATGAAACTAAAACTGTCAGCAGACGGGGTTAAGTCATTGATTTATTCAGGACTGAAGCGACTTTCTTTACAAATGGGTAATTGAATCAATGACTCAGATTCGTTAAATTATATATAGATCAGTGGTTTGAACACATAAAAAGTTACGGACTTCAGCTTTAACTATAAAAGTAATAATGTAAAAGCCTAAAGCACTAAAGTTCTTAATATATCTTAATATTAATTATTTTCAAATCAGCATTTGCAATTACATATCCACAGGGTGGACACCACAAAGACACAATAAACATAAATTGCATTAGCTAAATTATCTTGTTGACATGTGTTTGCAGAAGCATCACTATGCCTTGTCTTGTGATGACATCAGGAGCTGTAAATAACTTGACTTCTCTCACTGCGATCTGTCATTCTCCCTACAGGCGACAAGGAGAATTGTACATTATTTAATAGTGACCTCTGGCTGTAGTCACAGCAGCTCTGGAATTCATGTGGCTTTTTCCACTGAGTAAATAGTTTAAAATCAAGCTGTTGACAGCGTGCAGATGAGGTTCTCCCCACGTATGCATTGTGTGTTGGATTTATTAGTCATCTCTTTTAGAAATAATGAGCTATTGTATGATAAAATACAAGTTTTATTTCGTCATACCACTTTATTGTTGTTTAGAAATGCCAAGATTTAGTCATCTGCAGACCTATAGTGACATCAAAGAGACTGAGGCTACATCGAAAAACTAAAGAAGCGTTATGTGAAATAAATATTTATGATCCTGCATTATTTCAAGGTCCATAATCAGATTAGGAAATTCGTGACACTGACTACGTTTACATGGACATCAGTAATCTAACTATTTACTTTATTCTGAATAAGTCAATATTATAATTAAGGTGTTTACATGAGTTCATTTTAAAATATTCCTTTCATGTTCCCGTTTTACATGTTATAGTACATAGATCGATTAATGGCACACGTCATTACGTTCCCACATTACGGCATCTGACGTCCCCTACAGAATTTCACTTATCAACATACAGTTAATCTCTGTTATGGTGCCGTTTACAGTTTGGGGTAGGGATGTTTATTTCGGTTATTAAGTTGGCTTGGGAAAGCCAACTTACTGAAATCCTATTTAAACTTCTTCTTCTTCTTCTTCTTCTTCTTCTTCTTCTTCTTCTTCTTCTTCTTCTTCTTATTTTTCTGACCGCAAATTTTTTGGACACTAACTCCTCCTAGACCGTTCAAGCTACATACTCCAAACTCGGGTCAGATCTTCATACTGTTCTGACTTAGTGTGCTATATCTTTTCAGACTGGTTTGAGTTACGGTTTTCATTGACCAAAAGTCCATGTCTGTTTGAACTATGTTTAATGTAAACTGCTAGAAGCCATTGATACTCAATTAAGCTTTAAGCTATCTATGTTCTTTCTAACTAATAACTAATCTATCTATCTATCTATCTATCTATCTATCTATCTATCTATCTAACTATCTATCTGTCTATCTATCTATTTATCTATCTTCAAACCTTATCTATCTATCTATCTATCTTCAAACCTTATCTATCTATCTATCTATCTATCTATCTATCTATCTATCTATCTATCTATCTATCTTCAAACCTTTATCTATCTATCTATCTATCTATCTATCTTCAAACCTTATCTATCTATCTATCTATCTATCTATCTGTCTATCATTTAACCATTACTATCTATCTATTTATCTATCTATGGCTAGCAACCAGAATCATGCTAACAACTTTGCTAATCATGCTAGAAACATGCTAGCAACTTGCTAATCATGCTAGAAACATGCTAATCATGCTAGAAACATGCTAGCAACTTGCTAATCATGCTAGAAACATGCTAGCGACTTTGCTAATCATGCTAGAAACATGCTAGCGACTTTGCTAATCATGCTAGAAACATGTTAGTGACTTCCTAATCATGCTAGAAAACATGCTAATCATGCTAGAAACATGCTAGCAACTTGCTAATCATGCTAGAAACATGCTAGCGACTTTGCTAATCATGCTAGAAACATGCTAGCAACTTGCTAATCATGCTAGAAACATGCTAATCATGCTAGAAACATGCTAGCAACTTGCTAATCATGCTAGAAACATGCTAATCATGCTAGAAACATGCTAGCAACTTGCTAATCATGTTAGAAACATGCTAGCGACTTTGCTAATCATGTTAGAAACATGCTAGCGACTTTGCTAATCATGCTAGAAACATGTTAGTGACTTCCTAATCATGCTAGAAAACATGCTAATCATGCTAGAAACATGCTAGCAACTTGCTAATCATGCTAGAAACATGCTAGCGACTTTGCTAATCATGCTAGAAACATGCTAGCAACTTGCTAATCATGCTAGAAACATGCTAATCATGCTAGAAACATGCTAGCAACTTGCTAATCATGCTAGAAACATGCTAGCGACTTGCTAATCATGCTAGAAACATGCTAGCGACTTTGCTAATCATGCTAGAAACATGCTAGCGACTTTGCTAATCATGCTAAAATCATGCTAGCGACTTGCTAATCATGCTAAAATCATGCTAGCGACTTTGCTAATCATGCTAGAAACATGCTAGCGACTTGCTAGTCATGCTAAAATCATGCTGGCGACTTGCTAATCATGCTAAAATCATGCTAGGGACTTGCTAGTAATGCTAAAATCATGCTAGCGACTTGCTATTCATGCTAAAATCATGCTAGTGACTTGCTAAAATCATGCTAACGACTTGCTAGTCATGCTAAAATCATGTTGGCGACTTGCTAATCATGCTAAAATCATGCTAGGGACTTGCTAGTCATGCTTAAATCCTGCTAGCGACTTTGCTAGTCATGCTAAAATCATGCTAGCGACTTGCTAGTCATGCTAAAATCATGCTAGCGACTTGCTAGTCATGCTAAAATCATGCTAGCGACTTGCTAATCATGCTAAAGTCGTGCTAATGATTTGCTAGTCATCCTAAAATCATGCTAGCGACTTGCTAGTCATGTTAAAATCATGCTAATGACTTGCTAGTCATGTTAAAATCATGCTAATGATTTGCTAGTCATCCTAAAATCATGCTAGCGACTTGCTAGTCATGCTAAAATCATGCTAGCGACTTGCTAGTCATGCTAAAATCATGCCATGGACTTGCTAGTCATGTTAAAATCATGTTAGCGACTTGCTAGTCATGCTAAAATCATGCTAGTGACTTGCTAGTCATGTTAAAATCATGCTAACGACTTGCTAGTCATGCTAAAATCATGCTAGCGACTTGCTAATCATGCTAAAATAATGCTAGGGACTTGCTAGTAATGCTAAAATCATGCTAGCGACTTGCTATTCATGCTAAAATCATGCTAGTGACTTGCTAAAATCATGCTAGCGACTTGCTAGTCATGCTAAAATCATGCTAGCGACTTGCTAATCATGCTAAAATAATGCTAAAATCATGCTAGCGACTTGCTAGTAATGCTAAAATCATGCTAGCGACTTGCTAATCATGTTAAAATCATGCTAGCGACTTTGCTAATCATGCTAAAATCATGCTAGTGACTTGCTAGTCATGCTAAAATCATGCTAGCGACTTGCTAATCATGTTAAAATCATGCTAGGGACTTGCTAGTAATGCTAAAATCATGCTAGTGACTTGCTAAAATCATGTTAGCGACTTGCTAGTCATGCTAAAATCATGTTGGTGACTTGCTAATCATGCTAAAATCATGCTAGCGACTTGCTAGTCATGCTTAAATCCTGCTAGCGACTTTGCTAGTCATGTTAAAATCATGCTAGCGACTTGCTAGTCATGCTAAAATCATGCTAGCGACTTGCTAGTCATGCTGAAATCATGCTAGCGACTTGCTAATCATGCTAAAGTCGTGCTAATGATTTGCTAGTCATCCTAAAATCATGCTAGCGACTTGCTAGTCATGCTAAAATCATGCTAATGACTTGCTAGTCATGTTAAAATCATGCTAATGATTTGCTAGTCATCCTAAAATCATACTAACGACTTGCTAAAATCATGCTAGCAACTTGCTAATCATGCTGGAAACATAACAACATGCTAGCAACTTTGCTAATCCTGTTAAAAACATGCTAACAACTTGCTAATGTCACGAATCTGGTCGGTGTCCCGCTGTCCGCTCACCACCAGATGTCACTCTCACCCCATTATCACACTCTGACGGTTGTACTACACCCTGGACTACATTCCCCATCAGCCATTGCACTTCATCCGCAACCTATCAGCGACGCTATAAAAGCCCCGGTCTTTCCCCTTGCAAACCACGGAGTATTGTGTGTTGTTATTGTTGTATTTCCACTGTTAGCGTTTCCTAGTCTCTAGTTCCAAGTTCCTAGTTCTTTGTTCTCTCGCCTGGCTCCCCCGTTTTTCGACTGTTCGCCGCCTGCCTTTCCGAACTATCTATCGTTATTGGATTATTCTCTACGATTGCCTGTGATATCCCTGTCTGCTCCTGTTTTGACCTTGCCTGTACGACCATGTCTTTGTCACGTCCTATTAATAAAAGCTTGCATATGGATCCGCTCGCCTCTCGTCTCGTTCATCCCGTAACAGCTAATCATGCCAGAAACATGCTAGCAACTTTGCTAATCCTGTTAAAAACATGCTAGCAACTTGCTAATCATGCCAGAAACGTGCTAGCAACTTTTCTAATCATGCTAGAAACATACTTATCTATCTATCTATCTATCTATCTATCTATCTATCTATCTATCTATCTGTCTATCTATCTATCTATCTATCTATCTGACAGACTGAATTCAAACTCTAAACTTTTTAAAACTTCTTAAACTTCATAAACTTTTCAAACTTTTCAAACTTCTTAAACTTTTTACAATTTTCAAACTTTTTAAAACTTTCTGGTCCGGCTTTCTCAAGCCAACTTAAAGTTTGTCTTGACAAACTTTTTTATCTAGTTTTTCTTAACCTTCGCTCCATAACCGATTATTAAGCGTTAACCGACAAGATTATTTATTAGAATTTAATTATTTTAGAAATGATAAGTTTCTGTGACCCATTAAAATACCAAAATTTGTTTCCCGGGATTATTTTTACATGCGCAAAAATCAGCAAACAGCAGAACATGAGGATTCACATGGACACATCACATCACGCACCTGCAGCGCTTATGCGAACGGAGAAAAACATCATAAAGCTAGGCTATATATTTAATGAATGAATAAGCCTATAAGATAAATATTTTTACTTTATTGACAAAACGAAAAAAAAAAAAAACCTTGCGCGAAAGGAAGACGGCTGAAATCGGCATCCTATTTTTCTTTATTGTACAAACAGCAAACCGTTTACAGTTTAGATTATCTGTATGACTAGAATGAGTCGTTTCCACTGTTAAAAGGAAAAAAAATCAAGTGATTGCGCCGGCGCTGCACGCGCACACATAGTCAGCCAAACATATGGAAAAAAATCACACTGCTTAATCGTTATCAACGTACTGCCGTGATATTATTATTATTATTTTTTTTATGTGGACATTGGAATGCGAGAAGTACAAAACCAGGTGTACATAATAAATACAATTTCGGCATTCTACATCCCGAATACGGAAACATTTGGATTTATGTAGTATGACAGACTCAACGTTAGTTTTAGTTTCGCTTTAGCCTAAATGAATTCGTTTTGGCTTGCTTCTTATATTTTTCATTCTTGCTCTTTTCTGAATACTGTTAAATTGAAAGGATTTTTTTGTGGAGTGCGGGGAACTAAAATAGCCTAGCCTATGTTTATAGTGTATTGTAAATATTTCGCGTCGACACCAGAAAGAATTATTTCTGAATGTAATAATAAAATTATTATTACATTATTATTATTAAAGACTTAATGCTATAGGACTACGCGATTTATCTTTTTTTTTTTTTTATCTTTTTTTCTCTCTCTCTAACGGTCTAATCTGATTCAATGATCTATGCTAAGCTATTAGCAAAAAAAAAAAAAGTGGAGTGTTCCTTTAACCTTTGTTTGCCGTCAAACATTTTAGCACTGCCGTGTGTGTATCCTGTTGCAAAATGCGGCGAGTCCTACACGAAGGTAATAGTGTGATTAAGGTGTATGCATGTCTAAAGTGCACTTGGATAATGTGGCTAAAATAGGAATACTCCACATGTCTTAATTCGATTTGTGTTTACTTCGAGTATGACATTAGTCGAATTAAGGTAATCAAAAATATCTGTTTACATGGTAGATTTTTAATCGGAGTATTGTCTTAATCGTGTTAAAATCGGAATATTGTTGTCCATGTAAACATTCTCTCTGATCTCGTGAACTCCTCAGGTCAGATGTTTTTGTGATGCTCAAGATGCTCTTGGATCATTCTCAAATCATGCTGGGGAACATAAACATGGTCTTTCCTGTCAAGGAGCTCAGCGCATAGCACTAGTAACACCAAGGTCATGGGTTTAATTCCCAGGGAAATCAAGTACTGTTAAAATGTTAATGTGTACATTGAACGCAATGTTAGTGTCTGCCAAAAGCATAAATGTAAATGAACATCATGTTCTGAACAAACTTGTAGAGGTCATGCCAGTTTGAGAGCCAAAAACATCAACTTTTCATTAGCGTCTTTAGACTTTTTGAACCCTGCTGTATGTGTTTTGCAGCTGAAATTTTGTTGACTGGTCTGATCTTTGGCCCACCTGTGGTGAGAACGTCCTGTATCACAACAAGCGAAGAGCTGACCTCTAGCTGAGACTTAACCAGACTCCCTGTGGTTTATTGTGCCTGACCGAATGACAGCTGGATCTTACAGACTTCTCCACCTATCTAAGTGGTTATCATTCAAGGTGGAGTCTAAAAGGAGATGCTCTAGTCTTGTTGAAACTAGTAAGTCTTTTTCCCTTAACAACTAGCTACAGACGAGTCACTGCATGGAACCAGACCACACGTTCAGTTTCACCCAGCAACGGAAACATAAGTCATGGTTTGTCAAATGACTCACTGGGGCCCTGAAGGGACAGAACACTCACACAATCCACAATTGCTGACATATATTGTGTTTTTTTTTACTCTGTAACTATTTCTGAATGGTGTTTGTTTAGAAAAACAGAATAGTGAGTTGTTATCATGAGACGTGGGCAGGCCATCTTGGTCTTGGTAGATTGAATCTTATTATGTTGGCCTACCAGTCAATCCATTCTATATGAACATAATGATCAAAGATGGGTCACATCACTGGGATCTTCCTGTTATGAATGACCTCCTCCTTCCTTTCGTGCGACTGTCGCAACAGGACGTGAGCAGTCATTAACAGAATAAGAGGAAACGCAGAATGAGTGCATTTGAGAGTGTGGGAGAATCGAAGGAAGACATTTAGAAAACTATTTAAATGCTTCTTTTGGGATTTAGGGATTTGAGAGGCACTATTTGACCCATATTTCCCGTATTATCATTTTAAGCCAAATTCCTATAACCTGAAAAATACAGATAGAACTGATAAAACCGCAGTCACACAATATTTAGAGACGATGATGCACATTATAAATTGTCAGAATATAACATCAGTTGGTTTCCTATTACACATGATTATTTATGCAACCACCAAAGTCAGCATGCTTTTATTTTCTAAATTTACATATAGCTTCACATTCAGATGTTTATGATTTATTTTTACAGAATTTGCTTTTATAATGAACAGCATGATGCTTTTTCGATTGACTGCAGAGGTCACTGGAGACAATGGGTCGCCTGGAAAACAGAAAATAATGAAACAGCAAATTGGCATGCAGGACATACAGCAAGTTGGACTTCAAAAAGCTAGCTGTCTGCTAACAGAGCTATGGCTTATTAGACAACATTACTCATTAAAAATCATTCCCAGTTTCCTGGGAAAATCAGAAACTGAGTCACCTTTAGATTATAATGCAGCTCAAAATGCAATTTTCATACTGAACGGTTACACTCTACCATACAAGCAAGAAAGCCCCATGTTACAGTGATTAATGATAGAAAACATTTACAGTATTACCTCAATGCTGTAGTGAACAGTTTTGGTATTTTTGAGCTTCCAGTCTTTAAAGGGAGTAAGATGGAAGTGAGCTTTCACTTTTGCTGATCTTCACACAAGAAGGAAGTAAATGAGAGGATAGCTGACAGACTTGAGTTCCATTAATGATTTTGAGCTTTCCTATAGCTTAAACAGCTTTGATTTCCAGGGAATGCAACTGATAAACTAAGTTCTTAGCAATGCATATTACTAATCAAAAATCATGTTTTGGTATATTTACAGTAGGACATTTGCAAAATATCTTCATGGAACATGATCTTTACTTAGTATCCTAATTAGTTTTGACATTTGAAAAATTGAACATTTTGACCCATACAATGGATTTTTGGCTATTGCCACAAATACGCCTGTGCTACTTAAAGGAACACTCCACTTTTTTTGAAAATAGGTTCATTTTCCAACTCCCTTAGAGTTATACAGATGTGTTTTCAGCCGGTCACCGGGTCTGGCGGTAGCACTTTTAGCATAGCTTCAAGGAACTTTGCTGCTGTACCATGGGTGCAGCAGGTGCAATGATATTACGCAGCTCCTGAAAGTGACCGGCACTAAGTTTGTGTAGATGCAGAGTTGCAGCTGGCAGAGCTGACGGCTGTGTAATATCATTGCGCCTGCTGCACCCATGGTACGGCAGCAAGGTTCCTTGATTGTTACGCCGGAATGAGAGTATAGTTCCTAGCCATATCGGCCTATAAAATCGCAACTTTTCATTTTCCGCCAGTCTTAGTGCACGATGCAACTACAGAAGAGTCAAGTTTTAAATAGGAAAAATATCAAAACTCTTTAGTCATTTTATAGTGAGATGCTAATGGTCTAATCGGATTCAATGATTTATGCTAAGCTATGCTAAAAGTGCTACCACCAGACCCGGCGACCAGCTGGAAGGATTCAAAAACGGTAAAACACATCTGTATAACTCTAGGGGAGTTGGAAAATGAACCTATTTTTAAAAAAAGTGGAATGTTCCTTTAAGACTGGTTTTGTGGTCCAGGGTCACAAATGTAAAGACATGGCCAGACTTCTGACACAAATTAAATAAAACCCCGAATTATAGGCCCTAGATTGCATAAGAGACTACATGATAGTCCTTGGTTTATCCGTTAGTTGTGATTTCTAAAAAATATGAAAACAGTTGGAGAGGTCAGCTGTGACTTTTTAGATGTACTATTACTAAATCAATATATAAATTATATTAATATATAATGTTCCTATGAAGAATATCCGAATATTCCCTTTTGACCATAATTTTAGGAATCATCAAATCTTCAACATCCCCCCTAAAAATGTTTGCACTCATGCCCTTGAGCTTGTTACTGAGCACACAATCCCTCTAGAAATGTAGAGACTGAATGTAAGGCTGAAATTGTCTGTGACAGGAAAGAATAAAGTGAAGAGTGCAACAGAGCAATGTACCTGTAGTCTTTGTCTATAAATATAAGCCTCAGGGCTCAAGCGGAGCGTGTAATGATCTAGGTTGGGTCACCTTGCCTTGAAGCATTATTTATGCAGTTCTCTCAGGACCTCACAGAGCCCAGATCAGTCAGTTACAGTTCCTACAGGCAGCACTGAGCGCTCACTTGAATGTCACAGTCAATACAGAGTGTGACTGGTCAAGAGTGATGCCACAGACTCACGTTCATGATTATTTTCAGAAGAACACATATTCGTCTCTACATCTCTATAGCTTACAGTTCAGAAAGGTGAGAACCATGAACCATCAAGTTAACCACTGGTTTCTCCATCTTTGTCTTTTTTAAAATCCAGCTCTACTAGCTCTAGGGGTGTAATTTTTGATTGAATTACAACTTGACAGGATTGATATTTTACTATAGAGGGTTTTCATGACGCATCATCAGTTGACCATATTGGTGGCACAGAACGTAAACAATGCCACTGAACCGAATGGAACTCACAAATTTTGCTGATTATTGCTGCTGAAAATGGTCTATAATTGTCATGTTTTGGGCTGTACTAATCGGTCGGACCAGGAAAAAACATTTGGAGTACTACAGATTACAAAAGTTATACAAATCAAGGAGAAAAGTGCAAAAGAATGTCTGAGGAAAGAAGGTGTTTGTGGTTGGCCAAACTGAACCAGCATTTAAAGGGCAAGAATTTTGACAACATTAGTGTTTGTTCTTATCATTTCCATTCATGTAGGTGAAATATTAGGCTAATATTTTAATACTGCTCGTATGTATCTTTACCACCTATTAACTCAAAATATTGTGCCTTTTCCTGCTTAGTCCTTCTCTATATGATTTAGCAGCTTCAACACGCTTTTTCTGTGGTTTACACAGCATAAATTAGCAGAACAGCGTATTCAGTAGTACATTAAATGTGCAATCCATGCTGTTGTTTACATCCGAGTATCTCTAATATGGCCGCGCATCTAGGTAACTGACCAAACCGTGATGTAAGTGCAAACCCTCTATACAATGCAATGCATCGTAGCAACATCAAGGCCAAGGGCTCAGTTCCCAAAGAATGCATAAAATTATAAAGCACATTTTGAAAGCAATGCAAATTGCTTCGCATAAAAATGCATGAATGAAAATAGTTTAAACATTGTAGTTCAAATGATAAATGAATGCATTATATGTTTATAATCAGCAATTAAATTCTGTAATTACAATGCATTGATGCATATTTACTTAGTACATATTCTTTAGATGTAAAACGCTACTTGCTGGCTGCAAGAATGTTCAAAAATTCTTTTCTGAAACTTTGTTGAGGAACTGATGCTGAAGTAATATAATGTGTACTGTCTTCTGTTTTGTATTTGAGCTCCAAATGAGGTGCTGAGAAACTAGTAATGGAAAGAAAGGTACAATTACACAGGCTGTTATAGCAGCCTTTATTAAGGAGAGACAATTTGGTCTCTCATCTTTTGTGGATTTTTATTATTTGCTGTACCGAATCTCGCTTCTCTATTTGATGTTCATGTAATATGTGACTCATATGTCTACATGTGTAGTTAATAAAAAACAAATCAGTGTAGGCTCAGTTGTGAATCTTTCATCTGAGAAAAAGACTATACCCATATACTGAGTTTTTCCACAAAGCGTATATAAATAAGCCTTGGACAAAGACTCCAAGACACCTGCTGGTCAGAGGGGTTTCAGTCTTACTGGAGACCGAATGACTTGATTTAGGTTTCAGATAAAATATAGCTGCGGTAGCACGGATTAAATCACTGTCAGGGATTTCCAGCTGTGTCCAGTTATATATAACATGATATATAAAAGCATGTAGCGGGTATATATATACCAGCCGTGTGATTTTGTCTGATTTACAGGACAATTCGTCACCATTATGTGGAATATGGAGAATTAATGACAGGAGGCGTGAAGGTCTAGTAGCCGCCCCTGGCCAATGTGTGGCTGAGCAGAATCACACAGCGAGCAGCACAGCGAAGTGTTGAGTGGAGTCAGAGCCGCTGAATGATTCATTGCTGTCGAAAGGAATGAATAAACGGGGCGAAAGATTCACACAACAGTTGAAATCCTAAGGACGTTTTCTTCTTCTTGGATAGCGGAGTTTTCGTTAAGTTCGCCTCTACTTAAACGCGAGGATAGCACAAAACACGGTAGGTGTTTAAACCACCACCAACATCACTGTAAGCTGAAAGCAGCAGATAACTGTGGAGACGCGTGTGTATTTCTGAGGATCTGAAAGTTTCTTTTGCGGACATGTTTTGTTATGACATATCTCAGGATACATTTTATAAACAACAGGTTTTTTTTTTTTTTTTTTTTAATTTTTAAGTTGTGTTTTTGGTTACCTTGCGTTAAAATTTGACTGCTATAAAAGATAAAACTGTTTGAAGAATCCAATTACTGACTTTTGTATTAATCGTAACTTTTGTTTTAGTATAAATTGATGAGAATAATATAATTAAATGAGCATTTCACATTGCCTCATGTGTGTATGGACGACCATGTCTTGGAGATGAATTACAGTGTGATTGTTTGCAGGTTTGATCATCAGGTAAACATTACTGCTATCCGTTTGCATAGAACAAGGTGGGAGATGCCATGTGATGTTTGGGTGTAACCTAAGTCATTTGCAATGTGTTTTGAAGACGAAAGACTATTTTGTTTGTTTAAAGGAAGTCTATGTTTGTGGCTGAAATGAGGAGCAATCATAGCAGGAGCCAAGGGTTTTTACTTATGCTTTGGTTAACTTGTGTAATCTCATTTGGCAGCTGCCAAACCTCACACATGCTCCTTGGGATTATGCTGTGCGTTTGAATTCAAGCCAGCCATATTTCTCATACTGTTCCCACTGCCAGCTGTACTGTTTTCAGGTAAACTGATCATAAGCAAAATCATTAGCAGGGAATTTTAAGTTTACAGCATGTTTGTTTGCTGCAACTTTACAACAACAAAAGCGTTTTCTAAATGACAAAAGTGAAAATAATTAGATGAAGTCAGTACTAGGTGCAGGGTGGCCACTTCGGTCTAATCAGTTTGATCAATATTTTCCTGGTCAGTTTCTGCCCCACCAGATGGTAGTCCACCTGATTCATTATCTGGATCATCTTGGACTAGGTAAAGACTATAAAGGTCTAACTTGGACTAGAAACTATAAAACAAGCTACCACAGAGGGTTTGCGTTTACATCACGGTTTGGTCAGTTACCCGGATACACGGCCATATTGGAGCTACTCGGATGTAAACAACAGCATGGATTGCATGGTTAATGTACTACTGAATACCTTATTCTTATAATTTATGCTGTCTAAACCATGAAACAAATGTGCTAAATCAGATTGAAAAGCACTTAGTAAGCAGGAAAGGGTGCAATATAGCTTAAAATTTCACCTACCTGACCGGAAATTATAAGAACAAACAAAAAATTCTTGCCCTGGAAATCCTGGTTCAGTTTGGCCAGCCACAAATGCCTTTTGTTCCTCTGTTTTTTGCACTCTTCTCTTTGACTTGTTATAACTTTTGGCAGTCTATAGTACTTCAAATGTTTTTTTCCGGTCCGACTGATTAGTACAAACGGGAACAGTAATTCACCATTTTCAGCAGCAATAATCAGCAAAATATGCGAGTTTAGTTCGGTTTAGTGGAATTCTTAACGTCCAGTGCTGCCACTATGGCCAATTGATGACGTGTTGTTAAAACAATCTATGGGTTTTAATCTGTGCAGCACAGCTAGAGTTATGTTATGAAATATTCCAACCTGTTCTCACAGGAAAACATAGATGTTTCTTGAAGTGGCAATTTTGTATACAATTTTGTTCGATTTTTAGAAAAAAAGGAAGCATGAAGGCCAACCCCTAAGCCCACCCCTAAACATAACGGTCACTGGGGCATAAACAGATCGTACAATAATGTGTGAATAAGATTGTATGAATTCAGATGAATTAGCAACCAATTGGCCAAAACGTAAAATAGCTACGAATTGCCATGGGATTGTGTTGAATATTCAGACTTTAACTGCTGTAATGATCATATTCCATCAGAATAGTTTTAAATAGCATTTAGACTGAAAGCTACTATATCCCCTGTTCTCTGAGCTAAAGTATTAGGCCTATTTTTTAATGCATCATCCAATCATCATTAAAAAAATTATTTTGCATGTTAAATATTGATCACACCCATTATGAAAAATAATATCATTCTCAGAATTCTGTTTAAATTATAATCAATCATTATTTGCTGTGTGTTACCTGATGTCCCACTTTTGCTCAACCCACCCTACGCAATTTCAGACACATGTTCTTCATTACTCCTAATACCCCTGCAATGTGTTGTCAGTCACGACACTTCTGTCACAAAATCCCTGCTTCCAGAAATCGACTAGCCATTTAAACTTAAGATAGATGTCAGGAAAAATCCCTTTTAAAGCAGCCAGAGCCGTCATCCTCTGATATCTATTGCTATTCATCCTCTGGCTTTAGTTAAGACAGGCAAAGCCACTTAAAAGAAGCAGTCGCGCTGGGGAGGAGCTGATTGGCAGGTGAGGGGCTGATTTGGAGGCAGCGGGATTAAAGAAGTGTCTGAAAGAGAGCAGGAGAGAAGCTCGGTCAGGACCTGATTCCCCTTTAGCGATTAAACAGATTAAATGCATTTACTGGGTGGAGAAAAAGAGGGGTGTGAAAGGGCTGACGTGCCAACACAAAGCCTTTTCTCACTGTGTGTTTGCTGTTTACAGCATAAAACCGATTTCACGTATCTCCATCAGAAACAATGTCTCTTTAAAACGGGCTCAGACAGTTTAAGTCAATTATACAACCTGTCAGTGTCGAAAGCTGTTGGATTTAGTCTGGCTTTGTGGCTGGCAGGGGACGAGGAAGAGCAGAACAGCTCTGCAGGTGTAGCACTTAAGTGACTTGAGCATATCACTACACCTGTGGTGTCAGTTACTTTACAGAACTTAATGCCTACTGTCTACTTTATGTTCATTTATGTTCTGTTTATGATAGTTTTCACATACATTGTATAATTATGGTTAAATGTCTGATGAAAAACATAGCTTTATTAAAATATATACTGATAGGGTTTGTTAGTTTTAATACATGGTGATAAATAAAATATTGGGTAATTTAAAAATATTGAAGTCTGCAGAATTGTATGTTGTTTTAATGTCCTAAATTAAGATTTGAACTTTCCTACATTGTTCCACATGGCCGCGTGGTCTATTATGCATTATGCTGTTTCTTTTTTTCTTTTCTTTTTTTCCAAGTCATGCAGATCTGGAACAAAACAAAGGCGAGTAAATTACATAATTTTCATTTTTTGGGGCAACAGTTCACAAGCACCACGTTAGGTTTGGACAAAATTCAGAATTTAAGAATTGGCTTCTTTTTATTTCAACTGAATTGAACGCACAATTGGAATTAAAGGAAGTGGAATTTAATTAATTAAAATTCTGAAATTCAGCAGGTGATGCTATTCTGCAAATGAATTTTCCTTTCACCCTGGTCCATAAATGTATTACATATAAATAAGTATATATGTAAATTAAAGGATTATTTCACTCCAGAATTAAAATTTACTCATAATTTACTCAATATGTCATCTGTTACCAGGAGTGAATGACGAGAGGCGAGCGGATCCATGTGCAAGCTTTATTAAACAAACAAGACAGATACAGGGTCGAGCAGGCAGGGTCGAGACAGGAGCAGACAGGTGTGTAACAGGCAGTCGAAGAGAATGATCCGATAAACCAGAGCGATAATCCACAAGGCAGGCGGCTAGACAGACGTAAACGAGAAAACCAGGCGGGAGAATACAACAATACCACAACGATACAACGATACAACAATCCAGGAAGTGCAACTGAGGAGGACCGGGGTTTTATAGGATGCCTGATTGGTCACGGGGGCTGACGCAATCAGAGCGGTGGAGGATGGGAGATGCAGTCCGAGATGCAAAGCGACAGTCAGAGTGAGTGGGTGGAGCGAGAGTGACATCTGGTGGTGAGTAGACAACGGGACACCGACCAGGTTCGTGACATAGCCCCCCCCCAAGGAGCGGCTTCCAGACGCTCGAAAGAAACAACAGTCCAGGGGAGCGGTGGGATGGGGGGGAAACAGGGCGAGGGCTGGAGGACCAGGTCCATGAGGGAAGCCCAGAGATTGAGGCAGGACCGACAGAGCAGGTACCCTCCAGGGTGGGGCCGGAGGCGGAGCAAGAGCCCTCCAGGGCGGAGGGGGAGCAGGAGCCTTCCAGGGAGGGGCCAGAGGCGGAGCAGGAGGCGCAGGAGCCCTCCAGGGCGGAGCCGGAGGCAGAGCAGGAGGCGCAGGAGCCCTCCAGGGCGGAGCCGGAGGCAGAGCAGGAGGCAGAGCAGGAGGCGCAGGAGCCCTCCAGGGCGGAGCCGGAGGCAGAGCAGCAGGCGCAGGAGCCCTCCAGGGCGGAGCCGGAGGCAGAGCAGGAGGCGCAGGAGCCCTCCAGGGCGGAGCCGGAGGCAGAGCAGGAGGCGCAGGAGCCCTCCAGGGCGGAACCGGAGGCGGGACAGGCGACGCCCGAGCCCTCCGAGGCGGAACAGGAAGCGGGGCGATCCTCCAGGGCGGAACAGGAGGCAGAGCAGGAGGTACCGCAGCCCTCCGGGGCGGAACAGGAGGCGGAGCAGCCCTCCGGGGCGGAACGGGAGGCGCAACAGCCCTCCGGGGCGGAACGGGAGGCTGCGTCTTGGACGGGGACCTGGGGAGAACAGTGACAGAGGATGCAGACAGGAAAAAGGGAGAAGCAGAGAGTTTAGCAGTTAACGCCCCCTCCATAAGAGGTTCTACGGCCGACGCCGACACCTCTGGAGGCATTGGCGCAGCTTCTCCGATGGGGAAGGCTTCGGGAGCAGACTTGAGACCCGACGGGACCTCTGAAGCAGGCCTGTGATCAGAGGGGAGCTCTGGGTCAGGCTGGAGACCAGACGAGGCCTCTGCAGCAGGCTTGAGATCAGAGAGGGACTCTGGAGCAGGCTTGAGATCAGAGAGGGACTCTGGAGCAGGCTTGAGATTAGACTGGAGCTCTGGAGCAGACTGGTGAACAGATGTGGCCTCAGGGGTTGATCTGTGAACAGACGTGACCTCAGGGGCACAGTGAGCAGCCCACACACACCAGATGGCAACCGCCATTAGCGGAAGAGCAGCAGCGGGAGGTTGTGGTGGGTCCAGTACACTGGTTACCATGATGGGCCGTGATCGTGGGATATCTGACGAGGCATGGCACGGCTCTGGAAGGTCAGACGAAACATGACGAGGCACTGAGAGGTCTGAAGTAACATGGAGAGGTTCTGGGCCATCAGGCGGGACGTGGGTTGACTCTGGGCGATCAGACGAGACATGACTTGACTCTGAGCGGTCAGACAAGGCGTGATGGGGCTCTGAGCCGTCGGGCAGGATATGATTTGGTTCGTGGTGACCAACTGTGACTTGACCTGCTTCGTGGAGATCAGTAATGAATTGACTTGGCTCCTGAAGATCAGCCATAACTTGACTCGGTTTGTGACGACCAGTTGTAACAGGGCTTGGTTCATGGAAATCCGCTACAACATGACCTGATTCAGGGACAACATCCTTGGCGTCGCTGGACTCGGCAGCTTGACTGGACTCTGGAGCAGTGGCTGAAGCTTGACTTGACTCTGGAAAAACAGCAGCAGCTTGGCTTGGCTCATGAGGATCTGCTGTAACCAGGCTTGGCTCATGGAGATCTGCTGTAACAGGACTAGACTCGTGAGGAACAGTTGTGATTTGGCTTGACTCGTGGGGAACAGTTGTGATTTGACTTGACTCGTGGAGAACAACAGCCGTGTCTTGGCTTGACTCATGGAGAACAGCAGCTTTGGTTTGACTTGACTCTGTTGCTTGACCGGACTTGGAAGCTTGACTTGACCCTGGAGCTTGACTTGACCCTGGGGTAGCAGCCGCGGTGTGGAGGAGTGCCATTTTAACTGCCCATACAGCCATGAGGGGTGAATCCAGCAAGTGGGCCATCATGATAGGCCGCGATCTTGGGATGTCAGACGGGACGTGACTTGACTCTGGAACCACGGCTGAGACTTTGCTTGACACAGGAACTGCTTCAGGAAGGCCGGCCATGATGGGTGCAGACTCAGGAGCAGAAAACACAACGTGAACAGGCTGTGGCTTGACCGAGATGGCCTGAGCAGGCTGTGGCTTGGCGGCCATCTTGTGCAGTGGCTCTGGCGTGGCAGCCATCTTGTGCAGTGGCTCTGGAAAGATGGCTGTAATTTGACTTGAGACAGAGGCAAGAGTAGTTCTGACTTGACTTGACGCAGAAACAGCAGCTGTAGCTTGACTTGACTCGGGTGGCAGCAGTGACTTGACTCGACTCAGGAAACACATCTGCAGCTTGACTTGACTCAGGAAACGCAGCTGCAACTTGACTTGACTCGGAAACTTGACTTGACTCGGGAAACACAGCTGCAACTTTAAATGGCTCTTGTATGGTAGCTGTGACGTGACGGAGCTCTGTTCTCGCCGCCATCTTGTGAACGGGCTCCGCCGTCGCCGCCATCTTGTGAGCGCGCGCCGGCGCCACCGCCATTTTGTGCACGGGCTCTGTTGTCGCCGCCATGTTATGAACGCGTACCGGCACGGCCGCCATTACACGGGCGGGTTGCACGGCCGGCGTTACCGCGATGTCGCGTTGCCTCCCCGCGACACCCACGGTGAGCGAGGAACCGCTGATCTGGAGTGCAATATTTAGATATTGGCTTATAGTCCAATGGGGCTGATGCGTTGGCATTAAGGAGGCGAAAGGTTCAGAGAGCCCTCCACGGAAAAATATCATTAAGCACAGATCACTCATAGAAGTCTGATGTGTTAATGTATTAAAGTCCATAACGTACTCCTCAACCGATCGCTCACCTTGCTTGAGGTGCATGATCTGTACCGCAGGGTCCTGAGCTGCTGGATCCTTGTTGACGGATTGTTCTGTTACAGGGAGTGAGAGACGTGAGGCGAGCGGATCCATATGCGAGCTTTTATTGTGTTTTTCCCATTGTTTAGCGTTCTTTGTTCTTGTTCCTTGTGTTTTTGATCCCCTTGCCTGGCTCCCCGTTTTTCGACTGATCGCCGCCTGCCTTCGGATTATCGCTCGTTATTAAGGACTGTTCTCTCGTCTCGCCTCCTACATTTCTGTTTACTGTTGTTTGACCCTGCCTGCACGACTATGTCTTTGCTTCGTATTATCAATAAAAGCTCGCATATGGATCCGCTCGCCTCACGTCTCTCACTCCCTGTAACATCATCCAAGATGTTCATGTCTTTCTTTCTTCAGTTGAAAAGAAATTGAGATTTTTGAGCAAAACATTCCAGGATTTTCCTCCATTTAGTGGACTTCAATGGGAATCAGTGGGTTGAAGGTCCAAATAGCAGTTTCAATACAGCTACAGCTCTACACGATCCCAGCTGAAGTATAAGGGCCTTATCTACTGAAATGATCCATCATTGTCTAAAAAAATAAAAATGTATATAATTTTTACAAATGCTCATCTTGCACAAACCTTGCACCCATAATTTCACGCATTACGTAATCATGTTGAAATGGTCCTGTGGTGCAGGTGAAAGTACAGACCCAGTGTTACCAAAGGGAACGTGTAAAGAAAGTCAAACACCATTTACAAAAAAAAGGTTTTTTTTTCGCTCTACCCTATCTTTTTGAACCAGTGTCGGTGGATTCCAGAGCTAGTGCAAGATGAGCATTTGTTGTTAAAAATTATGTACATTTTTCTTTCTTTTAGAAAATGCAACTTTGATTCCTTGACTGGGATTGTGTAGAGCCCTTTGAAGCTGCATTGAAACTGCCATTCGGACCTTCATCCCGTTGATCCGCGCTGAAGTCCAATATATGAAGAAAAATCCTGGAATGTTTTCCTCAAAAAGCTTAATTATCAATTCTGAGTAAATTATCAGGAAATTTCAGTCATCATGGCATGTTTCAGGAGTGAACTAATCCTTTAAGAACAAATTTCTGTAGATGACCGTTTAAGCAAATTTATCTGTCTCTCTGTTTTAAACTTTCAAACACAACTTGGTAAAGCCATCATTGAAAGTTTGTCTTGACAAAACCTCATTTTTTAGTTTAAACCTGTACTTATTGTAGTTACATTTTAGTTCATTGCAACACCACTCCTTAGATTCAGATTCAAATAGCAATTCTGCATTGTGTTTGCTACTTCAGTTCAAATTCAGGAATTTAATTGGAATTTTAGAAATCATTCTCAATTGCACAACCCCGCACCATGCAACATGTCAGAGCATGTGCGCTACCCACCAGACCATGTCTCCAACAATAAAGAGTTTCTTTGTCCAGGACTCCACCTGTGAGCATTTGTGATGTTTCTTCCCCCGCCATGATCAATGGCGACCCAGGAGATCCCAGATTTCAGCTTGTAAAGGCTGGGGCCGTGCATTGAGGCCTTACCTGGGCCCATCTGAAAAGCTTTTGAAGCGTCCGTATGTGGTTGAGAATGTGGCTAAAGCTCACAGGTGTCTGTATTCGTTTCTACTTTCTGATGCGAGTCAGGGACCTGCACCATGCAGCGCGTTGGCTAATTAGGAAGGAAAAGAGAGGAGACAAATTTTAATTTCACAATGAGGCAGTTCTGTCATTCCACGCCGCATATATGTGTAGATCGGTGTCTTTGTGGGGAGTCACGGTGAAATGTCCAGGGACACGCAGAAGTCCCATCTGTTCCTGTTTTTCAGCTGCAGTCAAAGCCTTGCTGCTTTCTCTAAAGGCTTAGCGGGGGGAAACAGATCAGGGGAGTGTTGGAAAGCATTCAGGTGTTACTTTGGTTCCAGAGCTGTATGTATTATGCAAGTGTATTTTGTATACATTAAACATTTATTTTATTACAGAAATTATAGAATAGAAAACAGTTAAGTATCATAGCTAACATCCAAGTATCACATATAATCCATCTATCTTTCTATCTAAACTATATGTATCTATATATATCATACTTAAATTTGCCAAAACGAATATAGATGGGCTAAAATTCTTGTTTTATTAAAAGAAAAAAGGACCATTTACTCCACATTCTGAAGTCATTGTTATGTCGACGTCTGCAGCATATTGAACAATGGCCAGGTGGTGCCAGAAAGCCTTCTGTCATGACTGCTTTGATAAAGCAGGATATTTAGTGTGTACTATCAGTAAGCTATGAATAATATCCCTCCCTAATTGTTTTCTCTGACAGATCTTTTTTGGTATGCACAAAAATTAATTTCCAAGTGAAATGAGTTTTGTACATCAATGAACATCTCCCGAAGTTTACATATAATTAACTTGGAATCACCATAGGCCTAACACTTGCAAGCCTACAAGTAAGCACACTAAAGATGAAAAGATTGTCATCATATATATATATATTTTTTTTTATTAACAAAGGATCAGTGGGTTGTGTTTTGGATGCTAGTCAATATCATGGGATGCAGGTGTTACAGTCTGGATGTGTGTGGAAATACATACTGGTATATGTAGGATGAACAGGAGGGTGTACTGTTTTGCTAATAGCTATGAATGTTGTTCTTTCTTGCATTCAGTCAGTCACAGCAGAACAGGATGGAGTTTAATAAATGGACATCTTTAGTTTTCCTGCCAGTGCTTTGACTGGGCTGTATCTGGTGTCTCTGGTTACCTTGACAACTATAATAGAGACTTGTGTTTGCTTTCAGATTATTTGGTTGTATAAATGTTTAGACTGGTGTTTACATTGTATTGAAAGACAAGTTAACTTTTAAACCCCTAGGGACACTAAGTCCAGACTTCTTCCATTAACATGAAGGTTAATGTACTGGGACTGTTAGCAGGTGGAGGATGCTGTGTGTTGAACATGAGAGCATGAGCCAGAAGCCTGCTCTCTCTCTGTGTGCTATCTTGTTATAGAACTGTGTTGGAGTTCCTGTGTTGGATGATCCTGTGTTAATCTACAGTACCTGTTAACCACAATGCTCTAGTGCTTTCTGTGGTAATCGAATTTGTTAACCCTTTGTATGTTTCAAAATTTTTTATGATCAACCTCCAGGCTTTGTACAGCACCAGTAATGTGATTGTCGTTCATAACTGTGCCACATGTTTTATTCTAGTCATGTGGGCATTTTGATTTTTATTTTTACAGTGTTGGCCATATTATAAAGTGCACCAATATTACAAATTTGGCTCATTCCATACTCTTTTGAATAAATTAAAAAGAACAGCTATGACTGAAAAGAAAGTCGGAAATTACACTAAAAATTAGAATTCATTTTGGTATCACAAGAATCATCAAAACAGATATCCATTTTATGAATCAAGACTTGCAGTGTTTTGGCAGAAATCACTGTGATCAAAAATGATGTTAGAGTACCAATATGCAAAATCTCTTCAGCTTAAGTATCGAGAGGCAGCTTGTTGGGAAAGAACTTTACTACTAATACACTGTAAAAAACAATTTGTTGAGTGAACTTAAAATAATTTGTAACCTGGCTGCCTTAACATTTTAAGTTCAGTCAACTCAAAAAAGTTTATTCAACTTGAAATGTTAAATTATACCAAGTGACAACTTAGATATTTGAGTTGAATCAACTTAAAATTTTAAGGCAGCTGGGTTACTTACCCATCTGTTAAGTTTAGCAGACACAAATATCTAAGTTGTTACTTAGTACAACTTAACATTTCAAGTTGACTAAACTTATTTTAGTTGACTGAACTTAAAATTTTAAGGCAGCAGGGTAACAAGTTATTTTAAGCTGACTCAACAAATTGTGTTTTTTATTTTTTTACAGTGTACTTGTTAAGTTTTTCCTATAGCAACCAACACATTCTCACTCCCAACTCGTCACATATTGATGCTTGGTCAGGACCCCTTGGCACACAGGGTACCCCTTTAGTGTCACTTTTTTGATGTGCAGGGTACTCTATTGCTGTCAGTTGTTTGCCTTTTTAATGGTAAAAATAGAAATCATTTAAAAAAAATGTATACTTTTGTAGATATTTTGAAGCACATATCTCCATCCCTACCCTAAACCTACCCACTTTTAAACAATACAGTAACAGGCAAATAAAAGTACAGTCACAGATATTTATTGCAAAAACTGGCCACACTGTAAAAAATAAAAAACACAGTTTGTTGAGTCAGCTTAAAATAACTTGTTACCCTGCTGCCTTAAAATTTTAAGTTCAGTCAACTAAAATAAGTTTAGTCAACTTGAAATGTTAAGTTGTACTAAGTAACAACTTAGATATTTGTGTTTGCTAAACTTAACAGATGGATAAGTAACCCAGCTGCCTTAAAATTTTAAGTTGATTCAACTCAAATATCTAAGTTGTCACTTAGTATAATTTAACATTTCAAGTTGAATAAACTTTTTTTGAGTTAACTGAACTTAAAAATGTAAGGCAGCCAGGTTACAAATTATTTATGCGAAGAACAGAGTAAATCATACGTTTTTAATGGCTGAAAATGATCCCTTAAAGCACTCACATCTCATTCAAAAAGATACTCCCAAACATTACCATGCCACAGTCTGTCACAAGACACACAAGAGCCAGTGTCATTTCATAACCAAAGCTGGTGTAATGCTTCTTTCAATGCTTCTCTGCAATGCTTCTCTGTCAGTTTTTTGAATAAACTGTGACTGTAGTTGTATCTGCATGTTATCTCCTGTTTTTATATCGACAAATGGTTAGATTTAGGGGTGGGAGTTGGGTTACATGGTCATAAATGTGTAAATACTGTAAATAAAAAAATTAAATAAAATTGTTGTGACTGTTTACATTGAAAAATCATAACCCAACATATATGCAATAATGGCTAAATTGTTGCCCAATATATAACTTAATCATGACGATAAAATTCCCATTGCCTTTAGTGTCTGCATATTGATGCCAAAGATTTCTTATTTTAAAGCAATGGAGTACTCTACACGTCAAAAATTGATGCTACAGGGGTACCCTGTGTGTCAAAAAGTGATGCCAAAGGGTCATGACTAAGCAACAATATGTGTTGAGACAACACACTCCCTAACAGCAAACAAGAGTCAAAACTTTATTTTGGTTTCATGATTTGGTAAAAAAAAAAAAAAAAAAAAAAAAAAAGACCTTTTTGGTGCATACATTTGGCTTCATCTGTGGTTTCACAAACAGACACCATCAGTCTCTCTACAAACCTCTGCACTAGCCTGGTAATTTACCCAGCCTCCATAATTGTCCATTTTTATGTAACCTGGAAATATGAAAAATGGCAGATTCACATCTTTTTTCTTTTTTGCTCTCTATCTGCACTTTTTGTTTTTACAGCATTGTTATCAGTATGCATAGCTGTCTTGTTTAGCTCTCTAATGAAACAAAATCATCTTTAATTCTAATCTGGCACCCCTTGTGGACTAAATTGATGTTATAATTAAAAAATAGGGTCCAAACTCCATATGCTTGAAATAAAAGCAGAAAGAAGAGGATTAGGGGTGAGTAACTGCTCTCCACAATTCATTAGACATGCTGCTTTACTGCTGTTCACCATGTCCTACTGTGCGTTAATAGAAACTGAGCTTCATGTTGGCAAAGAGAAACTCTTTGTAATGATCATTAAGCCCAGATGGCTTGATTGTTGTGAGGGATGTGACCTTAGAAATTCAACTTGGTCTGAACACACACTATGCAGACCAACCAATATTAGACATGAAATAGCGAAGGTGCAATTTCAGTCATAGTTGTACATTGTGATGATGACTATTGATTTTTATGGTGCTGCGGCCTTCAATTACGTACCTAATCTAATGTTTTGAATTTGCATTCATGAAGTGGCATGAACTCGCTCCCAGAGACTATTTATTGGATAGATGCTGTTTGCTGTGAGGCTGTGCGAACTGGAGTCAGAGCTGCTGACTTTGACCAGCACAGTAATAAATCACACTGACTCCCTCAGGAAGTTTGAACATCTCAGACAATGAAACATCGGGAAGAAATCTGGCCATGCAGTAAATAAGTCGAGAATCTGTGCCTACACTTTTTCCCTTTAGGTATTGCCTCTTTGTCTTTCCAGGTGTCTCATGGTTGCTAGTTCAGTCTTTCATACTGGAATCACTCGAGCTTTAAGTAGAAAATGAAAAGTCTCTGAATGACAAGATTTTTATTCTTTTTCTCCTTCAGTGCTTGTCTGCAGCCTCTGACCATTTATGTGTATCCTCTTGTGATATACAGTTGAGGTCAAAAGTTTACATCCCCCTTTCAGAATCATTAAAAATATTACTTATTTTACCAAAATAAGAGGGATCATACAAAATGCATTTTATTGTTTATTTAGTACTGAACTGAGTAAGATATTTCACATGTTTACATGTAGTCCACAAGAGAAAATAATAGTTGAATTTATAAAAATGACCCGGTTCAAAAGTTTACATTCCCTTGATTTTTAATACTGTGTTCTTACCTGAATGATACATAGCAGTGTTAAACTCCCCACTGTTTTTCAGAAAAATCCTTCAGGTTCCACAAATTCTTTGGTTTTTCAGCATTTTTGTGTATTCCCTTCCAGCAATGACTGTATGATTTTGAGATCCATCTTTTCACACTTAGGACAACTGATGGACTCATATGCAACTATTACAGAAGGTTCAAATGTTCACTGATGCTTCAGAAGGAAAAACGATGTATTAAGAGCCGGGGGGTGAAAACTTATTCAATTTGAAGATCAGGGTAAATTGAACTTATTTTGTCTTCTGGGAAACATGTAACTATCTTCCATAGCCTCTGAAGGGCAGTACTAAATTAAAACATTTGATATTTAGACAAAATAAGAAAAATGTACACATCTCCATTCTGTTCAAAAGTTTTCACCACCCGGCTCTTAATACTTGATTTTTCCTTCTGAAGCATCAGTGTACCTGAAGGATTTTCTGAAGAACAGGCAGTTTAACTGTGCAGGACAAACAAGAGACTCATGAACAACTATCACTAAACAAAGAAAACACAACTGTGAATCATTCAGGTCACAACACAGCATTAAGAATCAAGGGGATGTAAACTTTTGATCCGGGTCATTTTTTATAAATTCAACTATTATTTTCTCTTGTGGACTATATGTAAACATCATTTATGTGAAATATCTTATTCAGGTCAGTACTAAATAAACAATAACGTGCATTTCGTATGATCCCTCTTATTTTGGTAAAATAATTAACATTTTTAATTATTCTGAAAGGGGGGTGTAAACTTTTGACCTCAACTGTAAGCGTAATATGCACGCAAATATCTAAAGTGTCAGTGTAGGAAAATAATCCTGCACTTTGAGAGCTTGCTGGACCATGGACTGCTTTTTTGTCCCAATATGGGATTGGATGCAGCATAAAGAAATGAAAAATGTAGTAGTAGTGATAAGCAGGTGATTATAGATATTTCTATAAGTGGTGTATATATATACAGAAGATGAGAGAAAGTTTTTGTTTGATCTTGAAATCATCATTCATTCATTTGATTGTTATTCAAGTTGATTCATTATTCATTTGATAATACTGAATGAGGACATTCAATAAGTATGTGTTGTTCTTACTGTCCATTTTACACATTTTACAACATTTAGATCCATTCGGCTGAATGATTTTCTTCTGAAGTCAGTGCAGAAAATGTGAAAAATGTCTGGGCCAAGGAGGTCTATAATACCTGGACATTATTGATCGATATTTTATGAGAACAGTAACTGTAATGGGATTATAACTAGAAATGGGATATGAATGTAGGAAGTCTCTTATACAACAAAGAAATGTTATTCAGAGGAATGAATGTGTGAATTTTTTTCTTGCCAGTTAAAAGGATAGTTCACCCAAAAATGAAAATTTCCCCATGATTTTCTCATCCTCAAACCATCCTAGGTGTATATGACTTTCTTCTTTCAGACGAATACAATCGGAGTTATATGAAAAAATGTCCTGGCTCTTCCAAACTTTATAATGGCAGTGAATGGGTGTTTACATTTTTTAAATAAAGTGCATCCATCCATCATAAAAAGTACTCCACGCGGCTAAGGGGGGTTAAGAAAGGCCTTCTGAAGCGAATGGATGTGTTTGTGTAAGAAAATTATCTACATTTAAAACTTTATAAACTGAAATCTTTAGCTTCCACTAACGGGCATACGCATGTTCGCTAGAACGTGTCATTCCAGCAAACGACGTAGGATGTAAGCGTAGCATAAGCTCCGGTGAGAACATGCTAGTAGAATATGCATTTTTTTGTATAACTCTGATTGTATTGGTCTTAAAAGAAGAAAGCCATATACACCTAGAAAGAGTTTGTGCTTTTGTTTTTCTTTTTCTTTGTCATCATTTATAATTTAGTGACATAAGCTGCCAGGTGTGATTTAATTTATAATGCAACATTTATATTGTAAAACTTTATTTATTTGTTTAATTATTTGCACATAATACATAGTAGGCCTATAGCCTGCATTTAAACATTTATGTTGGGTTGTATAGCCTTCAGTTTGCACTTTGTTTGCAGCATAACAATAGGCAATATGTGCATTTTATTAAATTACAGAAGAAATTTTGCCTTTTTATCAGGTTAATTAAAGAAACAATTGACAAAACACTGCTAATTAAAGCAAACTAAATTAACTAAACTAAATTCCAGCCTTTTGCTTTTACTGGCCATATTGTGACTCCGATTTAGTGAATAATTAGATTAAGTTTAGATTAATTTGATTAAATGTGCAACTCTAGTTGGTATATTTCGATGAGGGAGTGTAACTGCACTGTGAATGGGCCGGCCGGTAGATGTTGGCGCTTTTTCTCCCTTGAAATCTTTGTATATTTACAGAAATTGATTTCAACAGCTGGCTCACAATTCGACCGCCCCATAAGGGAAAAGTCTTGGTGCTTTGTATGTCTAGTCTATCCCTGGATGTTTCTAAATGTCTTTTATGCTAGCACACCACCCACACTGAACCACTGCATTACCCAGTGACTTCATGCTGAAGGAATCGTTGAGCCAGCCATTGTTTTTGAAACGTCCAAGAGACTGATAAAGTTAATCGTCATGCTAGCTTCATGTGTGTTATTTGATCAAACATGCTGTTGAGTGGATAGTGGAGATCAGTGGATCACTGATTGTAAATGTGCTACATTTAGTGAATGCAAAAAGCATTATAGGGGATGAAGAGAAGAATTGTGTGCACTGAGTCCTCAAATATGCCAGAAGATATAAAAGTGTATCAGCCATGTACTCTAGGTTTGTTTTGAAGAAGAACATCAAAAGGTATGCCTACACCAAAAATGATAACATGAAAAGAGAGAACTAGTGCTTTCAAACAGTAAAGCTGGACAAATGTTCCATGGCCTGATTCTGTGTCCTGCCAGGAGTGTTTCTAAAAGAGTGAGCTTCAGTTGTGTATGGGACCCCAGGTACTGTATAGTAGCCCAATAGCTTTGTGCCCAGTAAGTGGATGGAAATGGGTCATGATTGATTCCCTTTGCCCCTGCCGTATTGGAACGGACTCCAGAGACCGTGAGAGAAGCCAGGAACCTCAGTGCTTTTGCCATGTACTTTGAAGGTATACTGCACATAATTGTGTCCTTAGGGTATAGAGTTTGGCCTTCAATGCTCCGCTTTCATGCCCAAGGTTTTCTCTGATACCTGTCATCTTAAACAGCAGGAATGGAGCTTTTTCAAACCCTGATCTGCATTTTACCATGTATTGCTTAGAGGGACTTGTACGGGAAGGGAATCCTTACAAGTAGTATGGCGCAATTGTAGTATTCAACTTTTTTTCTTCTTTTTGACCTGACTGAGGACAGCTTGTTCCCAGAAAAACCTTTGGGAAGCCTTACCTAAATGTTGGATATTCAGGCTTGCTTTAAAGTGCAGTCTTGCAGAAAAGTGTTCAGATGGCAGAATGTCTTGTTAGATGGATCCGTCAAATGACATTGAAAGGCATGGAAGTTGAGTGCAAAGCACATGATTTAATTTCCAGTGCACATAATATCAGTCTCCTGATGGGTAGGATGCTATAAACTACTTAAATCATTTTCAGTAAATTAAATAAAGTTTAAATACAAATATTAGATGAAAAACTTAAGAAGTTGAATGAAAATGAGAAATATTCCCTTGTCAGTTACAGCTGAAATAAGTTCAAGATAAAGTACTAAAATTACTGAAACTAATTACTAACATGGAAATGAAGCTTTAGAGATACATATAAAAAATAATAATAAAATGACAAGAGCACATCAAATTAATAAAACTTAAACTAAAATGAAAAATAAAACTGAATATCTAAAAAAAAAGCTAATTACAAATACTATAAAAGTATATAAATAGTAATGCTGGTCCTGAGGGAATTAGTAAATTATGGGTTGCTTTCCTTTTGTCCAGTTAATTTTTACTGTTTAGAAGTTTGATGCAGCCCATTAACAGTTTGCTCTATTTGTCACATTGTTCTAGGCCATAGCCTGAATCTGTCATATGGTGTGACAGGTCATATATTCCATAAGCAATATAAAAAGCACCTATTTTTAAAAGGAATATCACACACAATGTCATATTAGTACTCATACAGTGGAAAATATATTTGCTGTTTTCTGGCTTATAACATGACATCAACAGAATTCTCATCTCTTTTACATAAGTTATCTTTTTTTTTTCCCCAAACAAACTATAATGCATTAATTTCACATTTAGTCTTTTTATTGTCCTATATTAATGTTATGGTATATAATTATGTATATTAAATACAGTGCGTACAGTTATTATGCAAGTTGATATTCTGATCATATTTTTTTCCAAGCACATTTTACAGATTCCAAACCACATAAATCTTAATAACTATTAAATTTGTATTTAATCATTTATAAGTGATATATAATTGTTCATGAAGGCTGAAAGTGAAAAACTCATTATATTCAGGTGTGCATAAATATTAAGCAGGTTTTCTTTTAAAGATAAAATGAGCCAAAAAAGAGATTTAACAAGTCAAAAATTATTAAATGATCATGAGAAATATTAAAAACTAATGCAATTCAAAAATTGCAAAGTTAAGGCATAACCACTGGACAGCAAAATGCCCATTGGGTCACCATGATCAGAAGAAAACAGGTGTTAACTGCAAAAGAATTAAGAATTAAAGGGGTCATCGGATGCCCATTTTCCAAAAGTTGATATGATTCTTTAGGAACTTAAAGGAGAAGTTCACTTCCAGAGCAAAAATTTACAGATAATTTACTCACCCCCTTGTCATCCAAGATGTTCATGTCTTTCTTTCTTCAGTCGTAAAGAAATTATGTTTTTTGAGGAAATTTTTTTTTCTCCGTATAATGGACTGATATGGTGCCCCTGAGTTTGAACTTCCAAAATGTAGTTTAAATGCAGCTTCAAAGGGGTCTAAACAATCCCAGCTAAGGAAGAATAGTCTTATCTAGTGAAACGAATGGTTATTTTCTAAAAAAAAAAAAAAAAAATTCAATTTATATACAATTTATATTTATATATATTTTAACCTCAAACGCTCGTCTTGTATAGCTCTGCGTGAACTTTGTGTATGACAGTTAGGGTTTTTGTAAAGGGTGTTTGATCTTCTTTGCGTGTTCACTTTGTAAACACTCGGTTGGTATTTCTGCAGCAATGTAGGATGATTTTGAAGTTGAAGGAGAAAATGAGATGGGAGCTTTTTTATCTACCCTAACTGTCTTGAACCAGAATACACAGAATTCACACAGAGCTAGACAAGATGAGCATTTGAGGTAAAAAATTATAGAAATTGTCTCTCTATTTTTTGAAAATAACTGATCATTTTGCTAGATAAGACCCTTCTTCCTTGGCTGGGATCATTTAGAGCCCTTTGAAGCTGCATTTAAACTGCATTTTGGACATTCAATTTCAGGGGCACCATAGAAGTCCACTATATGGAGAGAAATATTGAGATGTTAAAAAAAATTCTTTACAACTGAAGAAAGAAAGACATGAACATCTTAGATGTCTTAAGTTATCTGTAAATTATTGTTCTGGAAGTGAACTTCTCTTTAATGAAAAGTCTATAACATGCTTTGGTTAAAATTTCTCAATGGTAATGTAAAACCACCCATTTTACCTAGTCAAAAACAGCTCTGTTCAGAGCAAACCATTTTGGTGCATGTCCCTTTAAATGCTAATGAGCTCTGCTCAGCCCTCCCCTCTCTTCCGTGTGGTGACCAGTCGTTCTCTAAGAGACTGTAAACTTTAGCTGCATTTTACAGCGGAACTTACTAACTAGTTAGGGTCCATCACTGCAAGACAGACTTTTCAGGATAGGAGGTGGACTAAAAATGAACACCCAGAACTTTTCACTTCTAGCGTTCATGGACATGGACAATTATATATCACTTATAAATTATTAAATACAAAATTAATAGTAGATTAATGTGATTTGAAATTGTCAAATTGTGCTTAGAAAAAAATATGATCAGAATATCAACTTGCATAATAATTCTGGATGCACTGTATATATGTAATGTCTATTACATAAGGTAGTTCAATATCTGCTCAAATTTGACCTACAGAAAAACAGACGTTCTTCAGTTGGGCTCTGCTGCCTAATTGAACTGAATCAAGACTGTCAGATTCACTTTTATTATATTATACTTGGAATTACCATTTTAGCCCTTATGACAGCTAGAAACAAGTCTTGGTAATGAGTGCTGGTTTGTTTATCACAACTGTGATGAGTTAGTCATCACACTGTGTTCCAGCCATGGTAAAGTTAATGTGCCTCTCTGTCTCAATCATCGTTTCTCACAGTTTGTGAAGCATGGCAGGCTGTGGAGCCCGCAGAATTGAATGGCTCCTGGAGGATGTAACGCCGCTGCGCAACAGCTGGAAAGTTACTACAGGCAAAGATCAATATGGCTGGGGAGCAGAATTAATGTTTAGGAAAATGTGTGGTTTGAAATATTGTTTAAAATATCGATCCTCCTTTTTTATTTTTTTTTTTTTTTTACACACAATATATGTCTGGTTCGGACTATTTTAGCAACACATTTTTTTGTGGAATTTGTTTTTAATATTTGTTATTAATATTTATTATTTTACTTTTTTTTTCCAAAGCAGAAACAGAAATCTGACAGTCTGATCAACTTCAGCTTTGCCTTTGCCTCCCCATTCTGATTCTCCTGAGCATTTCATTGTAACGCACTTTGATGTGATCTGGTTGGCTCTGTGCACCTCAGACAGTTTCCTGCGACATTTTATTGGTACTCCATTTTCCTCTCTGTTTGTTTCCATGGAAACAGATGAACGTTTCAGTCCCTTAGCGGCGTGCCCTATACGAACTCCCCACCATGGCTAATCTGCTCTTGATGCTCTGCGCTCAGAGGGTACAGGTTGACAAAGAGTTTTCTACACAGTGCATTACGTACTTGGGACACAATATTGTTTCAGTTGTGTGGCCTCCTAGTTGATAATCAGTGCGTTAATGATATTCTGTTTCTCTGAAGAATTGTGCATGTGAATCATCCTCGAGCTTGAAGGTTAAACTGAATAAAGTGCTTGTGAGGGCCTCTGGAGAAATTCTTCTTTTTGTGAGTGGAGTCATTGTTCATACTGGTCTCAAGGTCACTGGTCAGATTCTAAGCATTAGGCCTTTGTCTTAGTTGGATGCTCTTGTTGTTGCAGAAGGGACTCAAGCAGCCATCTAGCTGTTCACACTTGAAGCACTCAAAGCATGCATGAATACTAATAGCGAGATGTTTGCAAGCTTTAAACAGAGCTGAGAGTATGAGGTCTCATTTATAAGTAACATTTGAAAGAGTGTGCCATATGAAATAATGACTTCATTTTATGCACATCTATCCACAGTCTCAGAGAAGAAGTGTGAAGCAGATTTCTGAAAAGCATCACGCTTGCCATCAGCTGGAAGGGAGAGACATTTACAGGTACATATGGTATGGTGATTTTTGATCATTTTTAATCATGTCATCAAAATCTGATGGCTCACTAAGGTCAGCATGCAAATTAACATTCACTTCTTATTTTTAACCTCTCATTTAAACCTGGGAATGCAGCCTGTTTGTGTATCACAACCACTAATGCTACACCCATCCATCTATTGAATCATGTTTTCATAAAACCCTCAGTCTCCATTGGTTGTTATTTTCATCTTGGTTTCACAATGCTCCCTGACATAATTTAGTACACTTTTCTTCTCCTTTAACAATTTCTTGGAAGAATCAATAGTTTGTCTCTGATGCTTGTCAAGCCATATTGACAGTATGATGGTAAATGCTCTTCCTAATCATTTAAAGTTGGCATGAAAGAGAAAATTGTAATCATTTTTTCTTCCCTATTGTGAATATATCTAAGTGAAATGGCTTTTTAAATAATAAAAAAATGTAGGGAGGGACCTGATGTTGTCTATTGGGAATTGATTCGACCGTTGTTGTTTTCTAAGTGCAGTCATTTTATGTGAGTTACAGGTTGCTGGAGGAGAGGGGTTGAAATTTCTTCTGGCTTATTATGACATTTTAAAGGAAACCTATTATGCCCCTTTTTACAATATGTAATATAAGACTTATGTGTCCCCAGAATGTGTCTGTAAAGTTGCAGCTCAAAATACCCCACAGATCATTTATTATATCATTTTGAAAATGCCTATTTTGAGTGGAAGAAGAAACACGCTGTTTTCGTGCATGTCTCTTTAAATGCAATTGAGCTGCTGCTCCCCCTTTTCCAGAACAGGGCTGCCATTCACACGGGGCGTCAGCGTTAACGCTTCTCATTTACTTTGAATGGAGTGACGTCAAGCGTTGCAGAACTGAATTATGGGTCCGTTGCGTCGCGTCACTGGCGTTGCTCGCGACAGAAGTTAAAAAATGTTCAACTTTTCAAGCGCCAGCATAGGCGTCTGCCAATCAGATTGCCTTATGCACATATACTAGTGCAGACGCCAGCCAATCCCGTTCGGTGAAGACACTGGCCATTCAGCGCGAAGCTTCAGACACGCCTTCCGTGAAGCGTTAACACTGACGCCCCGTGTGAATGGGGCGTTACAGCTCATTCCTCAGGTACTCTCAAAAAACACCTGTTTGATTTTGATTATCACCTGAAATAATGTGTTTTAAAGCCATATCAGTTTAAACTTCTGATATAGGGTTTTCTGAGTGCACACATTCAAAACACGCGCACAGAAAACGTTCTCTTTCACTCTTTCACGTCTTTTTGCGCTTAAACTGTCAAATACACACAAGTTTATGTTAAAAACACAGGAGTTACAAAAACAGTCGGTTATGTCTGTGAAGGTAAACAGCTGGGAAAGAAATTGCATGTTTATATTAGATCTGTGTGACAGCAGCGTAATATACAGTAAATAAATAAATAAATTCACTGCTCTACTGTCTCCTCTGAGGCTGGGACTCTAAATAGTGTTCTGTGATCGTCTGTACAGCCAACAGCAGAACAGTTAACGTGCTTTGCACGAACTTTGTTGCAACTGGTACACCGTTGTCCCTCGCGAAAACAAAATGGTGGTGCCGTGGATGGAAACATGCAGATTAAGGGGCGGTAATATAATGAGATCCCCTTTCTGTGTCTCAGGGGGAGCGAAATCTGAGCGTCTGGTGTTTTTTTTTCACAAGCTTGCAGGAAAAGGCTTAACAAAACAAAGTTGCTGGGTTGTCCTTTTCAACATGTTGTGAGTTGGTAGATGTGCTGGGGACCCGATTATTGCACTTAAATATGGAAAAGTCAGATTCTCATGATATGTCACCTTTAAAAATAAGAATTGTATATTTTGATTTCATGGTGACTTTAACCCTAAAAAGCTTACACTCTAAAAAAAAACGCTGGGTTAAAACAACCCAATTTTAGTTATTTTGGTAACCCAACACTGGGTCAAATATGGACAAACCCAGCGTTGGGTTATTTGAACCCAGCCAGTTGGGTTAAATATTTGACCCAACATGCTGGGTTGTTTTAATTAACTTAAATATTGATTGAAAATTACTATTGCTGGCTTAAAATGAACCAAAAATGGGTTGGAAATTAAAAAGCAGACTAGAGGCAACAGTAATAATCAAAACGGGAACATTTATTAATAAGTGAAAACAACCACCTTGGGCAAAAATATAAGACAAATTGAATAGTTTTCAACATTGCAAACAAGCATTTTAGAAATGAAAATACAACATTTAAAAGTAATATTTTAATTCAAGTGTATTAAACGGTTATCTGTTATCCCTTTCAACCGAAATAGTGCCGATTATCGTACCGGTGTGTCGCTGAAATCTGAGTCGGCGATGTGTTGCTGTTCCCCGGGGATTCTGCGAACTTCAGACCGCCGCCGCCTCGCGTTTCACTCGCGTAGCTAAAAGGTGCCGTGACTGACTAACCTGTCCATAAACAAACAGTTCAGAGTTTTGAGAACATATTTTATATCCGAATTAATTAGAATCAGTATTACAACGAATAAAATCAGTTAGACAAATTATTTCTGTCATGCGACATGACCGTTGCTGACGCATTTAGCTGACTGACATAACATCTCGTCCCTGTATGTCGCGTTGTTGTGCGAAATAAAATAATTTACAGCACAGTAAAGACTTTATAGACAAATAAAACGTATACAGTGTAACGTATACCTTATAAATAAAATGAATACAAACCTCAATTTCACTGAAAAAGTCGGCGGCGCTGAGGGCTCGCTCTCTCCTGAAGAGAATGAAAAGCCAGCGCTCTGACTGTAACCCAACAGCTGGGTTGAAGTGGGTCCGCGCTGGGTTGTTTCGTCGGAGGGAGGGGAGGGGTGTATAGTTTCAGCGGTCAGTGAGATTGACCCAGCCTCTAACCCAACAGCTGGGTTACACAAAAACTAGCCAACACTGGAAAAATAACCCAACATAATGACCCAACAGGCATAACCCAGCAGTTGGGTTAAGAAAACAACCCAGCGTTTTTTTTAGAGAGTACCGTATTATGTGCAATAAGCAAATTTCTAAGGCCTAATAAAACATTGCTGTTTCACAATGTTCCACATGCATTTTGCTTGATAGTTCATACTTTTTAGTATGTAAAAAGCTTTTTTTATGTAAGTAGTCTGCTATAGTTTTATAAAATTTTCTTGATTTACATTAAGCAATCAGAACTTCATCTTAATTTTTGGCAAAGCACAACATCTGCACCAAATTGGTTTTTTAATGAGCTATAAAAGCCTGATTAAACTCTTAAACTCTCCCATTATTTTTTTTTCTGACAATTATGTCATGTCTCAGGCTTTACAGGGTTAAGATGTTTTAGGAACATAATGTTTTACATGGAGATTTTCCTTGTTATGTTCATTATTTGCAACAAAGTGGCCGTTGCCTTCTGCAATCTTGAAAAAGAAAATTACAGCTAAGAGAGAACAGACTCTAGACTTTCCATTTGAAAGTGTTGTAAGTGTCTAGTCCTGAGCAATCTGAAAAGACATTTTCAGTGGAGACTGCCATGGTTTCCACTATCAGTCATTCCCACACTGAACAAATGTCCTGTTCTTATGCTGAGTACATTGTGGCTTTTTACTAAATTCAGCTGCTCTGAGAATGTACAAGAGGAAAAGGGTAAATTCCATCTCTGGATCTGTATGCCATAAAATGGCCTTTTTCCATTGTTAACATTGTTTTGTCTAGCGCTTTCCTCTTCCTTCCTTTGGAAGTGCAAAAATGTGAAGGAGCCTGAACACCAGTATACAAAACTTTCTCAAAACAGAGGGTCAGTCTGAAGTGTTTTAATAGTTCTGCATTGCTTCATTCATGTTATTGTTAGTATTTAGAGCAGATGGAGTAAGAGTGAAGTGTTTGTGCGAGAAGGTTTTCTGCTGGCTGTTTTATAATGTTTTTTTTATCAATACTTCTCCCACCAGCTTTGTTCTTCTTTTTTTTTCTTCTGGCTCCCTGAGTCTGTCAAACCTTATCTCAACAGGGTGTTAACAGGCAGTCAGTATAGCTAATGGTAAAATTTTTCCCACATATTCACGGTTTTCATTGCAGAAAGCATGTATTTTTGAGGTTACATGTCCAAAAGCATATCTGACAATCTCTAAGTTTAATAAAACACGAATATTTGCAAATATATACCTGAAATTCGCTTGTTTTCAAGGGAACCAGACACCCACCCTATCTCTGTGTTTGTATCATTCTCAGCATGTCGCAGAAGGTACTAGTCTTTTGGCAGATATCTTACTCTCAGATTGTGACTCGTATCCTCCGGAGACATAGAAGAACAGCACAGTTCAGTGTCTATCAGTGAGCAGATAGCACTCAGTTGCCCTCCAACACTAACAGCCTCCTTTCCTTTTAGAATAATTAGAGCTGGGAACATTATGGTAACACCCAGAGGATGTTAATGTTCATGTACTGTCCTTTTTGTGTTGTTTTCAAATATGCTTTTCTCTCTGTTGTCATAGTGAGGATTTTTGGACAAACTAGAAAGATTGAGAGAGAACACACTACATTTTGTTTATAATGCACTTCAATTTCAAGAAAATATGACTTGTTTTTGTAAAATATATAATTCTCTTATTTTGTACTAACATGTCTACTATTGAAAATCTTGCTCTTTTCCAAAATTAATTTTTATTACTTTATTGGCAGTTTTTTTTGGGGCACTAAACAACTCTAGTCAGTGGATTTTAATTTCAGTGGATAATCACCATTAAGAAATTTGAATATCTGTTTGTGTACTAATATTTGTTTCTTAATATGTATTAATTCACTGATATTAACTTCTCTAATGTAAGCAAGTGCATTTTATAATATTGTTACATTTCATAATTTTTGCATGTTTTATAAATACTATTAATTAGGTGATTCTCTGGCATTTATTGATTCTCTCCAGATTAAATAATTTTGTGATATGCTTTGTCCTGAAATGTTTTTGTCCCTCACAGCAAAGGACAGTCCAATACACAGATCTCTTATGTATTGTAGGGTCAGCGTTTTCACTTTCCTAAAAAAACATCAGTTTTGTCTGTCTGACCTTACGTCTGAGTCAAAACACATCATTTGAAGGTCATAGCATTTTGTGAGGATCAGAGTAACAGTTCCTGAATACCAATGGGAACATGGTGGATGAAATGTCTCATACATGAAACTGTGAAGGATTAGTCAGTACATCAAGGGCTTTCCAAAGTTTAAGTTTCATTCAGTTTTTAAAGTTTCATAGTTGAAGTCGGCATTAAGTGTAAATTCAGAAAATTTTCTTAATGCATTATATTGCAAAAGATTAATTCAATTCAATATGTGTTTTTCTTCTGATAATTTTCAGTCAATGTTATAAGGTGATGTATGCTGGATTCTCAAATCATTCAGTCAGCTTAAATCATACCTTTTTTTTTTTTTTTTTTTTTTATAATTGACTTGCATTCAGATCTGCCTCCATCCAGTCACCGAGTGCTGGGGAGAACCAGGTTTCTGTTCTATATCTACTTCGTTTTCTGATAATCATTTTCACTCTAATGTATGTCACAATACAGAAGAAAAAGCTGTCATTACTTCTGTTACATTGCAACTTTAAGTACCATAACAGATGATTAAAGGGTTACTCCACCCCAAAATGAAAATTTTGTCATTAATCACTTACCCCCATGTCGTTCCAAACCCGTAAAAGCTTCGTTCGTCTTTGGAACACAATTTAAGATATTCTGGATGAAAACCGGGAGGTTTGTGACTGTCCCAATGACTGCCAGGTAAATACCACTGTCAAGACCCAGAAAAGTATGACAGACTTTGTCAAACTAGTCCATCTGCCATCAGTGGTTCAATTTTAACTGAATTTTATGAAACAACGAGAATACTTTTTGTACACACACACAAAAAAAAATTTTATTCAACAATTCGTCTCCTCCGTGTCAGCGTAGTGCCATTTTGGAAAGTTCTGTTTCAGTCGCACCATACGGATACGTTTTCTATGTATATTAACACTTTGATTTGAATGAAAACAGCGTATCCTGCATATGCAGTTTGCGTCCAGCGGCTACGCTGACATGGAGGAGACGTATTGTTGAATAAAAACATAGATTTTTTTCTTTGCTTACAAAAAGTATTCTTGTCGCTTCATAAAATTCACATTGAACCACTGATGGCAGATGGGCTATTTTGGCAAAGTCTTTCATACTTTTTTGGGTCTTGACAGTGGTATTTACCTGGCAGTTAAAGGGAAAGTCACAAACCTCCGAGTTTTCATCCAAAATATCTTAAATTGTGTTCTGAAGAGGAACAAAGCTTTTACGGGTTTGTAACGACATGGGGGTGAGTGATTAATGACAAAATTTTCATTTTAGGGTGAAGTAACCCTTTAACAGTCCAAATACTGGTGATTAATAGTGAAGAATCACTGTTTGTACTTAGAATGAACCTTGAGAAGTGACAAGCTTTATCTTCAAAGAAAAGGTGTTGAGAATATTGGTGTAGCAACTAATCAACAGATCAATTCTTAGCCTAAATGCATTGATTGCCTCTAGCACTGGCGTACGCTTTTCTCTAGGGCAGATTGAGGTGCTGACATAATTAGATACACAGGCATCTCTCTTCAGAAACATCATCCTCAGATACGGCATGCTTTAGAATGCAGAGACCGTGGATGATTGAAGGCTTCGGACTGCAGAGGAAAAGCCATAAATAATAGCGGTGTTTACTGGTGCATGCTCTGAAAATAATAACCTATATTACAGTAATGGATTAGCATGTTTTTAATGTTGTATCATTCAATAAATGCTATCACATGAAAACCCTCTTTTTTCCCCTAAATTATTTCTTTTAAGTGATGCCCTTTAGCTTAATATACTCCTTTGAGAAACAGAGTAGCATTCATTGACTGACTGGTTGTGCACCAGAGCGCCGTTCATTAATACAGAGGTTATGATGTATGTGCTGATGCCACATGAGATGGTAACTCAGACACAGTCGTTTCCCAAGGGCTTCAGTAACTGTCTATAGAGAAGAGGCAAGTCCTATAAATTCGCTTTATGTGTCTGCTTAGCATTCAGCTCACCTCGCACAGCAACCATTGACTCCTGCTCTTTAATATGGATCGTTCCTCCACCCTCCTCCATGGCGTTTTTTTTCTCTTTCCTATCAGTTGAGACCCATATGACGGAAATAATATATTTTTGTATGTATTTAATATCATGCTGTGACATTTATTTGAAGCTTTTTAGTGCAGTGACTTATCATCAAAGGTAAAAGCAATAGCCATTTGACCTCAGTTTAGGGACTGAGAAGAGAGGGAAGAAAAAAGAAAAAGCTCCCCAGGGGTAAAATACAATCTTTACTAGGTCAGTCTCAGTTCAGGAATGTATGCCAAAAATATCAACTTGGTTTCGTCAGAATGACTAGATACAGAGGTCTGTACAACTACAACCATAGATCCAATGTATTACAAAGGGGGTGATTTGTAATGTGGCTTTTTAATGGTCATTATGTAGCAAAGTGTTCACAGTTGTGTTCTTTCAGTTTGTCATTTCCACCTCGTTTTCATTATTATGAACAAAGGAAACATTGTTAAAGGGAATTGTCTAAAGAAGTTTGGAACCTTTGAAATCAGCCTTTAACTTTGACTCATCTCTCTCTTTGTATTATTATATGCAAAATAGAGACTGTTCAATGCTAAAGTGATTTAAGTTGAATACATTCCACTGAAATCAGCCCCACGCTGGCACAGTTATGAGAAAAGTTAAAAGCATGCTGTCGGGTTGTCACTTAGGAGAATGCATATCAGTAAAGTGATTGTCTTTTACAATGCAGTATAGATAGCTTATTTTTCACTTGGTTTCTGTCATAGAAAACGTTAAAGGGACAGTTCACCCAAAAATGAAAGTTCTGTCATTAATTACTCACCCTCATGTCGTTCAAAACCTGTACGTCATTTGTTTGTCTTCGGAACACAAATGAAGCTTTCTGACTCTGCATAGACAGCAAAGCAGCTGACACGTTCAAGACCTAGAAAAGTAGTAAGGACATTGTATATGTCCATATGACATTAGTGGTTTGTAAGGTTTAGTTTTTTCACTATTTTTAATCGTTAGAATAATGTCCTAGACGGTTTGTCTAATTTTCACCAAAACTGGCTCGGCATCATCTTCAGACCATCCTGGAAAAAAGTTCTGGAATTCAAGTTGATTAGTCAAACCGTTCTCAAATAACTTGCAAATGAATTCTACGAAAAACATGCAAAAATGGATGTGAGGCTATATCTCCACAACAGTTTGGCGTATTGAGACCAAACTTGGCAAGCGTTATAACAAGCATAACATGAGGCTACCTGCAGTGTTTCGGCACAGTGCCACCTACCGGTCAGGAGATATGAAGAATGGCTATTTTTGATTATATCGTCTCAATGGTTTGGCCAAAAAACACAAAACTGGTAGATTCGGTGGACCATGCCGAGTCGAACCATACCCAGTTTTCCCATGTCAGCCATTTTCGGTGTCTGCCATTTTGAACTTTGTCGTAAAATGTTATATTTTACACACCATGTCCTGACAGCACTCAAAAAGTTTAGTGGCAGCACCACTTTGTGGCCAAAAGTTATAAAGAAATTGACAAAAATGCTAATAACATTTGATATAGGCCTATTATAATGAAAGTGATCTCAATATATTCCTTGGGTCATGTCGAGAACAGCGATACCAATTATGCCAAAATTGGCCCAACTTCCTGTCCGCCATTTTGATTAATGTTGAAAACCTACTTTTTCAGACTCCTCCTAGACCATTGGTCCAATTTTCACCAAATTTGACTTGGATCATCTTTAGACCATGCTGACAAATTTTATGAAAGTCGTGTCAATATACAAAATAGTTTTCATTTAACGCATCAACAACTTTGCTAGAAAGATGCCAAACTGCATCTGAGGCTGTATCTCTGCAAAGCTATGAAAGCTATTTAGACCAAACTTTTGTATGTGCCATTGTCACCTCACACTGACCACGCCATATCGATTTGGTAACAGCGCTACTTATTGGTCAGAAGTAATACACCATTTCCCATTCATTAATAATGAAATTTCCAAAAATGCTAATAACTTTGGTTTGCATTCGCCTGTGTAATGAAACTGGTCTCAAAATATTTCTTGGGTCATGCATAGATATATACAGCATTTTAATTTATTTTGAAAATCTGCTTTTTCAAACTCCTCCACAACCATCCGATTTTCACCAAAATTGAGTCAGATCATCTTCAGACTGTGCTGACACAAAGTTATGAATTTTGTGTCGATAGACGAAACAGACGCAACAAATTTGAGCCATGATGCCAAAATGACTTTATCTTTGCAAAACATTGACATAGTCACACCAAACTTTGTGTGTGTCATTCTCACCTCAAACACACCAAATTGATTTAATAACAGCAACACCTCAATACCACCTCAGTTGCTCTGATGCTTGCTTGTCTAGTGTTTGGCCCTGTAATTGCTGCTTGCAGCTATATTTGTCCTTATTTATGTACTTACTACCTTTCTGGGTCTTGAACATGTTAGTTGCGTTGCTGTCTATGCAGGTATTGACAAAAACATTGAGACACTTTTCAAAATGTCTTGATATCTGAATCTGCCAGTAAACATACTTTACCATTGCATCTTAATTCAGGCAAAGGTTTGTTTGTATGGTATTCCTGTTTTTATTCCACTGAGCTTCAGATTGATTTGCTGCCAAACTGGGCGTTGCAGTTTGTGACAGGGAATCGGAGAGAAATGTCAGAGGCAGTCCTTTAGTCTGACACCCCTCTTCCATTTTTAATAGGTAAATGTGACAGACCTCTAACAAAAGACATCAAGACTTCAGCAAAGGCAGTCAGTAGGTGTGACATCCTTTACCAAAATAGTGTTAAGTGCAGTTTTAACTTAATTGCAGTTTTTCCAGTTGGAAAACATGGTAATCATTCAATCAGAAACATGTTGCTCAATGTTATCATTTGTTAAGCAATTTGTACTTCACAACCAGAAGAGACCGACCAGATGGAAAGATCTTACACCAATGCTGGATCTCATGGGTCAGCTGAGACAAACATGCACAGATGGTTTGAAGAGCAATGTCCTCACGTCGTACTCAAATAGCTTATAACAAGTGTTTACACGTGACGTGAGGAGTGGATGAAGAAGATCCTCCGTACTGTCTCTCTCTGAGCTGTACCACCCAGTTGGAGGCTGTCTCGTGATGGATGAGAGTGTTGTGAATTCAGTGTTTTGCCAGAGCTGTGTGAAAACACTTAATGTGTATGCTACGATTCCTCCAGGCTGCTGTGACAGGTTGATTAATTCTGTAAGAGGCAGAGGCAGTGTGTGATTGGTTGTGTTCTCTAGCTGGATGCAGAAATCATATCATAACCCTGCCCGCTATCTCCTCGGTCATTGACTCTCATCTAGTGCTCTAACAGTGCAGTGGTTTTTCCCTCTACAGTTCAAGAGGTCCTTTCTGCATTAAAAACACAGATTTTTGTGTGCTTTTTGTGTTCAGTGAACAAACAACCCAAGACTATCAAATCTGATATGTAGATATTCGAGTTTTAACTGAAAAGAACCGTTTTTTTATTTGACAAACAGTGAAATTACTGCATCAAGAAGAGGTTTAGTTCCTGTAGTGATCCTGGTTTTACTTGCGCCATATTATAATATGCCAGGTTAATCTGTTTTAAGAAAAGAAAAAATTGTTGATTGTGGTTCCAACATGTCACCTATCTTCTGGTTTTACTCCCAAACGAAGATTCTTCTATACTTTTTTTAAGAAACCCACTTAGTACAACAAAATTTGGCTGTGATTATGTATTTTTAATTACTAGTAACATATCCAAATTCATTTTAAACCAGATTTAACCAGAAAATTATATTAAATTTCATTTGCATCGGGCGCAACCGGATTGATTGAGCCAAGTGATTTTAAACTGATTATCTGGTTGCATCTAAACACTTTTGAGTGAATTGTGAAATGGTTCTCAACAAATGACTCAACATCTCTCTGCCTAACTACCATAGTTTCATACATTGTTGGAGAGACTAACTAGCTCATGATTGTTTTCTGAAAATGCAGAAACTTTGCAGCATATCTGTCATTTGAATCACAGTTTGAGAGCTGTATTTCCAACCATGCAACTTTACAATACTGTTGGCAAATGTTCATTGGTATTCAGAATATGGTATTCAGAATACAGTATACAATCAGTTTGTATGTATTCAGAAAACAACAAATTGTTGAAAGATGCTGGTAACATTGGAACTTGGGACCATAGTTGGCTAACTATACATTTGGGAAATGCACCCCTAAACATTCGGTGGTATTGTGCATGTGTCAGACTTATCTGTCTGTGCTCATCCATGGTCAAGTATATTTTGTAAGCTGTGCAAACACGGCTGTGTATGGAAGCCTGTTTCCTCCAATGAATAAAAAAATGTAAAAAAAGGTTGTGATTTTTTATCTCACAATTCAGACTTTTTTTTCTCAGAATTGACATATAAACATGCAACTGCTATTAAGTAAGAATTGCAAGACATAAACTCACAATCCGGCTTTTTTTTCTCATAATTGCTTGATATAAACTCCCAGTTTGAGTGATATTTTTTCTCCTGACATTTTTGCTCAGAATTGAGATATAAACATGAAATTGCGAGTTATAGTCAGAATTGCAAGACATAAACTCACAATTCTGACTTTTTTCCTCAGAATTGTGAGATATAAACTCACAATTTGCGAGTTATAGTCATAATTATGAGATATAAACCCACAATTTGTGAGTTGTGAGTTTTTAACCTTTATTTTTTTCTCAGAATTGAGATATAAACATGCAATTGTAAATTATAAGGTCAGAATTGCAAGACAAATAAACTCACAATTCTGACTTTTTTTTCCCCAGAATTGCGTGATATAAACTCACAATTTGCGAGTTATAAAATCAGAATTGCGAGATATAAACACAATTTGTGAGTTATGAAGTCAGAATTGTGAGATCTAAACTTGCAATTCGGCCTTTTTTTGTTGCAAATGCGAGTTTTTATCTCACAATTCTGACTTTTTTCTTGCAGTTGTGAGTTTATATTTCGCAATTGTGACTTTTTTTCTCATAATTCTCAGAAATGTGAGATATAAACTCGCAATTACGAGTTAAAAAGTCCAGTTTTGAAGGGGAAAAAGACTGATATGTTCTCAGAATTGAGATAACTCGCATTTGTGTGTTATAAAGTCAGAACTGTGAGATTTAATCTCTCAATCCTGATAAAAGTCAGTTTCTGTCTTAGAATTGCCAGTTTATGTCTCGCAGTTCTGACTTTATAACTCGCGAATGTGCATTTATATCATGCAATTCTGTGAAAAAAAGAGAATTAAAAGTTTGTATCACAATTCTGAGAAAAAAAAGTAAGAACTGTGAGATAAAAAGTCACAATTACCTTTTTTTTTTTTTAATTCAGTGGTGTAAACGGGCTTCCATAGCTGTGCTCAAAAAGAAGAATACCCAGGCTTTTTCATGAATCTGGTGTGCAAAGATGTGTTTAAATAGCATAATCCCACAGAATGTTACTGAAACAACTTGTGCCAGTGGTGACCAGATTTTAAATTACTGTTGCAAATTAGTGTTGTCCGGAATTTTGCAAAGCAGCACTGTTGACAAAAGTAAATTAATTAAATACAAAGATAAAGACAAAAATTCTACATGGTCCATTAATTTATGCAATGCAACTTCTTTTGTCCATTATTGGAGTGTCTGGATTGTTGTGATGAGGTTTAAAGGCCTCAATAAAAAAGGCAGCTGTGGCTCTGTGATAATGGCCTTGAGACTTGTGGGCTGATCCTTCAAACCTTCTGAGGCTGGTGGTCTTAATCTAAGAAGACTGATATGGCCAACCCCCCACCTATCCACACACATACAAATAAAATTGCTCACCCACCTGCAAGTTAACCGAGTTTAGCAGGGCTCCCGAGGTCCCTTCCATTCCGCCACTTATAACACCTGACTGACTCACAGTGTTGCACAGGAAATTACTTTGGAAAAACCAGGCTGGGGGGATTATTGAATTATGCCAGAACCGTTCCGTGAGAAGAGAGGTGGAATTATTTGCCGCCACGGCATCTACCGTCAGCTCCCGTGAAATCGGCCAGCTGTTCGGAGCTATTTTTACAGGGACCACAGCTGCAGAAGGCTAGCCCGAGACACTGGCTGGTCATAGCAGACCAGAAAATATGAGAGTCCGTCTCCTATTATATGCACTAGTGCTTCACCTAATCCCAAGGGCCGGCTTTTGAGGCAGTAGCAAAGTCAAAGCTACCTGTGGGAGATGAGCTCAGGACCCAATGCACTAATGAAGAACTGTACCATCATTAACCTAAATTCCCCTAATGGCCTGTAATTATAGAGAGTGCATTGTCAGCGAGGGACACTTTAGCTTTTCACTGAGGGGAGCACTTACCATCAACCTTATTACTCTAAAAAGACATACGGAAAAAAAAAAAACATCACACAAATATTCTTTATCATCGCAAAGCTGAAAAGCGTGATTCTGAGTATAAATGCGGGGCGGGCTAAAAATGATCATTAATTCCAGGCAACCAGAATCTAATCTGACCACTCATTATGTTGTATTAGCACCCTCTAATAGTGTTTTTGTACACAGCGCACCCTGTATTGTCTTGTAGCGGAGCAAAGGGAAATTTGCATCATTAAAAAAGCACTGGTGATGGAACATCATTTGAAAACACCTGGAGCATATAAGCAGAATAGAGCTAGAGTGCTTAGATGAATTTCAGAGAAAGACTGGGGCACACAGCTTGCGGTCTGGAGTGCTGAAAGGACATGTTTATTTAGCCGGCTGAGTATCGCTCCTGGTGTGAAGATGAGCAAATGTGCTCCAGCCGTCCTGATGGTGTTTTTTAGCCAAGCTGCCCGTTTTCAGTACTCCTCCTCCTCCCTATTTCCTTTCGCAAACAACTCATCGTGTACGTCGAGTCAGCACGTAATATGCATGAGCAGTCGGTGTGAAATGTTTTATAGAGAAAACGCTGTGAATTTTGTTTTACGTCCATCTTTGTGTTACATTTCCAGGCATATGATTACAGGAGCCGCCAGTCATTCTTTGAACTACATAATGCGGCATTATTCATCTGGAGCGCCTGAACACAATATGTCTGTCAATGTGTGTTTTGTCAATGCCAGTGTATTATTTAAGTGACAAATTCACAGAATGATCTCACTGAATGAGCTTAAAAACACAAAAGCCCACCAGTCACTTGCAACGCTGACTCACTGACTTATCTTTAAAGGGAGCATGTGACTTTCCCTTCTCCTGCGCAGTAACGGCTCTCTTTGTTTTTTTACCATGCTTCCTCAGGGGCAAGGAGAAGCTTCAGCAAGAGGCACAAGCATGGAGGGGGACTGTCTAAGTTGCATCAAGTACCTCATGTTCATCTTCAACTTCTTCATTTTTGTGAGTGCTCTCTTTCTCATACTTTTTCTTCACTTTTAAAAATAAAGCAATCAGAGTTATATTAAAAATAATCCTGGCACTTCCAAGCTCTACCATGGCGATAGGCAGGTGTTTCTCTTCATCAGTCCAAAACCACTCCTCCTGACCTCCTGTAGGAAATCAATGCGTTCGTGTAAGAAAAATATCCATATCTAAAACATAAGAATCACTTTAATCTAGCTTGCGCTCACTTTTGTATACAAAAGCCTTTCCAGGCAGATGATGTAACATGTCGGCATCGCGCATGCGCCACTCACAATGCGCTGTGGAGAAACCAAAACAAAATGGTCACGAATTAGAAGTACCAAATGAGGATTTGTAAAGAAAAATGTCAGATGATTTCGATATAAACCTAGAGGAGACTGGTTTTCCTTTGCTAAAATCAGGAAACTTTGCTTCCTTTGCTCCTGTAAACAAACATTGGTTTGTACGAGACTCCATGGCGCATGCGCAAAAACGACGTCCTATGCCATCCGCCCAGAGCTGCTTCCATGTACGACTGTTAGCGTAAGTTAGATTAAAGTGATTATTACGTTTAAAACATGGATATTTTTCTTTTAAAAACACATCAATTCGCTACAGGAGGCCTCGATTCACCCCTGGAGCTGTGTAAGGCACTTTTTATTATGAATGGATGCACTTTATTGGACTTGTTTGGACTGATAAAGAGAAACACCCGCCTATTGCCATGATATAGCTTGGATAATTTTTAATATAACTCTGATTGCATTCGTCTGAAAGAAGGCAGTCATATACACCTAAGATGCCTGGAGCATGAGTAAAAAATGGGCTAATTTTCATTTTTGGGTGAACTAACTCTTTAAGGAATGTCCATGAATGTTACAGTTTCTTTATGGAATCAAACAGATGCAGATAAAGAATGTTTATTTTTTTTTTTAGAGTCTAAGCCGTTGTTGTACATACCATAGGCTGATAAGATCTAGACTGTGACATCATGCTAGCTGTGTTTGTTTCTGACTGACTAGGAGTGAAGACTTGCTTTGGTTGAAAGTGTGAGAAGGATCTGTTTTCTTTATTATATTGAAAACCTGATGATATGCCGGTTGCAGACTCTTGCTTTCCTAACAAAATGTGTAGTTCAAAAGATTCTGAATGATCCAAGTCGCCACTTTGAACAAACATTAATGTTATGGTATGAAAAAAACACACTGATCTTGCACCAACGTGCCTTCGTTTTTGCTTATAAACCACTCTGTACTTCCTATTGTTCCTCAAAGATGTTTTTGGCAGCCTCGTGAAGTTCCCTCTACCACACTATAGTGCTGTGAAGAGATGTGCTATTCCATAAAAAAACTGAGCATCGGTCACTATTTGATAAGCTCAATATCATATAATCATTTTTTGTGTGTGTTTATATTGTGCTGGGATCCATACTAAGCCATTTTCTTCTCCTTTAGCTTGGAGGTGCATTCCTTCTAGGGGTGGGAATCTGGGTGCTGGTGGATCCGACAGGTTTCCGGGAGATTGTGGCAGCCAACCCTCTCCTGTTTACTGGAGTCTATGCAATTTTGATCATGGGCGGGATGCTGTTCCTACTGGGATTTCTGGGCTGCTGCGGAGCCATACGAGAAAATAAATGTCTTCTGCTGTTTGTATGGGATTTTCTTTCTGACTAGATATATAAATTATTGATTATTAGTCAGTATTAGATATATATTGTTAATGCTAATTTTCCCCATTTGTACATTTTAGATTACCTTTGCTGTCATGTAATCTTTCAGCAAATATCAAAATAAATCTCTATTTTTTTATACTGTACATTGTAATGTTGTAATAATGTAATCTTGTAACTCACTTGTAGCATTTTTTTGTAGTTATTTAGACAAAATATTATACATTTTAATATCAGCCATAACATTAAAATAATAACTGACTTATCAATATCGGCCAATTCCTATTTGGACATCTAAACATACTTCACATCTGATTTAGATGCAAATGTCCTGTTTTTCTTCCGCAGTTCTTTATGCTCATACTCATCATATTCCTGGCAGAGCTGGCGGTGGCCATTCTGGCATTCATTTTCCGTGAGCATGTGAGTGTTATTATAGCTGGGTATCATCAAGCCACCTGTAATATACCTCTGTTCTCACTACTACTGTCTATCCTTGGATCAACAGCTCACCAGAGATTACTTCACCAAGGAGCTGAAAACACATTACCAAGGCACCAATAGCACTGATGTCTTCACCTCCACATGGAATGCCATTATGACCACAGTACGATACATACTGTACAAAATATAGCACAATAATGGCATTAAAGACGTTTAACTGGGTATTGGTGTCTTCATAGTTCGATTGCTGTGGGGTGAACAGTGCTGAAGACTTCGATGATCAGAGCCTCTTCAGACGGCTGAACCCCACCAGACCAGTACCAGAGGTCTGTTGCCAGAGGAACGATCTGATGATGAACAAGGAGGAGTGTCTCAAGGGAATGATGCCAATCCGTAACAAGGTCGGCAATGAGTTTAGTACAAATAATGAGTAAATGAGTGGAAACAAATATGCAATTTAAAGGGATAGTTCACCCAAAAATGAAATTCTGTCTTTAATTACTCCCCTTCATGTCGTTCCAAACCCGTAAGACCTTTGTTCATCTTCAGAACACAAATTAAGATATTTTTGATGAAATCCAAGAAATTCGAGAGCTTTCTTTGTATGTGGTGGTACTCTCATGAACACGTGTCGAAGACTGACACGGAAGACAAGAAACTGTTGAATAAAGTCGTTATTTTTGTTTTCTTTTTGCACAAAAAGTATTCTTGTAGCTTCATAAAATTCAGGATGAACCACTGATGTCACATGCACTATTTTAACAATGTTCTTTCTACATTTCTGGGCTTTCAATGTGTCAGGTATGTTGCTGTCTATGCAGGGTCAGAAAGCTCTCGGATTTCATCCAAAATATCTTAATTTGTGTTCCGAAGATAAATTATGGTCTTGCAGGTTTGGAACGACAAGATGGTGAGTGATTAATGACAGAATTTTCATTTTTGGATGAACTAACCCTTAAATGCAACAGGAAATTGAGTAAGAAAAAGGATGAAAACCAAAATAAAAGGATTTTTTATTTTTTATTTTTTTTTTTTGGAACAAGGACCCTGACTACATAACAGCTCTCAAAATAAATAGAGTTTCTGAGTCATATAAATTCTTCTACCAAATAAATACATTGATTTAATCGATTTAGAATGACATTGCTATGAGTAGCTTGTAATAAATGAGAAATTCAATATCCATTGAAACAACATTTTGTTCTCATATTAAAACAGGGGTGCTATTCAGCAGTGGTGGACTATTTTGAGACATACATCTATATGGCAGGAGCCCTTGCTATTGTGGTGCTGACTATTGAGGTAAGGCTATAATTTTACTTTTTAATAAGAAAGTATGATGATTTTTACACTTGAAATGTGCTGAGAAATTATTTTGCAAGAAGTATGGTTTGTGATCGCCATCTAGTGGAGAGAGTAAAAATATCCCGTGAAACGGGCTTTTAACAATTCTTTTTAAATGAACATAGAATAAAACAGTATTTGCATTGAACTCTTTGCTAATCTATATTTGTTTTTCTTTCTCTCCCATCAGCTTTTTGCCATGGTGTTTGCTATGTGTTTGTTTAGGGGGATCCAGTAATCATTAACATGCTATACATTAAGGACATTTTAAGGAGGAAGAACATGTCATGGCATGTAAGAAATTTTTAAATAAGAAAAGAAGAAAACACTTATATATTTGCCATCTCTATGTTGTTATGTTGGAATATCTGAGAATTGCCAAAAATGTATAGTACCTCAGCTGGGACTCTGAAGTACTTGTGAAAAACAAAAGTAAAAGTCATTCGTAAATTAAGGGTGGCATCTATGGCAGTCCTTTAAGGATAATGGAGGACACCTTGCACTGATATTTGGTCGAATATTTATAAATGACAAAAATACTGATTTGTACTAAGATGTTTTACCTCTTATCTACAGTAGATTGTTCACCACTGCTCCAGAGCCATGCTTAAAAAACTACACTGTGTGAATGGGAGTGTGTGTGTCTGTGAAACAGAGAAGATTGGTTTGAGTGTGTGCTTGTATTTCTGTATAAAATCCGAGAGGCCAGCAGCTTCTATAAAGTAATGTTTTGTGAGTCGCATTCGTGAATATTTTATGTGATTTTAGCAAAACTGTGCTGTATTTGTGTTGTATCTATTGTACACATGACATTGAATGATATTAAAAAAAAGGAAAAAAGAACATCTGCAGTGCTTATTATCATAGTGTTTCCATCACTGGTTGAATCTGGCTATTCCAATAACGAATCTAAGCATCCTTGATAAAAGCTTCAAAAACTAAATTATACATAAACCAGTTACAGTTTTAAAGAGTGTGTCTATACACTATTAGACTGTTAAGTTTTTGGGAAATTATTTAAGTGTAACTCGTATCTCCAGAGTGGTGCTTCAATATTGCATACTAAAAATGAAAATATTATCTAGGAAGGCGAATTTTAAAACCAAACTAATATGAAAGTTGTTTACAGTTACAGTTTACAGAAATTAATGAAAAAAAACATTACAAGCTGCTTACGCTGCCTCAGGCTGTACAAGATAAATATCCTGGGCAGAGCATTGGTTCTCAAGCCTCATGGGACTTTAAGAGACACACACACACAAGCAGGTAAGAAGCCTAAAATGCCCAGTTGTTTTCTAAAATCATGCACTCTGCACTCAAGTTTGACAGTCGTGTTTTAGCATGTTGGACAAGCTTGTCATTAGGTTTGCAGCCAGAATGAATTTGCTATTTTTCAAATGCTAATCATCCATTAGCCAATTGTCAGGAACATCATGTTTACTGATTTTCCTTTCCTTGACTACCTGTAATTATTTTCTGAGTGCTAACTGCCTGTTTCATTTTGTTTGTTTGCTTTGCAAGCATTGCTTGCACTGTTTGTAAAATGTTTAAATTGTACATAATATATATTTGGTTATGGACTATGTTAACCTACTTGTTAGTTGCTTTTAAGGTGGACTTTATCACTCACACTGGACATTTAAAGGATACTGAAAAGAACACTGTAGGTTTATATTAAAAAATGCTTTATTTTCAACATGAAGGATCAGCCTGTAGTAAGAAGAAAACACAGACACAAATTAACCTAATAACCCTAGTAAAAAAAAGAACCCTATATATATATATACAAATTTAAAATATATTTATTTTATACTAAGTATAGTTCAAATCTATTAACATAGTTACTGACATATCGCTTGAGACTTACTGATATAAAACTATTTATTCCTGATTAAAAAATTTATTTGGAGTACTGCCTACATGTGTACAAAGTACATTTCTTAAAATTAAGCCTAAAATGTGTTTTAATGTCACTATTGATAAGGGTTGTATGATCTAAAAATCTACAGTTGAGGTCAAAAGTTTACATACACCTTGCAGAATCTGAAATGTTAATTATTTTATCAAAACAAGAGGGATCATACAAAATGCATGTTATAATTTTAGTACTGACCTGAATAAGATATTTCACATAAAAGACATTTTATAGTCCACAAGAGAAAATAATAGTTGAATTTATAAAAATTACCCTGTTCAAAAGTTTACATACAGTTGATTCTTAATACTATGTTTTACCTGAATGACCCACAGCTGTTTTGTTTTTTGTTTAGTGTTCATGAGTCCCTTGTTTGTCCTGAACAGTTAAACTGCCTGATGTTCCTCAGAAAAATCATTCAAGTCCCACAAATTCTGTGGTTTTCCAGCATTTTTTGGTGTATTTGAACTCTTTCCAACAATGGCTGTATGGTTTTGACATCCATCTTTTCACACTGAGGACAACTGAGGGACTCATATGCAACTATTACAGAATGTTCAAATGCTCACTGACACTTCAGAAGGAAACATGATGCATTAAGAGCCGGAGGGTAAAAACTTTCTGAATTTGAAGATCATGGTAAATTTAACTTATTTTGTCCTCTGGGAAACATTTAAGTATCTTCTGTGGCTTCTGAAGGGCAGTACTAAATAAAGACAAAATAAGAAAAATGTACACATCTTCATTCTGTTCAAAAGTTTACACCTCTGGCTCTTAATGCATCGTTTTTCCTTCTGAAACATCAGTGAGCGTTTGAACCTTCTGTAATAGTTGTATATGAGTCCCTCAGTTGTCCTCAGTGTGAAAAGATGGATGTCAAAATCATACAGTCATTTTTGGAAAGGGTTCATATAAACAAAAATGCTGAAAACCAAAAAATTTGTGTGACCTGAAGGATTTTTCTGAAAAACAGCAGGCAGTTTGACTGTTCAGGACAAACAAGGGACTCATTAACAACTATCACTTATTAAAAAAAAAGCACAGCTATGGATCATTCAGGTAACAACACAGTATTAAGAATTAAGTGTATGTGAACATTTGAATGGGGTTCAACTATTATTTTCTCTTGTGGACTATATGTAAACTTTAACCTTTTATGTGAAATATCTTATTCAGGTCAGTGCTAAATAAAAAATAACATCCATTTTGTATGATCCCTCTTATTTTAGTAAAATAATTAACATTTTGTAAACTTTTGACCTAAGCTCTATCTATCTATCTATCTATCTATCTATCATCACTTGAGTGTCAAACTGTCGTATTTTTGACTATTCATTTAATATTTTAAATAAATTAATATAGAAAACTAATATATCTCTTTTATTGTATCAAAGTTTCTCAGCTAAACTACAAAATTATGAATTAAAATGTCTGGAAACAGATTTAAGTGGATCCAAAAAGGTACACTTATCCATTATTCTGACAATTCATTACCAAAATATCACACTTACACCCAGTTTCCTGTCCAGTAACTCAATTTCCTTCTCCACTTTGCGCATTTTTAATGCTCTGTATGCCATTTCTTGCTTTCTGTTAGAGATCTCTATTTGGAGATACTTCTTGTATAGTGTCTTAACATCTTCCACAGGTTCCTTCAAAAAGAAAGCATTACAGTCTACTAATAATACTTTGTACATATGATTTATAAGCATTTACTGTGTATTACATATTATGTTGTTTATTTAACGTTATGATCATTGATATCCCAGTAAAAATTAGAATAAACATAAATGTAAACTTACAGAGTCCAGCTCTTCGTCTGATAATACAGGTGGTTGAAGTAGGGCCAATCCATGCTCAGTCACTGAAATTATGTGATATGAATTATGTATATTTACTGTAGTATCGATTTGAGACAAATAAAGAATGTGGTGCACATACCTCTGACATAACTGCTGCAGCCAACCGTATCTACTGGATCAGAGGAGCAACCACCAACTATGCTTGCTATGATAGGACCCTCCACATTGTCCTCAGAGGGCAGCTCCTCTTCATCTATGTGTTCCTCTTTTGTTGGGATTAGTCCCATCTTCTTCAGCGCAGCCCTTCTCTTGTTAGCTAAATTATATTAAACCTTTAAGTTATTCAATTCAAGTCGCTTAAAAACAAATTCCGAGTATTTTATATACACCAGCGGTTTTCAGACTGAGCCCAGGGGGCCACAAGGGGGTGCTAAGGGTCTAAGGATGCTAAAACGTCACAGAAAAAGGATTACACTTTGATTCTGCTTTATAATAACAGCAATAGCCTAATAGTTTGTATTTTAGATGTATCATAATTACTGTAAATAAAATCCTCCTGTCTTAACCTACAGCTTGCAAACCGTTTGGGCTTTCAAGGTCTTTACTGACTCTAAAGCTTTCTGAGACAAATATTTATTGTGAAAAGCACTATACATACACTACCAGTCAGAAGTTTTTAACAGTAAGCTTATTAATTTTTTTTTTTTTTTTTTTAAAGAATTCTCTTCTGCTCACCAAGAATGAATTTATTTGATAAAAATTAAGCAAAAGCAGTAATATTGTGAAATATTTTTACTATTTAAAATAACTGCTTTCTATTTTAATACATTGTAAAATGTAATTTATTCCTGTGATTTCAAAGCTGAATTTTTAGCATCATTACTCCAGTCACATGATCCTTCAGAAATCTAATATTCTGATTTGCTGCTCAAAAAACATTTATTATTATTATTGCTGACAGCTTAGTAGATTTTTTTTTCTGTTTTTTTTTTTTTTAACGAATAGAAAGTTTAGAAGAACAGTATTTATCTGAAATAGAAATCTTATCATCACTTTTGATCAGTTTAAAGCATCCTTGCTAAAAGTACTCATTTCTACAGTTTCTTTCCCTCCCAAAAAAATAAAAATAAAAATAAATACTGACTGGCTTTTGAATGGTATAGTGTATAATATTACAAATGCTTTTTATTTCAGAAAAATGCTTATCTTAGGATCTTTCTATTCATCAAAGAATCCAGAAAAAATGTACTCAACTGTTTAAATATTATGATTAATAATAATAATAATAATAATAATAATAATAATAATAATAATAATAATAATAAATATTTCTTGAACAGCAAATCAGCATATTAGAATGATTTCTGAAGGATCATGTGACACTGAAGACTGGAGAAATGATGCTAAAAAAATGTATTTAATCAGAGAAATATATTACATTTTAAAATATATTCAAATAGAGAGCAGTTATTTTAAATAGTAAAAAAAATCACAATATTACTGTTTTTTTGTGCTATATTTTGTAAACAGAAGAGACTTCCTTTAAAAAAAACATGAAAAATATTACTGTTCAAAAACTTTTGACTGATTTGACTGTTTATCTTCATAGTTATGCACTTATACTTCTGGATTATACAGCTGGCATTACTTTACAAATGATTAAAAAGAGAGAAAATGTCCTTTTATTAAGAAGTCCCTAAGAAAGAGAAATTAAACCCATGACCTACCACTTTGAACGATGTTCTTGTATTTCGTCTTAACTTGTTGCCACGTTCTTCTAGGTCCCATAGGGTTGGATCTGTAAATTGTAAGCGTACCAACAACAGAATTAAGAAGGTATCCTAAACATAATACATAAACACTAGGTGGTCAGCACAGGTGTAATATATACTATATAAAAACTGCTTAATTAGTGCTTTCCCAGACTAATTAAATGTAAAATATACTTACGCATTTAATTTGGCGGTTATTTTTCGCCACGCATCCTGACGGACTTTTGCAGCCGCTATAGTATTGCCTTTGGTTTTTATTAAATGTTTAACTTCCTCATATCCTTCCATTATAAGCTGCAATTCAGCAGCGCTGAAATATGCAGCACGCTGTTTAGCCATGATGTAAAGTTAACGTTGTTAGGTTAGGAGTTAGGCTTGACAAACTTTTCAGTCCTTACATGAATACTCAGCTGTGTTTATTAGCTAGATACGTTTCTCCGAGATATGTATTTGAAGAGGCGAACTCCATTTTAGATCGAGCTAGGTCAATCCGGGATATGTGAACTAATCCGGGCTTTGTTAAACCACGGTCGAAGAACAGGACCCAGAAGACTGTTTCCAGCCTAAAAACACCATGCATAAAGAAAAGATTGCTCTAATACTCAAAACTAATGCATAATAATAAAGTTATTTACGCCATAAGAAAAAATGGTGGCTGAATCGGCGAACTGATAGTTGTTTATGGCTGTGTCCAAAATAACTAGTGAGCTAGCTAGCTAGACACATACGGAACGTGGTATTAACACCCAAAAATACTGTCTAGGTAGGCGGTTTACTAGGTTTCGAGACACAGCCTGTGGCTCCCTTTCATTCTCCCTCTACAGCAGATGGCGCTACGCGACCCGGATTAAAAGAAAAACGTGTGGAATTGCGCATGAAGGAGACGCTTTTTTCCAGCTGTCCCTTTAGCATAAGGAATGTGTTGTGGCATAATAACAAAAGTCAGTCAGAAAATTTCACTGTCAGGCTTTGCGACGTACTGGACCAATAAATGAGATTATGTTTGAGGCGTGCTGAGATTTGAGGGAGTAAACTGGTCACCGTAAAGGTTAGTTCTTGATTTTGTAGTTGCTAGCATACCTGCTATCGTTAGCGAGTGAGTTTAGGATTTATTTACACTCAAGACAGCAAATATTTTGAGTGAAATGCTTAAATATGACATTCTTTTATTAATAAATATCAGTCGTAAAGAAATGCGAGGGATTGGTCTCATTAAAGTTACTGGAGTTTGAGGGATTATTAATGTGATAGATTAGGTGTATCAATCGTGTTTAAATAATTGGAATTACATAAATTAATCATATAATAAATTATTTGTAATTAAACGGACAGATGATTTAATTAATCACTATTGAATCAGTCATATATCTGTTAGAATTAGAACAATCAAATATATAATAAATTAAGTTTGGTGAAACAGTCATATCCTATTCCAGTAAACGTATTGTATGATTAATTAATCAAATTCCAAATAGATAAATATGGATAATAAATGGATAATAATAGATTTAATGGATAATAAATTAGTTGTAATTTAATGAATCAAAAATATAGTAAATAAATTGGAAAAGGTAATATGTGACCCTGGACCACAAAACCAGTCATATGGGTTAGTTTTTTGAAATTGAGATATATACATCATACGGTAAATAAATAAGCTTTCCATTGATGTATGGTTTGTTAGGATAGGAAAATATTTGGCAGAGATACAACTATTTGAAAATCTGGAATCTGAGGGTGCAAACGAAGTTCTTAGCAATGCATATTACTAATCATAAATTAAGTTCTGACATATCTACATTAGTAAATTTACAAAATATCTTAATGGAACATGATCTTTACTTAATATTCTAATGATTTTTGGCATAAAAGAAAAATTTTGACCTATACCTGATTTACTTTTTTTGGCTATTGCTACAAATATACCCGTGCTACTTATAACTGGTTTTGTAGTCCAGGGTCACATATATACTATATATCTTTATATTGATATATGTCCATCAAAAACATTTGATGATATTCTCTTACATGTGTATATGTTAATTGTTGTTTGTGTCTTCTGCAGTGATTTTGGCTCTGGAAAGCCTCATCATGTGTGCATCAGTGAAGTATGGTTCCCGGGGCCCTGCGCTCATACCCCGTATGAAGACTAAACACCGGATATACTACATCACCCTCTTTTCTGTAGTCTTACTGGGGTTGATCGCAACAGGGATGTTCCAGTTCTGGCCTCACTCAATTGAATCCTCTGCAGAATGGAGTCTGGACCGTCGTAGTGTGCATGATGCTCCTTTGGTCAGGATACCTGTAAGCAGCCCTATTCCTGAGAGGGGTGACCTGAGCTGTCGAATGCACACTTGCTTTGATGTGTATCGCTGTGGATATAATCCCAAGAATAAAATCAAGGTGATGCAAAGATAGAATTGTATTATTGGTTTGGATGTCATGACATGGCTATTTTGATCTATTAATGGTTTGTGTGTTTGTACACAGGTGTACATCTATCCTCTTCAGCGATTTGTGGACGAGGTCGGGGTGCCCATCAGCAGCACTGGTCTGTCTCGAGAATACAATGACCTGCTGAGCGCTATCTCAGACAGTGATTTTTACACTGATGATGTAACCAGAGCGTGTCTGTTCATACCCTCCATTGATGTGTTGAATCAGAACTCTTTGCGGATTCGTGAAACCGCTCAAGCACTAGCGATGCTGCCTAGGTAGATATACATCTTTCAGGATTCGCTAATTACCTTTGCCTGCTTTGGCTTTACTGGGTTCTCAATGTTTTTTTTTTTATTATAGTGGCAGCTCTCTGCTTTCTCATTTTATATAATTAACATTTTAGCTTTAGAAACATGAAGAGTTCAGATGCAAAAGCCTCTGAATCCATCTGACGTTTTTCTTTAAAATTAGCATTTCTTTCTGGCTACTTTGTATAGGTTTCTATGTAAGTACTGGTACTTCTGATTGGGCTGGGGCTGGAATTTAGTGAGTTTGAAGTAAAAGTATTTGATGGACGTATACTGTGTGTCAGGAGCATTCACACATTTTTTTGCATCTGAACTCTTCATATACACCTTATTTCTGAAGTCATAACTGTCCGTTTAAAGCTTTATATGTTTATTGATATGATTTTAGGTGGGACAAAGGAATGAACCACCTGCTGTTCAATATGCTTCCTGGAGGACCCCCTGATTACAATACAGCTCTGGATGTGCCCAGAGACAGGTAAGAGTTAGTAGAAACTAACAGGCAAAAAAAATTGCTAAACATGTCAGGAAGTCTGAATGTTCAGATCATATTAAAATGATGTACACTTCCGTTTTAAAGTTTAGGATTGGTAAGATTTTTAAAATTAGATGTATTAAAGGATTAGTTCACTTCCAGAATAAAAATTTCCTGATAATTGACTCACCCCTATGTCATTCAAGATGTTCATGTCTTTCCTTCCTCAGTCACATAGAAATTACATTTTTGTAAGGAAAACATTCCAGGAGTTTTCTCCATACAGTGGACTTCAGTGGTGCCCAACAGGTTGAAGGTCCAAATTGCACTTTCAACATGGCTTCAAAGGGCTCTACACGAAGCCCAGCTGAGGAAAAGGGTCTTATCTAGCAAAACTATAATTTTCTAGGTCATTTTTTTGAAAAAAGAAAAATTCTTTACTTTTTAACCACAAATGCTTGTCTTTCACTAGCTCGACCTCACATAAAATACATTACGTAATCATGCACGTCTGACATAAGTGGATACGTATTTTACCTAAAGTACACAGACGAAGAATTTACCGCGCATGACTTTTCCAACGTGATTACGCAATGTATGAAGACACACATGTGCATTGCAGAGCCAGAGCAATATGAGCATTTGTGGTTAAAAAGCATATAAATTTTATTTATTTAATTAGTTAGAAAATGACAGATCGTTTCACTAGGTAAGACCCTTATTCCTCGGCTGTAGAGCCCTTTGAAGTTGCACTGACACTGCAATTTGGACCGTCAACACATTAAGCACCACTGAAGTCCACTCTATGGAGAAAAGTTCTGGAATGTTTTCTTCAAAAACCTTAATTTCTTTTCAACTGAAGAAAAAAAGACATGAACATCTTGTTTGACGTACATGAATGACGTACATTGAAATACATGACACTAAAGACCTGTACGGGTTTTTTTTGTTTTTTTTTACGAAAGATTCCTATTTAAAATAAATGCTGTTCTTTTGAACTTTATATTGATGAAATAATAATAAAAAACACAAAATATTAACTAGCGCAAGTGTTTTTAACATTGATAATAGCAAGAAATATTTCTTGATTCAGCATATCAGAATGATTTTTTAATGTGATCATGCAACACTGAATGAAGTAATGGATCCTGAAGATTCAGCTTTGCTGTCACATGAATAAATTACTTTGAAAATAATAAATTATTTTAAAATAATTGTTTAGAATGTAAATAACATTTCACAATAGGACAGGTTTACTATGTTATAAAAGAACCTTCTTTCAAAAACATTAAGAAAATCTTACTAATCCCTGAATTTTTTAATGGTAATGTCGAATTTTGTCAGATAATGTCTATAGTTCATACTTTATTCTTTATTTGCATATTGTAAGGACAGTATTCACATTTTGAATAATTGATTGTCATACTGGTATGGTGTAACCTAGGAAAGATTTGTTCTTTCACATGGTATGCATTTTAGTATTTATTATTGAATATTCATAAGTTTTGTCCTTGAATAGGGCAAAAATTGTCACTACATAGTGTATACAATTGTTAGTTTCTAAAAGAGATTGGATGTAATGTTCACCAGTTGAGGGCAGTGTGTCTCTGTGTTTGACCTTGTGCAGCAGCGACGTCACCTGAAAAACAATAAATGCTCACATATCCTCTCTTATATTTTTGGTCTGAGGATAGATGTATTTACATAAGTTTGCCACATGGCACTATTTTACCTCGGTAGGTTAGTGTGGTTGAACTGACACTGCATGGTTGTCCACAATGACATTGAACCACAGCGATGACAGACTGATGCCAGACTCTTGAAGAAATCCATGCTGGATATAAGGATCTTTTTTGGTGTTTTAACCCTCTTGTATTGAGATGAACTGGAATGCTTGCAATATATAGTTAAAATAGACATCCATCCCAACAAATCTATTCATGTGTATCGGTATCACAGAACTGTCCCAATTAAATACGTATTTGTATCTATATATAGGTATCATCATCCTAGTGTGTTCCTTAGACGCAGAGATCAAAGATGCAATGAGAGCGATCATGAAAGAGAATAGCACACTACCGCCTAGAGCAGGCAGACAAACATAATCTCTTGGTATTTACTGCAACATGGGCCATGTTTCTCAGCCTATTACTTGGCTGATCTTTTGCTTTGGGTGGAAAAGGTGAGTTTTATGTACTAGAAAGCCCTGAAATGATGAACACTTATCTAGAGCTGTAGGGAATTTCCTGGGCTCATCCAGCTGTGCTCCATTTGGCGTACAGCCTCATCAGAACCAGCTGCCCATATGTGCATATGTGTGGGGTGAGATAAAAAGACAGTGTATGTTCGTGGCCATATTTGCAGCTCTCCCTATACTCACTCCATTCCCTCAAACCGAGCGCCGTTTGAAGTTTTATTGACTCGTTGTAGAATGAGGACGCGAAGGCAACTCTGTTAAATGCTTCGGAGTGGCATGTTCGCACATTTGTCATGTAAAACCAGATTAAGGATGTGTTTTATCTTCAGCGCCTTTTGCAGACGTTCGCGGCGACAGAGTTGTCATCTTCTTTGCGTTTGTTTCACAGAGCCCTGCTGGCTGGGGGAGGCTTCTCCACTTGGACGTACAGGCAGGGTTATGATGTCAGCATCCCCGTGTATAGCCCTTTATCTGCTGAGGTCGACCTTCCTGAGAGGCAGCCAGGGTGAGATCATGCTCATCAACCTTGATTAACCGGTTTTTATTGAATGACGGAAAATGGCATCACATGAAATGTGTTTACTTCAGGCCCCGACACTACTTCATTCTGTCATCTCAGACAGCCATCCATCGGGAATACCGTGTGGAACTGGAGAGGCTGAAGGAGGAGAATGGGGAGGCCCTGCTCCTCCTAGATAAATGCAGTAATCTCTCACAAGGCTTGGCCTCAGTCAGAAAACGCTGCTATAAAGGACAGGTCTACGACTACCCACAAATCTTACAGGTTGGTTTCTCTGCACGTCCGTCCGTTCATATTAAACAACACTGAATTCACATGAAATTTCACATAGTAAACATACTAGAACATTTTAAATCTCGCCAATGTTAGAATCACTTAGCTCCTAAATTGTTATAAAATTTTTTTAGAACGTATTTTAAATCTCGCCAATATAAGAATCACTTCGCTTTTAAATTTATATATAAAAAAACATTTGATATATTTAAACCTTGCCAATATTACAGTCTCTTAGATCCTAAAATTATGGAAAAATATATACACAAGTACATATTTTAAATCTCGCAAATATTATCACTTAGCTCCTAAATTTATTTAAAAAAATTTAGAAAACATTTTAAATCTTGCCATTATTACAGTCACTTAGTTTTTCTAAATTTATATATAGAAAAATATTTAGATCATATTTTAAATGTTGCCAATATTAGAATCAATTAGCTCCTGAATTTATAAAAACAGTATATTTCGAACATATTTAAAATTTCGCCAATGTTAGAATCGCTTGGCTCCTAAATTTATTTAAAAAAAAAATAATTAAATGTAATATGTACAATGATTTTGAATATGTAATAATATTTTTATGTATTTTTTTGTGTATGTTTTTAGGGCTGTCAAGTGATTAAAGTTTTTAAATTAATAACATGATATGTAATTATATAATATATTCATATGTCATTATAAATATGAATATAAATACAAAATTATATTCATATTATTTTTCTAGGCTACATCACACGGTTATTACCCTGCGTCATGTTTGCCAGAAAGCAGCTGCATGTGATGTAAGATAACGTACAGATCTGGGCCTGGGTGGTTTGCGTTAAATGCGTTTATCATTTTAACATTATTTTTTTCATAATTAATCAAACCAGAGTAATGTATTGAAACTTCAACCCTAATTTTTATTTAATAATATATATATATAGATTTTAAATTGCATACATTAGCAACTACTGGACTAACATTGGATTTATTTTTTTTTCTATAGACAAATCATTATTTAAGTTCTCCATCCTGCAGTCTATACAAATGAGTTTTTTCATAAATGATAAATCCTCATCATGTAAATAAAGCTCATTCTGTTGCGAGCTTAGCTTAAACATTCCTAGAGACTGTAAATGTTCAACCCATTCAGAAGCGTTCTTTACCAGCGCGACACATTTCTCCATCGTGTAAGCAGAAGAAACAAACGCTGTTCCTGTCCACCATGCTCATCTCCCGTCCAGCCCTGTCTAGACAGGAAGTATGCTTATCATCTGGGCTGGGTGCTGCAGCACATCTGGGAGACGTTCCACAGTGAGAAGGAGCGGAGGCCAAATCCCTGTGAGAGCCATCACCCACTTTTCAACACAAAGCCCCTCTGGACTCTGATCCTAGCACCTTTCACTGCAACCCCTTCATTTACACCGCACACCTAGATTGCACTGCTGTCTATGTTACAGCATAACTGAAGAGCTCTGGGAGCGTATCGTTATTACAGATGACAAATGTGTCCCGTGTGTGTTCTGCAGGAGTCATCATTCTGTGTGGTTCTGCGAGGGGCCCGGCTCGGCCAAGCCACGCTTAGTGATGTGCTGCAGGCTGGATGTGTCCCTGTCATCATGGCTGATTCTTACATTCTGCCTTTTTCTGAAGTGCTGGACTGGAAAAGGTAAATGTCAAGAATTTGTTGTCGTCATTCATCCTGTTAATGAATAACATTAATATGGTACCTGACCTACTGATCTCTTTATGAATGTCTAATTTAAAAAAAAAAATCATATTGAACACTTTATTATAACTTCCGAGAGTCATGACCTAACACTCAGTAATAAGAAAATCAGTAGTTCATGAGCATTTAGATACAAAAATTACTTTATTAATCATTTTATATATACACATTACCAGTCAAAAGTTTTTGAACAGAAAGCAGTGTTTAGGCAGTGTTTGAATGTTGTTTTTTTTTTTTTTAAAGAATTCTCTTCTGCTCACCAAGCCTGCATTTATTTGATTCCTAATACAGCAAAAGCCGTGATATTGTAAAATATTTTTACTATTTAAAACAATTGCTTTCTATTTGAATATATTTTAAAATGTAATCATGAGCATCACTACGCCAGTCTTCAGTGCTACATGATCCTTCAGAAATCCTTCTAATATGCTGATTTGCTGTTTAAGAAACATTTTTATCAATATTTAAAACAGTTGAGTAAATTTTTTCAGGATTCTTTGATGAATAGAAATATCCAAAGAATAAGATTTATGTGAAATAAAAAGTTTTTGTAACAAACTATACCATTCAAAAGCTTGGAGTCAGTATAATTTTTGTTTTTTATTTTTGGAAAAGAAATGATAGAAATTAATACTATTAATACATGCTAATACATGCTGAACATTAATATTTAGCAAGGATACTTTAAATTGATCAACAGTAAGATAAAGACATTCATCAAAATATTAGAATGATTTCTGAAGGGTCATGTGACTGGAGTCATGATGCGAAAAATTAAGCATTGAAATTGCAGGAATAAATGACATTTTAAAATATACTCAAGTAGAAAGCAGTTCTCTTAAATGGTGAAAAAAAAATATTTCAGAATTGTACTTTGGATCAAATTATTTCATGCTTGGTGTGCAGAAGAGACTTCTTAAAAAATAAATAAATAAATAAATAAACTGTTCAAAACCTCTGACTGGTAGTATATGTATAGAGCTTTTCACAATAAACATTTGTCCCACAAAGCTTCAGAGCCAATAAGGCCTTAAAAGCCCAAATAGGTTGCAAGCTGTATGTTGAGACAGGAGGCTTTTATTTTATTTACAGTAATTAGGATACATCTAAAATACAAACTATTAGGCTATTGCTGTTGTTATTAAAGTGCATATTGCAGTATACCCTTGTATGAAAATACCTTATGAATCGTTAATGCAGGATTTGAAAATGTTTTACATGATATTTTTTTATATATATATATATATATATATATATATATATCTATATATATCTATATATATCTATATATATCTATATATATATATATATATATATTTGAAGTATAATTTCACGTTTGAAAGAAGTTTCATATGCTCACGAAGGCTGCCGGTTTATTTAAAATATGCAGTAAAGACAGTAATATTGTGAAATGTTACAATTTATGAACAATTTTTCACTTATGAAATGAACTTTTTTTTTTCTGTTTTAAGATATAAAACAGAAGCTGGAGCTGTTACTCCAGTCTTCAGTGACTAATGATCCTTAGAAATCATTCTAATATGCCGATTTGGTGCTCTAGAAGCATTTCTTACTGTTATCAGTGTTGCAGTCTTAACTTTGTCACTTTGAAATCAAGTACATGGAATAGAGTCATTTTTGTGTGTGTGTGTGTGTGTGTGTGTGTGTGTGTGTGTATGTATGTATGTATGTGTGTGTGTGTGTATTTCCAGGGCGTCTGTTGTCATTCCAGAAGAGAAGTTGCCAGAGATGTACACAATTTTGAAGAGCATCCCTCACAGACAGGTGGAGGAGATGCAGAGACAGGTAAGAATGTGATTACACTTGGTGGTTGATAGGTCATTTCTTGGGTCAGTCCAAAGACTAAAAAGAATGTGAAGACATTTTTTTTTTTTTTTTTTTTTTTTTCATTTCACTCCATCTTTTTCTGTGAAGGTTTGAACAGAATTACAAATACACTTTTGCAATTTGTGAAAAACAGTCAAACAACCCTGAGCCCTTTGTGACAGTTAGTAAATGGTACTAAATGCTGTCGAAACTGATGCGAACTGAGTCCAGTTGCAAACGAGTCACATTCAGACTAAATGCGAGCAATCCTCTCAGGTTTAATACAGGGTGAAGGCGAGGTTAAAGAAGTCACAACCTCTCTTCTTCTCCACTAACATTCTTTCTTCCCTTCAATGGAGTGCTAGCTCTGCTATGAAAATAACCGTTAGACAGGTGGGTTAAAGCCAAAAACAATATTCCTGCAAGTGTGTACTTTTGATTCTCTAAAGATGAAATTTCTGCCGCCATAGTAAATCATGATGAAAGCTAATTTTAAGTATTAGTGATGTATCTTTATCCAAACAAATTGTTAACCGCACACTTTCACTTTAATATTTTTTCCCTTCAGCTTTTTCAGCTGTACACTTATGTTAAAGCTGCTTAACCACATGGAATGCGTGTAAAGAGATCTTTTGGTTTCACTCTGTAATAATTATGGTCAATATATTGCCATGTAGAAAACTATACGTTAGCCATAATTAATAATAATTGCATTCTGCTTCCATTGCCATTGGCTTCTTGAACAGTCTCAAGTTATTTAGCTCGATGTTGAATATTTTGCGTGAGGAGAATGTTGTAGTTTAGTTCCACAGGTTTCTGGGTGGTGTTAAGACTTAGTGTGCAGAAACACATCTTGCGCTGGAATTATGACATGGCATGAAGCCAGTGAGATATCAGCCCACACTCGAACACATCTTGATTCACTCCTTTCTTACTAGCCTATACCACCTCCAGACAGCAGAGCGATTGTATGGCTGCCATTGTACAAAAGAACTGGTTCTTGATATATACCTTACTTGGATTTAAGTAAAAAAAAAAAAAATCCTACTACTTCGTTCTTGATCTTGCCAGAAGACAATCCTCTTGAACTTTCAGTGTAGGGCTGCATAAAATGCAGATGCCGCAAATAATATGAGGCAGAAGTATTACAGACAGTTGTGAGGAATAGGTGTAGTGGATTTTCTCTGCATTTTGACCAATAGAGGGAGCAGCCAACTACTGTACTTCATGGTGTGATCGCCAAGTCTGTCAGCCTAAGACTGTTTCTGACATTTCAACAAATTGTCTCATGTCCTTTTGCTGAATGTAATGGGTTGTGCCCTCTCCACGAAAGGAGGAGTGCTAGCAATGCGCGGATTAACCGCATGGATGTCGCTGATGAGTTTGCGTGCATGATTTGCTCATGACAGAACTTTTGCCTAGTGGTAATTTAGTATTGTCAGCACATAGATTGATGTTTTTTGTTATATTGGCAGGGCAAATATACTGAAAAAATGTATGGCGGGACAAGTATAGTCAAATTCTTGTATCAGATGACTCTTATGAGCCGGTTCTTTTTAGTGAATCAAAACCATGCATGGCAACCAGTGTAGCTCAACTTATTTTTCATAACAACTCTTATGAATCTGTTCTTTTTGTGAGTCATAACAATGATGCACAAGCTGTGTTGTCCAACTAGTTTCCAGAACGAATCAATTTTGTGAGGTCGCTCTTTTTGGTGGATCTCAACCATGCAGTTCAATCAGTTTCAAGTCCAACCTATTCTTAAACGAATGTCTCAAATGAGGTGATTTTATTATTAAAAATATATTATTGAAGTTATCATCGTCTTGCAATGAATATCATTTTGCCATGAATAAATACAGTTGAGATCAACTAAAATGTTCATTATTTTACCAAAATAAAAGGGATCATACTAAATGCATGTTATTTTTTTTTATTTAGTACTGACCTGAATAAGATATTTCACATAAGATGTTTATAGTCCACAAGAAAAAATAATAGTTGAATTTATAAAAAAAAATGACCCGTTCAAAAGTTTACATACACTTGATTCTTAAAACTGTGTTTTTTTGTTTTTTTTTTGTTTAGTGATAGTTGTTCATGAGTCCCTTGTTTGTCCTGAACAGTTAAACTGCCTGCTGTTCCTCAGAAAAATCCTTCAGGTCCCACAAATTCTTTGGTTTTCCAGCATTTTTGTGTATTTGAAGCCTTTCCAACAATGATTGTATGATTTTGAGATCCATCTCTGCACACTGAGGACAATTGAGGGACTTAAACACAACTATTAAAAAAGGTTCAAACATTCACTGATGCTCCAGAAAGAAACAATGCATTAAGAGGTGGGGGTGAAAACTTTTTGAATTTGCAGATCAGGGTAAATTCAACTTATTTTGTCTTCTGGGAACATGTAATTATCTTCTGTAGCTTCTGAAGGGCAGTACTAAATGAAAAAATACATGATTTTTAGGCAAAATAAGAAAAATGTACACATCTTTATTTTGTTCAAAAGTTTACACCGCTGGCTCTTAATACATCGTTTTGAAAAACCAAAGAATTTGTGGGACCTGAAGGATTTCTCTAAAGAAATGTCTTATTCAGGTCAGTACTAAATAAAAAATAACTTGCATTTTGTATGATCCCACTTATTTGGGTAAAATAATTAACATTTTGCAGATCCTGCTAGGTGTGTGTAAACTTTTGATCTCAACTGTATTTTTTCCGCAGAAGTACTAAAGGAATCATTTATGGAACTAAAATAATTTTGGAACCATAATCATTAAATTCTTTATGATTCCCATTCATAGTTATTATAGCAACAGTTACGTGTTATATAGCAGTGTCTTATAAGATAAAGGAATGATTCTTGTATGTTCAAGAGTGTAGCATAGGAACAACCTTAAATGCGTCAGAAGAGCAGCCAGCGTCCTCAGTCTCTTCCCTCCTAATAAAAATTCTTGCAAGCGTTCAAACGAGGCGGGTTCAGCGCTTGGTGGGTGCGGTTTTCTCTCTGCCTTCTCCTGGTCGGAAAGGAAACTTTCATCACAAGCTGATTTATGGCCGGCTGCGCTCCCCTTGGGATCAGAAAGTCTTTTTGAATCCTCTTTCCCCTCTCCATAAAAAGAAAAGCTGTTTTTGTGTAGTTGTATTTCTTTAAGGTTTAAGGGCCAGGCCCTTGGGGGCCGGTGGAAGGGGGGCCACTGCGCTCTTCTAATGTGCTGAACTGAGTTCTGGGTTGGGTATATGACAACAAACACAGCAGCCAATGAAAAGATGTGCAGCGAAAGACCCTCACAAGCAAAAAAAAAAATACCTCGCTGCACTGAGTTCATTTCACTTGAGAGTAACTTTAATGGTCAGAGGATTCCCTGATTTTAAATGTTGCACAAACCTCTATTTCAACAAATGATGACCTAAATCAATATTTAATTGTTGTTTTTAAAAAGAAAGACCATTAGCGCTCTCTGATGTTGTTCAATAATTGGCCCAAGAAAATGTAGCAATGCCATTATTCTTGTCTTTTATATTCACCCTGGTCTCATTTGACTCTTTGTAGTTGGACCTAATCTGACACTGTTTGCGGTCAGGCCAGGTAATGAGGCTGCCTCTAGCATGCACTTGGTCGACCCTGTTAAAGAGAGCAGGGTCAAACAGGACCAGGAAGGGTGGAGGTGGGTCACTGCGGCATGGCGCCTCCTAGCAGGAGATAGCACTGTTTTATGGGTAATTAACTCTTATGTGCTTCTTGCCCCTCACTGCTGGAGCTTTGGGTTTGTTAATGGATCGACAGTGGAGGGAAAAGAGCGTGTGTTCTTGTTTTGACAGATTATGCAATTATGTATAGATTGTTTACCTTCTTATTTGGTGAGTAATTTTTTTTTTTTTTTTTTTCCTCACAGGAAAAAAAATTCTTTGCAGTATTGATGATTGGTGATATTTTTTTCTTCCTTTTTTAAACCTTCATGGTTTAATCGTTACACCTTAAAGTCAAGTTGAATTTAGGTAGGGCCCTATGATTTCCATGATGCGGAAAACGCAGATGGAATCACGGAATCCAGTCGTAAAAATGAAATTTACTGTTTAACATGGAATGTCACGGAATTCACAGAAATTTCAGATAAATAAATCAAAAGTAGCTCAGTACTCTTAAATCAAAATGCAATATGAACTAGTGTCTGTGACTATTAAGCTGCAAAAATGCCATTTAATTAATCCTGCATGTTCATTTAGTATGCAAATACTGATGCTGGCAGTGTTTTCCAGGTCAATATATGAGTACATGAACATAGTCTCTAGAATGGCTCTGAGAGTTACTTCATGAGCTTTTTACCGTTTCTTTTGAAAAAGACTATTGTCGTATCAAAAAGAAACAGAAACTTAAAGTGCTCCTATTATGCCTTTTCAAATATGACCTTTCATGCAGTGTGTCATGTAGATGTACGTGAACATAAACTATCTACAAAGTTGTGAAGCCGACGGTGCATGATAAATAAAGTTATTGTATATCAAAAAAAAGAGTCGGTTCACAATCGCCTGAACGAGTCGTCAGGAATTCGAATCTTTTTCTGTTACGGCCATACGTCATGAAGTAACACATTTGCATAATGTCTGCCCACGTTCTACGTCGCGAACAACTTGCCCGCCCACAAGCACAGTAAAATTTCCCTGTGGTTTACGTCATGTCGAGAAGACGCTGTATCCTAAGTACAATGCGGGATTCACCAAAGGCTTGCTCTTAAAAGATGGATCAGTGCCCAGTTTATTTGGACCGGCTTGCTTCTCTGAACCTCTACCTGTAAGTGTGATTTAAAATTGATGGCTGTATTTTCTAGCGATTGTTCAAAATCGTCCTATATCGCTCATGGGGGTGAGTAAATTATCAGGACATTTTTATTCTGAAAGTGGAGTATTCCTTTAAAACTTGTCGCTCTCAAGTAATGTTACTCTGTATCATGCAAAATACGTATTTAGTTGTGTGTGTTGTGTTTGCTCCACACAGCTCGTAGGTCTCTGGCTAACCGGCTGACAGCTTTATCTGTTTACTCGCTATTGTCTAGAAATGTGTCGATGAATAGTGAATGTTTGTCGTTATTACTTTAAGTACTGATAAAGAATAGAACAATACATTGGTGTATAAGCTGCAGTGT